>OX424435.1:49671785-50019293 GCA_949152465.1 Cantharis flavilabris
GCTAGCATTTTCTATTGGGGTTTATTCCCTTATGCCCGGTTTCTTCACCATGAGATATCTATCGGATAAGTATAACCATACGGATAGTTATACTATTATATAGTTAAACTTATCCGATAGATATCTCAAGGTGAAGAAATCGGTCATTAGTCGAAGTGTTGTGATGTCATTTTGACATTTTGTTTTAACTTTATCTTCTAATATATAAAAATCTCGTGTAACGATGTTTGTTACCGAACTCCTCCTAAACGGCTCGACCGACTTTTATGAAACTTTGTGTGTATATTAGGTAGGTATGAGAATAGGTTTTAGTGCAGAAAAAATTTTAAATTTGCCAAAACGCGGAATCCACAAACAAATAATGGTAACGCTGCTCTAAATGGTTGACTTTTAATCATATAATCCGGTGAAAAAGGTACACATAAAATTTGGACTGATAGAAATTCAAAATACCGATACAAATGCTCCTCCATTGAATGACAAGGACGAAATAATGCGCTACCAAATTGACCGGTACATTAGCTCCAATGAAGCTGTCTGGCGTATCTTTCGTTTCCCAATTCATGAACGGGACCCAGCAGTTATACATTTAGCCGTTCATCTTAAAAACGGCCAGTGCGTATTTTTCACCAACGAGTCAGCAATTGAGCGTGCCATAAATCCACCAAACACAACACTCACCGAATTTTTCAAATTGTGTAATCGTGCGGATACTTTCGATGCCTTTGTACCACGGTATTTCATGTGGAATCAAAATAAAAAATGGATGCACCGCAAGCAAGGCACATCAATAGATGCGTGCCCCGGCCGATTCAAATCAAACACTTTGGGCCAAGTATATACAATCAATCAAAGAAGATTGAGTGCTTCTATCTGCGACTTTTGTTGGTTAATGTCACCGGCCCATTGTCATTTCTAGATATACGCAAAGTGAATAGACAACAGTATCCAACATATAAAGATGCATGCCTTGGATTCGGCTTACTCGAAGACGACAATCACTCTGACAGTATGAAGCAGCACTGAGCAGTACAGCAAAACAGATTCGTCTACGATTTGCTATAGTGTTGACTATATGTTTCCCGGGACGAGCAGGCACGTTGTGGGATAAGCACAAAGATTCAATGACTAAGATATATTGGATCAAATTCGTACACGACACGGTGCAACGATCTAACGATTACATTTACGACGCTATGCACAATGAAGCATTATTGATTGCTATCGAGGATTTTTGCGTTGTCATTGCCAATTTATCACTCAGTCATTTCGATATGAGTTCGCCAAATCGAAGTGCATCTGATTTAATGGCCACCGAAATGAATCGTGAACTGTTGTACGATTCTGCACAAATGGCAGCGATTGTTACTCGCAATGTCCCACTACTACTGACTAATGAACAAAAAATCATTTACGACCGCGTTATTTTGGCAGTTTCGGAGGGACTAGGTGGATTTTTTTTTTTTTTTGATGCACCAGGTGGAACTGCCAAAACATTTCTAATTTCGCTAATTCTCGCCGAAATACGATCAATTGATAGCATCGCATTGCATTGAGCGTTGCATCATCTGGCATTGCAGCAACCTTATTGGATGGAGGCAGAACAGCTCATTCAGCATTTAAGCTGCCACTTAATATTCAAAATAATTCCGATGCAGTGTGCAGGATGAAAAAACCAATCGTCTATGGCCACAGTGCTGAAACAATGCAAAATTATCATCTGGAATGAATGCACCATGCATGTCACACAAACATTCCCTTGAGGCGTTGAACAGAACACTCAAAGTTATAAAAAACAAAACAAAATTATTCGGAGGCACTCTGTTACTCCTTTCGGGTGATTTTAGACAAACACTTTCCGTCATTCCACGTTCGACGTACGCTGATGAGATCAACGCTTGCTATAAATCATCGCCACTGTGGCGTAATGTTGAAAAAGTTCACCTAAAAACAAAAACCATCTGCTGACACATTCTCGAAGCAATTATTAGATATCGGCGATGGAAAAGTTGCTGTTCATGAAAGTACTGGATGCATAAAATTGCCCAATAATACCTGCACAATCGTTGCTTCGCAAAATGCTCTCATTGACCGCAAATTTCCCGATGTACGCACACAATACAAAAATTATGTTTGGCTGGCAGAAAAAGTCATTTTGGCAGCAAAAATTGTGGACGTCGACGATTTAAACTACAAGATACAGCAGTCGTTGCCAGGCGACTTGGTATCATACAAATCGATCGACACAATTACCGATGCTAACGAAGCTGTAAATTAACCAACAGAGTTTCTGAACTCACTGGATTTGCCAGGCATGCCACCCCACACCTTCTACGACTGAAAGTTAGATCTCCAGTTACTTTGGAATTTGAACACACCACGGCTGTGCAATGGTACGCGATTGGTAATTAAAAAATTAATGAAAAACATTATAGAAGCCACCATTTTGAATAGCAAATTCGGAGCCGAAAATGTTTTGCTGCCACGAATTCCATTGATTTCCACAGACGTGCCAATTGAATTCCAACGCATTCAATTTCCGATTAGATTGGCATTCGCAATGACAATTAATAAATCACAAGGCCAAACGATGTCTGTTTGCGGCTTAGATTTGACCACACCGTGTTTTTCACCCGGACAATTATACGTTGCATGTTCTCGCGTCGGCAAAACATCGAGCACATCTCGGGAAAACATCCCGAGTTATTGCTAATTTTGAAATTTATTTTTGAATTTTGTTCGTTTGGAGAAAAAGTAACATGTTTTATTCGGATGGAAAGGTAACTTTTCCTGCCACGCAAGTTTTCCATTCGCTCGGCTCGTTCCACTCACGTCGCAAATGAAAAAAACTCACTGGGCAGGAAAAGTTAATCTTTCCATCCTAATAAAACAATATACTATTAATATTGATTTTAAATGTGAACGTGACTGGTTCTAAATATTTTAGAATGTAAGTGGCTAACAGCCTTTTTTGTAATATAAGTAACACTTGAAAATGGGGCTAACCCGAAACATGTAGTGTTTTTAACAACAATAAAATAACTCGTAGAATTAGACGAATAAATAGTTTTTTTCTGTCAAAATGATTAATAAATTCTACTACATCGGCCAAGAGCAAACTAAATAGCTAATTTTACATTTCATCATGCTAGATGGCGCTATGAACGATGTCCGACAAATTGTATGTAAAACTATCAAAGTTGTTCGTATTATAAGTCTATAGTATTTGGTTTTGCTAAACTTCTTTTTATTAAATCTTAATTTGTATTTTTAATTCATTTATTTATTTAGGTAATCCTTTTTTAATACGTTTGGTATTTGCGATGACCATAAATAAGTCGCAAGGCTATATGCGGATTGGATCTAGAAAATCCATGTGGGCAAATATTGAAATTTGGGCAGGACCTGTCGGGTCAGCTAGTATGTAGTATATTGCGATGTACAGGGGTGTAAAAATTTATTAAGCAACCTACCCCCAGTAATCGATTTATTTTTGAGCAATGAGACTCGAAATTTTCAATTTTATTTTTCAATTTACCAATTTAATTTTCTTTTTATCCAAATTTAGTATTAATTATTATTTTTTTAACAATCCAGATTCGTTTTTCAAACAATCGAAACAATTTTATCCAAATATTCGTATAAAATTCTCAAACTTTTCAAATTTCCAAATAATTCAATTTAAAAAAAATCACTTAACATCAAACTCAAATATTTTTTATTTCACAATCCAAAATTTTAATCCAAAATATAATTATTAATGTAAATGTAATTAATTTTAACGGAGAGCAACTCCAGCACGTCCGTATTTTACGGCTTCAACGGCAAAAAGCCTCGCACTTCCCTCGCTTAGTTACCAACTGGACGCCGGCGGGAAAACGATGAAATTTAAATATTTACAAAATTTAACAAAAACATACAAAATAACAATATTCTTAAAAATCAAATTAAAAATTCAAAATTAGATTTTGGAACACGACAATATAAATTGACAGAACTCTGCTGCTTCAGCGTGTCATATTTTTCGTTAGAAAAACCCGAAGACGCAAACATGATTAATGAGAAGAAAACCAAAGAGGATAAATTGAAAAACAAAGAGAAAGAGTAAGTAACAGCAATTAGCGAAGAAAAACAGAAGAGAACAAAACAAAGAAATTAAATATAATAAATAGATATAAGGAGAACTTCTTCAACGAACTACAGTATTTTACATAAATAAATTTATTAATATGAAATACATGAACGGGGACGTTTCAATGCGAGGACGAACAATTAAAATTGGCAATACAGTAGAAACTCCATCATTCGACACTCTCATATTGGACAATTCCGAGAATTTCTCATGCTGATGGACAGATAATTATGAGCTCATGACGCACAAGTTGTGAGCTTATCAAAATCCACGACTGGATTTCAGCACGTAGGCAGACAGATTGATTACCTACATTATAATGCTTACATAGTAAGCAATATAACGGCATTTTTAATGCTAAAATAAAGGGTAGATTAAATTTGAAAAAGATGTTATTCGAAATTAATAAAAATAAAATATTTACATTCTAATCGTATAATAGTCATGTTATTTTGGCAATGCGTATCATCACAATTTTGTCATTTAATTTATAACATTTATTCGTAAAATATAAAATTATTTTAAAGTTTATATTATGCAAGTATCGAATAAAATTGGTGCAAAATAATTCTTTTTACAAAATTTGTATATTTAAATTACACCATCAAGTTTGCTGGGTAAGGCATAGTGTAAATAAATTCTTATCGTAATCAAGAATAACATGATACGTTTATATCATATAATGATATTAATTTCAATTCCCTATTCGACAAATTCTATGTTTGGACAGGAAATGGGTCCCGTTTATGTCGAATTATGGAGTTTTTACTGTATTAAGAAAAAATGTTGTTTTTATTTAGATCGTTAAAATGTTAGCGTTAGAAACTTTTTAATTAATGCCGCTAAAGAAGAGATCCACCGTCTAGCTGCCCGTCCGCGGACGGGCTTTCAGCTAGTGTTATATAGCTTGCCTATTGTTTAAAAATCTTTTTAATAATTAATAGCTACCATTGGTCTCCGCCTTAGTTGAAATTCTCAAGATCTCGACATTCTGGAGTAAAATATGTTATATTATAAGACTTGCTTACAGGGGCTACTACAAACGTGTGAAATATTGTTTTGCTTTATACTTAACTATACTACATAAAGATTACACCTAGGATATTACGTGAATGAAATAGTAGCGCGCCATATTAAGCCATTTTTGAAAAAATCGATTTTGAAAATTTACTGTAGGTTTAACTAGCCGTGTAAGATCACTTCAGTAAGGAAAGGTCCGTAGCATAGTCGTATAACAAGTTGGGTTATAGGAATGAACCATACAAACCAGTATAATTTCGAACCCGAACAGAATTAAGTTTTTTTTTATTATTATTTAGAAGTATTATTATTTTTCGATGTACTTAACACACTGACGGACATGAGTGCATATTATTGCATTGCCATTCATACGACATGGCTCCAAATAAGTCATTAGCGTCCGTCAATGTGTTAATACAAATTTAATTTAAATAAAAACAATAAAGTTTTAGGTTGGAAAAATTACAATATTAAATTACTGATAATTGATTTAGATTTAATTGCTTAAGAGCGTGAAAACGCTATGTTAAATGAATGGCAGAAAAGTAGCTCTACCATTTCCATGAAAACAGAAAAACAAAGTCGAATTTCAGAGTAAATGAAGCAGAAATATTAAGTATAAGGTAGCAGCTTTAGGTTAAAGCGATTTTAATTAAAGAATGTAATTTAGAAATATTATTTTTAGGGCACACAAAAAGTAGTATTTTAAAACATAATTGATATTTCAAATTATACCTTTTTAACTTGGTTTACTTATATAACATTTAGCGTCAACATGATCAGACGACAATTTACTTCAATTTACTTTATTACATATTTTAAAAATTCTTTATAATTACGGCGGAAATGGAGTTGTACAAAATTTGCAAAATTATTATTAAAATTTCATTAAAACTCATATGCGTCAGATAGGTTGCATAAGTGCGAATAGGAAAATGTTGTAAATTAGTCTAACCATTTTTCAAGGGCGCTGGTTTCTAAATAAATTTTAATATTTTTTACATACAAAAATATAATGTAGATAGTACTAAATACTTCATTTATACGCTAGTTGGATATCCCCAAAAAGCGTACGCCGCGCCATCTTCTGGTCAATTATAGCCAGATTATCACCTAATTTATGCCCAAAATCACCGTCTAGGCGGCGGCACCATAGCTGTCCAACTGGCGTTATTGGTTGGATATCCCAAAAAAGCGTACGCCGCGCCATCTTCTGGTCAATTATGGCCAGATTCTCACCTAATTTATGCACAAAATCACCACCTAGGTGGCGGCACCAAAGCTGTCCAACTAGCGTATAACCACGGATTTATGAATATAAACTGGATAGCTAATGCTGATCCCCACTATTGTTCGATACCGATGGCCGCCATACTGTGCTAAAATACTACCTACCTACCCCAAAAAGGGTTTATCTATTGTTATAACTTATAACCTCACTATACTTTGAAATTGACGACCAACTGTCACTCAGGGTGACAATTTTTCGTAGCTCCGACAACTGTAAGGCATTAAAGTTACTGAAAGTTACTCAAATTTACCACAGTATGGCGGCCAAGGAGGGTTGGACATAAATTGTGGTGGGGATATCCAGTTTATATTCATAAATCCGTGTTTATTATAACACATGCACCTGAGAATGAGAATAACAAATTCATGTAGTTTGCACGTGATTTATGGGGAGGAGCTTGACAGAAAGGTACTAATCTAGGTTGCCTTGTAATTCAAACGCCAGATGAAAATTATATGCATCTACTTACAATGAAAAACTGTAAGTACGGACAGCATATTGGGTTGTCTTGACATTACGAGCATCCAATCGCAATCAACATAATGCAAGCACGTGCTCAACATGCACTGGACCGTTTACATCAGCTGTATATGTTAAACATGCAATTTTGAATTACAGTAGAAACTCCATAATTCGACATAAACGGGACCCATTTCCTGTCCAAACATAGAATTTGTCGAATAGGGAATTGAAATTAATATCATTATATTGATATAAACGTATCATGTTATTCTTGATTACGATAAGAATTTATTTACACTATGCCTTACCCATCAAACTTGATGGTGTAATTTAAATATACAAATTTTGTAAAAAGAATTATTTTGCAAAAATTTTATTAGATACTTAATATAAACTTTATAATATAATAATATAATATAATTCATAATATAAACTTTAAAGTAATTTTATATTTTACGAATAAATGTTATAAATTAAATGGCAAAATTGTGATGATACGCATTACCAAAGTAACATAACTATTATACGATTAGAATGTAAATATTTTATTTTTATTAATTTCGAATAACATCTTTTTTAAATTTAAATTACCCTTTATTTTAGCATTAAAAATGCCGTTATATTGCTATTATCATGTAAGCATTACAACGTAGGTAATCAATCTGTCTGTCTACGTGCTGAAATCCAGTCGTGGATTTTGATAAGTTCACAACTTGTGCGTCATAAGCTCATAATTATTATCTGTCCATTAGTATGAGAAATTCTCGGAATTGTCCAATATGGGAGTGTCGAATGATGGAGTTTCTACTGTATTACATATTATGCGTACCTCAATAAATTACTACTGAGAGAATAAAAATAGAAAAAAAACTGCGCATGTTTTAATATACAAGTTATACAAGTTATACAAGTTGGTATGGTTATAAAATCTCATTTCAAAGATTCCCAAGAAGTCGATTGAGTTTTGTATACTATAATTTATAATGAAATATAAATAAAAGAAAAAATTAGAAATTATTATCCGGTGAACTTCGTTCCACCAAAAATTAATTGAATTCAGATTATCTAGATTTAACCATATCAATATTTTAGAAAACCCAAAAAATGCACTAAACACTTTTCAGAACTAAAATGTTTAAAAGTTAGCACATGTAAAATACACTGTAAGTATTCGCAAACGTTTTCACCATACTATGGCATCATCAGGCGATGAATGCATCGCCTGATGATGCCATAGTAGATTTATATTATTCAGGAGTAATACCTGGCATACTCCATGGTAAACATGCCTCTGCAGTCATGCAGTTATAAAAACGAAAAATTTAACAAGGTGATAATCAGTGTTTAATAATTTAAAATAATAGCGTCATAATTCAATCATTTTGTAGGTAAATTAACAAATCAAACAAACAACAAAAAAAAACTTAAAAAAAATTTACTCTTGCTGGAATTGAAACCTAGACCTACCGGGTGCTAGTCGAGCGAGTCTTCCTCGCATCCATCGCCGATACTTGTTAATTGAAGCAACCGAGCAGCTATATGAAGAAAATTAATTAAAAAATTTTTCAAAAACTTTCTTATTTTTGAGAAGTGGGTCCTACCGCTTGGCCTAGTTTGTTATTACGAAGTACTTTATTCCCCCAATAGGGTTTTAAATTCCGTGACCCGCACGTGGAGTCCCCTCCTTGTAAGGAGAAAAAATGATTGACACAACATATAATAGTATAATTGGTTTAATATTTTATTATGTTAAATTAAAATTAATACAAAATTTACTTATTAATAACAAATAATATAAAGTATATAAAAAATAGAAATAGTAATTAATGATATAGTACCAATGGCATCCAATGGTACCTATATTATACAGTTAGTCTCAAAGGAGTGGGGCACTCCTATGTTAACAATGTTAATTTTAACTTTTCAAGACCATTTTTGACTAATAAAAATCGATTTTACAGTAAAACTTTTTAGATATTTTTTGTAGCAAATTTAATTTAATACAATTTTGTTTATATACATTTTTCTATTTTGTGGCCTCGTTTCTAACTGACAGAGACTTTAACAAGACTCTGTAAATAAAACACAAAATATATTGTCATCTGTATCTCAGAAACGGTGCAATGAAATAAAAAAATGAATAAGAATTTTTTCTTGAAAACTGTATTATCTACATATATGTCTATATACATTTTTCCATTTTGTCACACGGTCACACCATTTGCGAGATAGATGAAAATATTTGTTGTGTTTGACAAAGTCTTGTTGAAGTCGCTATCAGTCAGAAATAAGGCGACAAAATAGAAAAATGTATATATAAACAAAATTGTAGTTAATGACATTTGCTGCAAAAAATGTCGAAAAAGTTTTGCTGTAAAATCGATTATTATGTGTCAAAAATGGTCTTGAAAAGGTAAAATTAACATTGTCAACATAGGAGTGCCCCACTCCTTTGAGACTAACTGTATAATAATAAATATAACAATAAAGATAATAAAAATATTAAATTTAAATGTAATCATTAGATGCGCAACCGATTTTGGATCCACACCTGAATCAAAATCTGTTAAACGATGTAATAAAATTAAAAATAGGATCACAAAATGGACCAAGTATCATGGCACTGAATTACCTTTTAATTCACTAAATAAAGTACTGACACGAGGTATTTTTTATCCCACTCAAAAATATATTTCTGTATTAGTAACCAAATGTGCTCGGATTCTGGAGGATATTCGGCGTCTAATATATGGAAAGCTTTAAATACAAAGTCCATATGCATTGGAGAACATCGACACCTTTATAAATGTTATTTTGAATAATAACGTAACAACCAAAAATGGTTTGTAAATGTTATCCAACCTCCAACCACAACGATGTTCGGAAGATTAGCTTTCTTGTTAACTCTGTTTTTCATGAAAGTTTCAATGTCCCCAGGAATCTGAAAAACAAACAAATACACACTACAATATAATATCACATAATGGTATTTCCACAAATTCAACAATCAACAAACAAAAATTTAAAAAATTTCTTTAAAAAATGTTTTTTATTGAAAATCAAGATACGAATATTACCTTTAAGTGATTATTGATTAATTATGCTTTCACAGCATTCGATAGAAGTTGGTTTCCAAAATCTTTGTTCACGTCCTTCCACAAGGCCACTTGAAGGGAAAAGAGTCAGTAAAGTTATTTCTATGCTCTTTTTACCATCTAAATAGGACATAATTTTAGAACTTTTCATATAACATAATAATATAAATAGGTATATAGTACATAATATTATGTACACTTACTTTCTGAAAAATTATTGTCGTTCGATAACAGCAAACTTAAATTTGCTATCCCACTTGCTAAATAGAAAGTTTTCCCATTCCATAAATTTTTTCCGGGAATCCAAATTAATCTATAACAAAACAATTGCAGTTATGTTTCAAAAGACAAAACTGATAAATTTAAAGTAAGTATACCTATGCATTTTTAATTTTTAAAATGGGCCACTCTTGAATGAAGCTTTCAACGCACTGTGAATGATTGGTTCTCCTTAATCCTTAATTCATATGGAAGTCGATTCCCATTTTTCGAGAACTTCGATAAACGGTTCCATATTATGACGTAACCACTCGCAGTCATTTTTAATTGTCTCTATAAAATAGTCATTTTAACCAAAATAATAATATTATTCCTAACAATAATTTATTATTGTTTACCTGAAAATACTGGTGTGTGATCTTGGAAGCACCAATCCTTTAAACTTTCTTCCATAATAATTACAATAACCAATCTAGTAAAATATACAAGTTGGTTCAATGATGTAATTTTAAACTAATAGAATTTTTATGTTTCAATTGAAATCTTCACAAATACACTGTTCACCATGCTGTTCACTAGAAAATCTGGATAAGCAATGCAAAAAATAATGCAAGGGGCGCCGCAAGGCTACAAAATTAAATGCAATCTTATAGAACTGCATTTTCCATGTTCGCGGGGGAGTTTGCTGAATTTGCTGATTTAAACTGCAATCTACAAGCCATTTTTAAATTTATGTAATGTTTTATTCAAACAATTGAAGTATTATTTTAATTACACAGAGTCTTCAACTAATAAAGTACAATTTATTCAGTTAACATTTATACACTGTTGATTGAATATAGAGTAGTTTCATGGCAATGAAAATGATCATCAAACCTAACTAGATTTTATTTTGTTACTATATAATAACCATGCCAGTTTAAAACGCGAAATTGTTGTCACAATCTCAAATTTACCTATTCCCTCTAAGAAGGAAAATGTTACGAGAATTATTATGATTTATGACATATTGTTTTATTTTCAACAGTTTTATCGTTTGATTGAAAGTAAAAAGCTTTAAAATTTATAATAGTTTGATTCAACCTTTTTTAAGCGGTTGTAACAAAGAGCTTAGTGGTATTTCAATCTGTCATTTATTCACTTAATGTGTAAATATTTAACCATGCAAAAACTGTTGTATTAACCATGTCAGTTTTTTCGGTGTGTATATGTATAGTTTAGTAAAACTTAAGAAAAAAATTCAGATAGTTGATGAGATCACAGGGATCGTATTTTCACAAATTTTGTACAATTTTGTTTGTACAAGTACCCCATTTTATTCAACTACCCCTAAATTGTTTCTGACAGTTCTTGAAGTGTGAAATGTTTTGTAGGTGGAAGAATATTCAGTACCATAATAAAATTACATCAATATTTTGTTTTTTTATTGGAAACTATATTTTTATGATATACAAGAAAATTTAATTTCAAATCTGGGTAGGTACATATGCATTATAATTTTTCCCGAGAAAAGCAAAATATTTATCTCATGTATTTATACACCGATTTTGATAAGCGAACGCTACTCGCCAAAAAAATAGAACATTTTCTTAATAAATACACCTATAATGGGGATTTTGGACTCTGTAAATAAAACAACCAATTCAATTCAACGTTTCGAAGATCTTTATTGTCTTCTTCTTCAGGAATCTAAAACAATACTCATGATAATATGACAATTCAAGCAAAACGATAAAAAACTCCCTCCAGATTATAGATTGGTGTCATTCGACGTGGTATTGCTTTTTCCTAGCGTCCCTAAGGAAATGGTACTTCATTGTATTCAAAAGAAATGGAGTTATATTAAGGGTTACACAGATCTGTGCAAGAGAGATTTTTTAAATATTATAAAAATGTGTTTCGAATACAGTTATTTTTCATATGATGATAAGCTATACGAACAAATAGAGGGTTTAGCTATGGGGAACCCTAGCAGTCCAGGACTAGCTAATTCAGTTATGGAAATCCTGGTAGAGGAAGTTTTGAATGCCTTACCTTTCGATGTACCATTTTTTAAGTTGTATGTGGATGACTCTATTACAGCAATACCAAATGGAAGAGAAAACGAAGTGTTGAAAATGTTTAACGCATATCATCCAAATATTAAATTCACCATGGAGGTAGAATGTGACGAGAATATTCCATTTCTGGATGTGTTGATAAAAAGAAAAACAGATGGAAGCTTGATCACAAATTGGTACAGCAAACCAACAAACTCGAACCGCCTCATTAGCTATAAATCTTATCACCATAATTGCATCAAGATGGGTATGGTAACAGGAATGTTAAAAAAGATGATGAGACTTAGCCATCCTGAGTTCCTGGAAGAAAACAAAAAAAGAATAGAAGACATACTTATAAAGAATGGATATCCGAAGTGGTTCATTAACATCCAATGGAGAAAGATCTTGAGAGTATATCAACCAGAAGATGGTGGTGGCAATAAAAAACCATATTTTAGATTCCCCTACATAAGAGGTTTGACGGAGAGGATCCAGCAGATATTGAGAGATCACTGTAGATTGGGCATATATAATATAAAAACAAATTTTGATCTCCTATCAAGTCTTAAGGATAAAGTAAAAAAAGAAGATTGTTCTGAATTGATTTACGAAATTCCGTGTTCTGGCTGTAGTTTATCGTATATTGGACAGACGAAACAAAGATTAAAACAAAGATTATATCAACACAGAAGAGATTGCCAGTTGTCAGACAAAAATGTTAATTCAAGGAATAATAATAAAGATGTAGGGGAAAAAGAAAAAGATACAACAGCGTTGGTAGTCCACCATCGAGATACAGGACATTCGTTCAACTTTGAAGAAACAAGAATTCTAGATTTGGAAAAAAACCACTTAAAAAGAAACATTAGCGAGATGTTTTTCATCAAAACACGAAAATGTGTAAATTTTAAAGAGGACTCAATGAAACTGAGCCAGATTTACAGCGGATTAATGTATTGAGAATAGGACATTTAGATGACTACCCTAATTTAGTTAATGGATCAGTATTGTTTATTGTTGTTGGGGGATGCGATATGCGAAGGTGGACGGGGAGAGTTTGGTTATTTTTAAGCGTTATCAATCGTTGCAAGTGCTAGATTTGATTATTATACGGTCGAATGTGTAGGATAGTTGGTGTAAATTTTATTGAATTTTGTGCATTCGTAATTTATATTTTAATATTTTGACAAAGGGTATAGCCGGGTTTATATGGGAAATCTGCCCTTGCGGCTTTTTCGATTCGTACTTGGGGGATCGTTTTGGTGTCAAATAAAAATAATTCAGCCAAATTTTCAGCTCTTTATCTTAAACGGTTCTCGAGTTTTTCAAAAAAAACTCATTTTTCGATTTTATTTTTTTTTAATAGTAAAAATCAAAATTAATGAATGGTGATTTTTTTCCTAATTCTTAGGAGTAGAAGGCATGAAAAAATATTTTTGTCAGGATTCTTAAACAAAGCTCCGATTTTTGGCGAAAGAAATAAAATTTAAATCTTACTTTTTAACGCCTTTTTGAAAAGTGTCACTCACCAAATTTTGTCAGAAAATGTCTTTTATACTCCTCTGAACTCATGAATTTTTTCGATTTTTTTGAAGTGGTGCAACAGTATGAAATAAAGTAAAAAGTGATTTTTTCTGTAATCTTGCGTTTAAACAATTTATTTATATTACTTTCTATGGTTAAAAAATTTATAAAAAATTATTTTTTTACTAAAAATACATTCCCACTAGAGAAAAAACATAGAGAAAACCTTAGAAAATTAAAACATATCCTGCTTAAAATAATTAAGAGTGTGAAAAATGATTATAGACACGTTAAAAAAAACTTGTTTAAAAGATAACAATATAATTTTTCCCTATTATTGGGAATCATTTTTCAGTTTTAAAACAATAAAAACAAAAATTTCGATCAGAAAAGTTATTATATAGTATATTATGTTATTGATATTGTTTAACAAAATTAGCATAAATTGTTGACATTAAATTAATGTAAATAATTCCATACAAAATAGATCGTTATTACTGCTTTAAGTAAGGTTAATCTTCGTCACTGTCTTCATTTACTACGATATTAACCTTTTCATCAATAAACAGACGACTCAATATTTCAGCAGGCCTTACAATTTTTGCCAAATATCGAGCATGAGACAGATAATATATAATAGCGGCAATGTGAGAGCAGCATCCGACAGTGCGCCTACCATTAGCACAATCACAACAATATCGACTAATTCCAGAAATGTCATTATTATCTGGTTGATAATCAACAAAGCAACGATATGTTTTCGAATTAATATGTCGAGATCTCACTTCAAGTTTGATAATATTCGGTGTTATTTTCGCATAATGGAGTGTGATTGTTCCATCTTCATTCATCATCTCAGCTAAATACGATACAGCTTGAGACATTTGATATGATCCAGTAAAAATAATTTTGAGTTCTTGCTCCGTTAACTCAGGAAAATCGGTTAATTCATCTGAAGTAATTGTTGCAAATGGAACTTTTCTTCTTGCCCAACGATTGGTCTCTACTTCCAAAGCTAGAGTGTTATTTTGATCTTTTTTTGAATTAATTGCGGCAATAATTTTCTCAGAAAGATCAAGATCAGAATCAAGTCTTGTACCAAATTCGTTATGTAGAAAGCAAGCGATTCGACAAAAAAAACTAGTTTTAGGAAGTAATTTATTGTCCAGTTTATGATCTAAAAGCTTAAACTTCTGTTTGATATTGCCATGTACTGCTTCAACAACCCAACGAATTTTGGTGACGAAACGGGATTTATTTGACTCATCTGCAGTCAGCTGATTTCGTTTTCCTTTGAGAGCAGGCATTAAGACTTTGAATCCTAATTCTTCTAAATATTTTATTACATCACGAAAGCCTCGATCAACTACAATAATATCATCTTTATTTAGTAACTTAATTAGACCATTAGGATCATTTAAGACGATTCTCATAATTTCAGCATCGTTCATATTAGCTGTATATGGCCCAAGCATGTCTATAACAAAACCATTTGTGGTACATATCGTGAATGGTTTGCACAAAGGGACCTTTTTTTGACCAGAATATGATTTCCTCTGGTATTCATTATTCACACTTTTTTGATGGCGAATATATGTTCAATCACAAATAAATATTAACTGGTCATCTTTTACTTGATACAATTTCTTAGCAGTATTTGACGTATTGGTGAGTAATGTCTCTCTACTGATATCAATTCAATTCCGAAATACCGAGGCAAAACATCTTTTTCAAACGAGGATATCACTTCATTACAGTAATCAGATACCATTTGTTCCCGAGCTAAACCAAAAACGGAGGATATTACTGCATTAGAATTTCCGGTTCGTAATTTAAACAAAAAAATAACAAGAGCTTGAGTGACATTACGATTTATAGAATTTTTCATCGATGTTAACATTTCACGGAGTTTTATAAGTTTTTCCCATGTAAGACCCGTAAATACCTCTAACTGTTTCTCTGAAAACGAGTGATCTCCAATTTTATCAATTATAGACGAATCACTACCAACAGCCAGCTGCCCAAGTAATCTTTCCAAATCACGAACTTCAAATACACTGGTATTCGAATAAATTCGAAAATTATTGATATCTTCATCATAGAATCGCTGTTTTATGATATGATCTTTACAGCATCGATTTCCTTCAGGAATAAAAATTTGTCTTTTTGAAAATACTTGTTTGCGTGCTTCGAATGGAACTAATGTATTATTTGTTGATGATCCACAAATGCAACAATATCCATGAGTGGAAATGATTCGAGGAAAACCCAATTCCACAAATTCTAATTCTTCTTCCATTTTTTCTTCAAAAACATATGAGGGATCTTCAGTTGACGATACAGACGAAACAGTATTTGAAGACGATTGAGAGAAAATTGGTTGGCTTTCGATACTCACTTGTTCTGTAGATGAATTATCAGTGTTTATATTTTTAGTTGGTGGTCTTGTTAAAATTGCTCGACATTTATTACAAAAAGCATCATTGATGAAGACTTTCTTTCCAATTTTTTCTGTCGCAATATTAGCCTCATCAATTGTCGTAATAACTTTCTTATAGCCAAATGTTTTGCGCAAATAAATATTACAATTGATGCATTTTTTATTAGCATCCATTCCGAAATTAAGATTCAAAGTACGTATTAAAAATGCAGAAATATATAAAAGTATATACAGATGAAACACTTACTTTAGTGGAAGTGATTAACCGTAACACTATTTAACGATAAAGTGTAATCCCATATAATTATGAGAGATGAAATAACAACAATAACTCTGCAATGCTATTTAATTGTGAAAATTAGAAATAGTCTCAATATAAATGTACTGACTTAATACATGAGTTAAATGCAAATTAATACAACTACAAAACTATAGAGGTTACTTTATTATTGTTAGCTTATTTGGAAATAAGCAAGACCTAAGAAGTAATAATCAATAGTTATTGAAAATCCCAGTAGATGGCATTATAGCGCGCTAACCCGGCGCTAATTTTGAATACAAAAATTTCTCAATCAAAATGAGTTATTCAGACCTTCGGAAAAATGTTTTCAAACTATTTTAAAATTATATGATTTCTAATGGTTTTCATGCAATCACTTTACACTAAAACAATTAAAAATGTTTTTTTAGATAATGTAATTCTTAATTATTTTAAAAAATTATATAATTTAAATAAAATAAAATATAAAGTATAAAATAATTTTTTATAAATTTTTTAACCATAGAAAATAATATATATAAATTGTTTAAACGCAAGATTATAGAAAAAATCACTTTTTAATTTATTTCATACTGTTGCACCACTTCAAAAAAATCGAAAAAATTCATGAGTGCAGAGGAGTATAAAAGACATTTTCTGACAAAATTTGGTGAGTGACACTTTTCAAAAAGGCGTTAAAAAGTAAGATTTAAATTTTATTTCTTTCGCCAAAAATCGGCGTTTTGTTTAAGAATCCTCACAAAAATATTTTTTCATGCCTTTTACTCCTAAGAATTAGGAAAAAAATCAGCATTCGTTAATTTTGATTTTTACTATTA
Source organism: Cantharis flavilabris (assembly GCA_949152465.1). NCBI lineage: Eukaryota > Metazoa > Arthropoda > Insecta > Coleoptera > Cantharidae > Cantharis > Cantharis flavilabris. The sequence goes on from OX424435.1 coordinate 49,689,109, forward strand.
AAAAAAAAATAAAATCGAAAAATTAGGTTTTTTTGAAAAACTCGAGAACCGTTTAAGATAAAGAGCTGAAAATTTGGCTGAATTATTTTTATTTGACACCAAAACGATCCCCCAAGTACGAATCGAAAAAGCCGCAAGGGCAGATTTCCCATATAAACCCGGCTATACCCTTTTGTATGTATGCGTATATTTAATGTTTCGACGAACGAATAATGTCATGGTCAATTACTGTGTAAAACAAATTTAGTTAGTACGCCACATCATTTTGCTTGAATTGTCATATTATCATGAGTATTGTTTTAGATTCCTGAAGAAGAAGACAATAAAGATCTTCGAAACGTTGAATTGAATTGGTTGTTTTATTTACAGAGTCCAAAATCCCCATTATAGGTGTATTTATTAATTATATGAATATGGACGTGAGTGAAGAACAGAACATTTTCTATTCGCTCGGCTAAATGGTTTTACTAATGTATTTGACTAATTACTAGACTACTCTCCTAAATGTTATTGTTCACACAACGGGTAAGTTTACTACTTACCACGATCACTTGTCGTGTCTACTACGTACTAATTCATTTTACTAAACTACTATACTTAACTACTTACCTACTCGACTAATTTTTTACTGTTCACACATGGGTAAGTAGGTCAATCGACTAAATTACTTACTACTAATTACTGGCCAAAATCCACTGTGTGTGTACGAGCCTTAAGATAATACTGAAATTATTAAGATATAAGCGCATCGATAAGTTAACTTACCTAAGTTATCATAATAGCAATAATGTAATATTTTTCTATCGTAAGCTAGGTGCCAGCACTTTGCAGTAAATAAAAAGAGACAGATATATCGAGTCAATTCTTCGTCGCTGAGAACACGCCCTTAACGTAAATAATACAAATGAATAAAAAAAAATAATACTTCTAAATAATAAAAAAAAAATTTAGTCAAGTTCGGGATTCGAACCCATACTGGTTTGTATGGTTCATTGCTAGTCCAACTTACAAGGAGGGGACCCCTACTCGACATCACCGATTTCGTCCAAATTTATAGTGTATGGAGGACTTGACTAGAATTGCAAGTGATATAAGTTGTAGCTCCAGATGGCAAAGCGTTTAGAAAATAAAATTTTTTTCGGTCTCAATTTATCTATACATAAGTGTTTTACGTTATGAAATTTCCAACTACTAGCTAGCGCAGCGCTAAGATGTGGGACTCGCAATACGAAGGGCCAAGGTTCGAGTCACCTTAAGGAAGGTTTTTTTTTTTGCTTCTTTTTAATTTTTACGATATGAACCGTAATAATGTATTGTATTTGTTTATATTTTTACAAAAAGCATAGGGCATCATTATTTTATCAAAAACTTTTTGAAAAAAATTTTTTTTGTATGTTATAAAATTGAATACATTTATTATTATACTATAGATGAATTGCATGTGCTGGGATGATATTCATCGTAAAAACAGGGGAAGCAGTAATTGTGTCGGCACCTTGCACACGTTATAAACGCCGCATTTTTACAGTTATATGGTTAATAAGATCGAAACATGTAATGCGGTAAGGTTTTTTTTAAATTTTATATGCTATATGCTATGCTTGTTGTAAAAATATAAACAAATACAATACATTATTACGGTTCATATCGTAAAAATGAAAAAGAAGCAAAAAAAAACTTTCCTTAAAGTGACTCGAACCTAGGACCTTCGTATTGCGAGTCCCACATCTTAGCGCTGCGCTAGCTAGTAGTTGGAAATTTCATAACGTAAAACACTTATGTATAGATAAAGTTAGACCGAAAAAAAATTTTTTTTCTAAACGCTTGGCCATCTGGAGCTACAACTTATATCACTTGCAATTCTAGTCAAGTCCTCCATACACTATAAATTTGGACAAAATCGATGATGTCGAGTAGGGGTCCCCTCCTTGTTAGTTTAGTTTAAAAAAAATATATATTTATTTAAAAATTAATCATTACAAAACATTTGCATGTCCAATGAGCATTTACATAAGTGCCAAATGGCCAAACATTACTAATTTCGTATACAAATAGGAGCCCCTCGTGATGCCACATATCTCCAGATTTCTTTGGGGTAACCTGATATTTTATTATTATATTTTATTATATTTATTTGGCGTATAATTTTGTTGGAAAAGCGTGAAAAACCAACTTACAATAATTTTGATTCCTGATGGGATAACAACAACAATAACAATAAAATAAAATATACAGAGTGATAACAGAACAAAGTAACAAATAACAGATAACAGAGGATAGAATATATGTAAAACTTAACAATGATATATTAACTGAGTTTCTAATTAATCAATCAATCCGTACGTTGGCGTAAATAAACTTCTGGAAAGCTAACGGATTGCAATTCGCGTTCTTCTCAAGGTTCATGGATACTCCTTCCTGAGGGTAGCAGCTGGTGGTGGTGTCATGTGTCGTTTGTAGGATGTGTGTGAGAGAGGCCCGCAGTAAATCCGAATTGAAAAGGATTGGTAATTTCTAGTCGCGTTTGTTCATTGGTTAATCTGTTTAGAATAATTTTTTCTGTCAGTTTTGTCATTGTGTTGAGTAGTGTGATTGGTCGGTAGCTGAGAGGAAGGGTGGGGTCTTTATTGGGTTTGCGGATTGGGATGGTGAGGCCTTTTTTCCAGGCCGACGGGAAGTATTGTAGGATTAGGATGGCATTTATGATGTTGGACAGTTGGGTTATAGCTTTCCCGGACAGGTTTTTGAGAACCTTGTTCTCAATTTTGTCCGGTCCGGGTGCTTTTTTGTTGGGTAGGGATTTTTGGATTGGGATGATTTCGTTGGGATTGGTTAGTAGGGTTTTGTGTTGTCGTGTGGGAATTTCGTATGATCGATTTGAAAAGTCAAGCACAGTTTGTTTAATCTCCCTTTGTTCCGGGGTGTCGGTGTCGTCTAAAGTGTGTATTTTTTGAAAAGTGTTGGCCAAGAGTTCCGCCTTTTGGGCATCCGTCATGGCCGCGTCAGTGGAGTCCTGAAGGGTCGGTTTGGGTTCGTAAGGTTTCCGTAATAATTTAGTTATTTTCCAAAGCGAATTGTCTGAAGGACGCAGGGAAGACAGAAGGTCTTCCCATGTTTTGTTTCTGTGTCGCGTAATTTTAAACTGTACTTGCCTGTTCAAATCGATCATTGCGTCTTTGTATCGTCTGTCCGCGGTTTGTTGCCAAAGCTTTCGATTCCGGTTCCTCTCCCCGATTAACAACTGAATGTCTTCAGGGAAGACGTCCCTGTTATTCTTCGGGGTAAAGGTCTTGGAATTTTCGGCTTTGGCTTGTGTTATATGTTGTGTGAGTAAATGAATTTTGTTGTCTAGTGTGTCTTTGTCTGTAATATTATTATTGAGTGTGATAAGTTCGTCAAGCATTCGACGGAATCTGGACCAATCGGTGTCCTTGAAACTAGTGATTTTGATGGATGAGCGGTTAAGAGGAGCGGATTTAAGGAAGAATTGGACTATGTTGTGATCGGAGTTTAGGTTGGGTTTAACGGTAGGTGTCGAAATATTGGTGACGTTTTTGTTTAGAAGCAGATCGATCGTGGTCGCTGTCATGTTGTTCATAAGGATGATGGGTGTGGGAAGTGGTGTGAAGAATTTCGATGTGTTTGGAAAGGCAAAAGTTTAGGAGAGAGTTACCGTTCGGATTGGATTGGTGGCAATTCCAGCTTGGATGCTTGGCGTTAAAGTCGCCAGCCAATAGGACCTTGCCGTCCAATCCGAACAACGTGTCTAGGTCTTGATGGGAAAATAGGTTAGTAGGCCTGTGACCAGGGTGACATTGTCTTGGAGTTTTATCCCCAAGACTTCCATACTGTTACCTTGCGTTATGTGTATTCGTCTGTGTGGGATGTTGTTTCGTATTATAGCTGCTACGCCTCCCGCTCCGTGGCCTCTTCTGTCTTGTCGGTGGACGGAGTATCCCTGGACCTTGAGGCATCTGTTGTCGGTAAATTTGGTCTCTGTAATTAGCATTATATCAATGTTATTTTTAAATAAATAGTTTTTAAGTTCGAAAATTTTGTTGCTTAACCCGTTAGCGTTCCATAAATTGATCTTGAGCCTAACACCCATACGAATTGATCGTTCCAAAGAATTTCAATGTTGCTGTGAAACGATCGGTTTTCGTATTACAATTCTTCAGCAAATTGTTGTAGTCCTTGAGGGCTCTTAACATTTCGTTGATGTCCATTTGGTTATTTATTTCTTCGCACACTTGTGCAAATTCTGCGAAGGCATCACCCATATTAGCATTTTGTTGTTGTTGTTGTGGTTTCTGATATTGTGGTCTCGGTTGTTGTGTTGTTGGAGGTGGGGGGTGGAATACAGGTAAGGTTTCGTTTGTGGGTTCTTGATGTCTGATGGTAGCTCTGGGAGTTCGAAGGGGGGGGAACATAGCTGAGTTGTTGATTGGTGCTGGGGTTGGTCTTGAGATTGGTGCTGACATTGGTTGTGCTGTTCTGTGCCATGGTGAGGTAGTAGGAAGCGGGGCCGGTGTGAATTTTTGGGCGTAGGTCATGTGTTGGAAAGTTCTCGTTCGTCTGGTTTCCTCCAATTGGCTAATTTTTCTCAAATATACAGGGCAGGTGATGCTATTGGCTGGATGACTTCCATTGCAGTTCGCACATGTTGCGGGTGCAGATTTAGGTAATTGGCATTCCTTCGTGAAATGTTCCTTAGCGCATTTGAGGCAACTGATTGCCCGTCTACAATTTGCGGTCGCATGCCCCCACTCTTGGCAACGGTGGCACTGTATAATATGCTTATTATTATAGTGCCTTTCCCATCGGACCCTGGCATGCAACAATGTTTTTACCGTTGAATTGATCCATTTTTCTGTGATGGAGTTGTTCGTAATAACCAGGAAAGCCGTCGATAGCATGCCGTTCATTCTGTAGATTTTTTTTGTAGTGATGTTTTTGATGTTTAGCTCAGTTTCGATCTCGTTGATTGTGGCATCGTGGGGTAGGCCTTTTAAGACGAAGGCGTGCGTTTTTTCTTCGCGTGACGTGTATGTGTGGTGCTCAACGGAGTTCGTCTTTAGATCGGCCAAAAGCAAATCATACTCGTCTTTATCGTTTAAGTAAACTGCTACAGTGGACAGTTGGAAACCTTTCGTGGCAAAATGGCTTACCTTCTTCCTGAATATAGCTTGACTGTTGACGTCGCAGTCTATTATGATTGGTGGTGGTTTAAACATTTTCTTTTTTGTTTGTGTTGTATTTTCGGATTGCTCTGTATTTGAGTCTTCAACTTCTCCGTCATCCATATAGTTCTCGGAGTTTTCCAAGTTTTGGGTTTCGTTGTCCTTTTCCAACGCTGCGAATCTGTTTGCTAACAATACCGGTAGTGGAACGGGCTTCAGCCGACGTCTACGTACTTTCTTAACGGCTGGCTCCGCAACCTTTTCAGTTTCGTTATCCCCGGGGGAAAACTTCCGCTTACTCTTCGTTAAACAGCCCCAGCCGTTATCGGTATCGTTGACGTCGCCACTAGTATCGTTATTCTCAATCACACTCATATTTCCAAATTATTCTTATAATCACAAAAAATTCCGAATTTAAATTCACTGACACTACCAACTTAAAAATTAATTCACTTAGCTCCTGGACACGTGTTACCTCTACGGCTGCTCGGTTGAGAATGCTAGTCCAACTGCTTATACAATTAGGCTACAAACCTTTCCTTGCTGAACTGATCTCACACGGATAGTTATTAAACTAATGCTGAGAAGACACACAGCTACTTTTGCTGCGCAGTTTTTGCATAAGTTGAATGTCAGGTTGACAGTAATCAAGTTTTCATCTGTAACACAAATGTGTCGATTCACATTAAGCTACTTTGAAACGATTTGCGCGTTAAAAATGTTGCAGGTAGCACTACTGCACGTGCTGCTTTTTAGGTTGCAGCAGCATTCACACGACAAACAGCTAAAGTTGCGCAGCTTTTAAATTGGCAGCGCAGCAAAAGTAGCTGTGTGTGATATCACCTTTAGTAGTTAAATTTTCAAAATCGATTTTTTCAAAAATTGTTGAATATGGCGCGCTACTATTTCGTTCACGTAATGTTCTAGGTGTAATCTTTATGTAGTATAAGTATAAAGCAAAACAAAATTTCACACGTTTGAAGTAGCCCTTGTTAGTTTTATTTAAGGGGAGCAATCCATTTAGATGCCCAGAAATAAGTCATTTTTGGGAATTTTTTTACTGATGAAATAATAATTACATTATTTTAAAGTTTCAACATCATTTTAGTATAGTATTAAAGTGTAGAAAAAAAAATTTTTTTAAATATTTTTTAACAAAATGGCGGCGGTTCTGTAGTGTTTTTTCAGGCTTCTTGTGCATTTCATCGAAAAGTGCTGCATCTATCATTTCTTTTCGATGCGATTTTTTTACAGCTCAGGTCGTTTCTCGCATCCTAAGCGCCATTCTTTTTTGTTTTGCTAATCGTGCTCGTTAAGTTTTCTCCTTCCCAAATCTTTAAAGGCCACCTGTGAGGTTGCATTCGTCTTAAATGCCCATACCATCTTAACCTACTCTTTTCTATATCGTCTATTATTGTTTCATGTGCATTAATTCTCTTTCTAATCTCCTCATTTCTTAAATATGCTCTAATTTTGCATGCCATTCTTTAAGAACCTTGTTGACATTGTAACGGTTCAGAATTGGTGGATCAATTAATGGGGCAAATGTGGCGCGGGGGTGCGTTATCGCAGCTCCCGAGTCCGTTGCTTTGTTATTGGTTCACCAGGATTTTGCTTTCTTGAAATACAACAATAAGATTTCCTTGTTTTGATTTGGTTGGTGGATTTTGAGAATTATAAAAATTAGGTTGGAGGTCCTGTTTTCCTGATATCTTTATCAAAACACATTTTTCGTGTTGAAAATTTTCAAGTGACAAATTTTTAATTTGGTCTTTTAAGAAGAGATTTTTGAATTAGCAAAGTGCTACGAAAGTGGGTTTATGTTTTTTTGTATTAGCCCTTCCGATTTATTGGGATTTATTCGCTGCACTTAGCATTGAAGATTTTTATCGATTTGAAGATATTTAATCTTATCTCCTTTGGAGGATTTAGTATTCGGATTTCTTTTGTAAGTACAAATTTTTAATTTTGAAATACAAACTATGTTTGTAATTTTTATTTTAGTCATCCTTACAACTTTTTGAAAACCCGAAAATCACTATAAGAAAATTGACCCTCAACAACATCTGCGAGGTAATTTTGGGAACCTTCTAATGTTTTATTTTTTTCCTTACGCCAATAATTATTTTAGGGTCTTTGTTTTACGTCCTACATCTGTGAAGGTCTTTGCTTTACATCTTACCTTCCCGACAGTAAATTGCTGTCCAAGTTGAACACATCATACCGTTATCATTTTGGTGACCGCCATTGCATTGGAAAAATCGCTTTGTTTGATAGTCGATTTTTTTTTTTTTTTAACATCAATTCACCCTTAACTTAAATATTGGTCCACAAGCGAGAACGTCTACCATCTTAATTCAAGTTTAACAAAATAATTACCATCTGTCAAGAAGTCACCGTATCAGCTGTTGAGATAAGTGTTCTGTGCCGTCTATGTTATTTGTTATTAATTATTATTATTGATTATTTTTGTTGCGCCGTAATTTTGCTTAGTCTATATTACCACAAGTCATTCGATTGTTTTTGCCTCCTATTGGAGTGTATATTTTGTGGTGACCGGACAGGTGACCACATGACAAGTGAACCCACGACAAGTGAACCCACGACAAGTGACCACATGACAAGTGACCCCACTGACAAGTGACCACACGGACAAGTGAACACACGGACAAGTGACCACACAGACAAGTGAACACACGGACAAGTGACCCCACTGACAAGTGAACACACGACAAGTAAACCCAAGGACAACTGAACACAATCGTAATTTTTAATTTATTTTTCTAATTTAAATGTAATTTTTCAAACTAAATTTTATAATTATTATTGCTTTACATGTCAACTTAAAATTGTAGACCTAGGAATCACAAATATTCGAATAATCAAACTTTCAGTGCAAGGTGCAACTTTCAAGCATATACAGTAATGGGAGTTTTTGGGGCAGACGGTCCGGCGTAGCTAGTTCGTCGCAGAGACAATTCGGTGTGACCCGTTTGATGCCTACAAACCGCCGCACACTCGATTTGGTACCAAACTTGTTGAAAGTTTGGAACGACACAAAAGGACGATTTGCGGTAAACCGTTTTGGTGTTTTACTCAAAACTACAAAATTGTATTTACTGCCTTATTTCTTACAAGGGTATATATAATTAAAGCAAAAGTATTAAATTTCAAGTATTTAAATTTTTAAAAACATAAAATAATTAAATAAATTTTTACTTCTTTATATTATGTGTTAAGTTGAAATTTGATGATTTTATTAAATAAAAAGTTTTGTTTCAACTCAAAGGATTAGGAGATTTAGAAAATTAGATATATTCTTCGCCCCAAATAGTCTTAGCGCCGAATCGTCTTTGCGCTAAATAGTCTTCGCACCGAAAGGCGATTCGTCAAACCGTCTCTGCACCAAATCGTCCCTGCGCCGAATTGTTCTTGCGCCGAAAAGACGGCGCAGATTGGGTGTGCGCCGAACTGGTAAATTTTATCGAAATAGGTAACAACTTTGTAACAGTCGAAATTAGGTTAGGTTTTTTTTTATTTTTTTTTGTGTTCAGTTGTCCACGGGTTCACTTGTCTGGGTGTTCACTTGTCAGTGGGGTCACTTGTCCGTGTGTTCACTTGTCCGTGTGGTCACTTGTCCGTGTGTTCACTTGTCTGTGTAGTCACTTGTCAGTGGGGTCACTTGTCATGTGTTCGCTTGTCGTGCGTTCACTTGTCGTGGGTTCACTTGTCATGTGGTCACCTGTCATAGAATCATATTTTGTATAACTACTGTTATAACCACATATAGCTATATCGGGTTAGTTACGCTTTTCGCAAGAAAAGCTATTCGCGACTTTTGTTACTATTTGTTTGATTGGATCAAAACGAAATTTGGCGCCATTATTTTTATTCAATAAAATCACTCACATTCAATTCAAGTGTATATTCTTGTACCACTTTCATTTTTCCTTTTTTTTTTGAGTTTTAGTACGCTACCGTTCGTGGTTCAGGTAGTAGCACGCTTTGGGAGGTTGATTTTTAACCACGTGGCGCCTAGGGCAAAACATTCAACCCTCCCAATTATTATTGTTATCATTTATTTTAAAACTCATCTACCACCTATATTTTTTTTTTATTTAAGTAGCTAGCCAGGGCATTGCCAATTTTACCCTGAGATTGGGATTATCACTATCAATCCTTTTGCTCAATTTTGAGCGTGGCAACATATTATATTTTGAATAATAATGGCGATAAAGTACATCCCTGGCGCAAACCTTTTATTGTTAGAAAAACATCTGAGATATTATTGCCAATTTTAATAATGTTCTTTTGTCCCATATACATATAAATGTTTAATGGCTTTAATATATTTCTGGTGTATATTGGATTCATTTAAAACTTGAAATAATTTTTGCCTAGGTACGGTGTCATACGCCTTTTCCAGATCTACAAATACCAAATGTGTTTCTCTATTTCTTGCTGCTCTCTTCTGAGTAATAAAGCTGGCCACAGACCGGCGTACATGTGTGTCATGCAGGTGTGTCATACATGCGCGTCGTACATGTGTATGACGGTGCGCTGTTGCCCCTAGACTAGCATACTTGAGTGTCACACATGTAGTTTGATCGTCGACACTACTTTGTAGTTTTTTTAATAAAACTGCATAAGCTGAATCTTTCTTAGCTCTATTCATGTAATCTTTCGATTTAGTTTTCCAGAGACAAGGGTAATTTTTATAAAGTTCAATGAACTCTATCATAAAATCTTTTCAAACTTCATAAATCAGACATTTTGGCTATTGTAATAAAATTATAATAAAAATTTCTTTAATAGACGCGAGACACTGAATTAAATAATTTTAAGAGAAAAGAGTCAAGTTTGTCCACAGACCGTCATACATGCATAAACGTTGAGTGTGACACACATGAATTCAAATAAAATAGAAAACTTGTGCGTCGCACATTTATGTCACTCTTTGCCCACACACCAGCGAACAACAACGTCGAAACCGGTGTGACGTGCATGTATGACACACATGTACGCCGGTCTGTGGCAGTTGATGTATGACATACCTGAATTCAAGTAAAATAGAAAACTTGTGCGTCGCACATGTATGTCACTCTTTGCCCACACACCAGCGAACATCAACGTCGAAACCGGTATGACGTACATGTATGACACACATGTACGCCGGTCTGTGGCCAGCTTTTAAGTTGTCGTAGAGTGAATATGTTATCAATAGAATTATCAATTTTGAGCTATAGGACACAAAATAAAACACAAGTTTAAACGAGCTTTCGAAAAATGACTTTTTCTTTTTCAAATTTAATTATTAATTAAATTGAATTAACAAGTTTTAATTATTAATTAAATTGAATTAACAAGTTTTAATTATTAATTAAATTGAATTAACAAGTTTTAATTATTAATTAAATTGAATTAAACTTGAAAAAGAAAAAGTCATTTTTCGAAAGCTCGTTTAAACTTGTGTTTTATTTTGTGTTCTATAGCTCAAAATTGATAATTCTATTTATATTATTTTCAAGAGCTAATAATTTAATTAATGAATATGTTATCGGTACATAATCTTCCAAGGGTGAAACCGCATTGCTCTTCCCCTATAAGAATTTGTTTTTTTATTCTACTTTTAAGTATGCGTCCATACAATCTTTCAATAGATGATAATACACTTATGCCTCTATATTTCTATCTCCTTTCTTGTGAATAGAACTGATATATGCCATTTTCCATTCTTCTGGAACATTATTACTATGTATTAGAAATTAGACATTGGTTAAAGATATCTTTTATTTGTTCAATTACACAATCTGGTGCATTTTTTATTAATTCTATTTGAATATCTCCAGGACCAGGGGATTTTCCACTTTTTGAATGTTTTAGTGCTTCTTGTATTTCACTTTTAGTAATGCTCTCAATAATTTCGTTATTATCTTCACAATGAGTAATTGAAATGTCTTTTTTGTACTGATTTCTATCTTCTTGAAGCAGGTTTTCATAATATACTTTCCATTCATTCATTTCAATTATTTGTAAGTGTTTACCGTCTCGATCTTCCATTCTTAAGCTTTTTAAAGTACTCCAAGCTGTTTTTGTTCTTGATCCCCCAATGTATCTTTCAACTTCATCCTTCATCATTTTGTTCCACTACTCATTCTTTTCTTTAATGACCTCTGTTTTCACCTCTCTACTCATGCACGAGTATTGATTTCTGTCTTGTTGATCTTGGGTCGCAAGCCATTTATAATAAAGTTGTTTTTTTTTATCAATCAGATGTTTGATATCATCGTTCCACCAATATGCAGGTTTTGTGTTATTTTCTTTCTCTCCTAAAGCTTCCCCCGCTGCCTCGTGTATATTTTTCTTTAATTCTCTGTAACTATCCTCTACACTTGTTACATTTTTCCGATTTTTTAATTTTTCGGCTAGTCTACATTTATACAGATAAGTTACCGAGTCTTCATTGAAAAGTTCAAGCTTATACTTTTTGTTACTCAAATTTTGTCCAGTTATTTTCGTTCTGCACTGTGGTGCTTGATGTTTATATTGTACCACTAGTTGTGCTCTAAGCAACATGTGATCACTACCACACTCAGCTCGCCGAACAACTCTAACGTCTAAGATTTTTAAATTAGATTTTTGTTTTTGTATAACATAATCGATTATAGATTTCAATTTTCGAGTTGTCTGTGTCCACGTATAACGATGTATTACTTTATGTTGAAAGAATCCATTTAATATTTTTAATTGATATGAAAGAAAGAAACAAATTTTTTTTCGGTTGTTGACATGTTCAGGAGAAGGATAAACCTATAAAATTATAAATAAGTATAAAATCAAAAACTAAGTAGGCTGTTTAACTAAATTTTCGACTATTATTTCGACAGAAAAAAATTATTTATTTACTGGATATCTTTAAAAATTTAGGTTTATCCTTCCGATAATAATTTAGACTGAAGCCTACTAAAATTTGAACCAGATCGATCAATAACTTTTTGAGTTACAGCACGAGCAGTTTTTGAAACCTGACGCCTGAGAGATTTTTGTTAAAAAATATATAAAACAATTTTTTTTCTACACTTTAATACTATTAAAAATACTGTTAAAAAATTACTCTGAATTCCAGGCGCCTAAATGGATTGCTCCCCTTAATTTTACTATTGTAAATTATTAAATTAATCTAAATATATAAATCTTAACTTGTGAGAAAATAAACAATAAAACTTTAAATAACAAGTTAAATTCAATAATATAATGAAATTTATTACTATACTAGCTGGCCCGGCAGACGTTGTCCTGCCCAAATTTCATTAAAAAGGATTACCTAAATAAATAAATGATTAAATAATACAAATCAAGGTTTAATAAAAAGTTTAACAAAACTGCTAAGTACCTATTCATAAAAATCACAATTATTACTAATTTTATTTTTGCCAATTACTGTTCTTCCTTTTCCTCCTCCCCTTTGTCTTCTAATGAAGAATTTTCGAAATTACGCAATGATATTTCCAATTCCTGTACTTTCTGTTTTTCCTCATATAGGCAGCAGCCAATCCTTCTTCTCGTTTTCTTTTTGTAATAGTTAATGCATCAGTACGCATGGGGTTTCCACCAAAATCTTGCAATACTTCATTTAAAGAATTTATAATGGCTTGAGTGAATTCCTCTTTTACTTCCCAATTTTCGTATTTTGCGACCAGCAATTGGTTTGAAAATACTTCACCAGATTGGTCCATGGACGTCCCATTTGCCCCCCCCCCCCCCCCAAAATGGACGCCCATGGATTGGTCTTTCTGCGACTCCACACACATGTTTATACTTAATTTGAGTGTTTTATCATTTGTTTCATTTTCAATTCATTGGCTGGCGTTGACCGTGGAATCATTGGCAATGTTTGACGAAAATCACCTGCCAACAGAATCATCGCACCACCAAACCGATTTTGATTGTTTTGTAGATCTTGCATCCTTCTTGTCCATTCATCCCAAACGATCAACTTGCATTACTGCAAAACTTTGGCTATCGCACAGTTCTTCGAAAGATTTCACGTTGGAGTTTCATTGATTTGCATATTCAATGGTAACTTGAGTGCTGAATGAGCTGCTCGGCCGCCTTCCAACAACGTAGCTGCAATTCCAGATGAAGCAAGTGTAAGTACAATTTCATTTTTCTAGCAAATCAAAAAAGTTTAGCGTCCAAGAAGAAAATCCCTCCAGTTCCATCGTTCACAACTTCCATGAGAGAGTCGTTTGCATATTTTTGTTGCCAATTCAATAGCGAATGTTTTTTCTAATTGATTTTCGTTCCAACAGCCAATTATGGTTTTTGAAGTTTTGCACTATGTTGGGAAAAACACTTCGAATGAGCTCTTCCTTCGATTCGGTCAACTGGCAGATATCAGTGGACAATATGATGAATGCGGTCGAGATATCAACCGCGATTTTCCCATTGCCATTGTCCAAGAATCTGGCAGGTATGGCTTTTTAGTTTTGTGAATGGATTTATTTGGACAGTTGCACCTAATATAATTAGTGCCATATTTAAGTGTCTCCATCTACCAATCGCAGAATATTTAAAAATAAATATTTAAGAACGCCATCTATTGAAAGTTAAAAATTGCTATCGAATTCATTTTTCCCGAATTTTCCAATTTTCCAGGTAACTTTTATAATTTTTCTTTCCGTAAAAACATTCCTTGGGCTTCTTTTTTTAAGTAACAAAATCGGTCCAGCCGTTCCCACGTGATGCCGTGACAAAGAATTTTCAGATTCATTTTTATTTATATAGATTATCATCTATGATGATATGGTCATCGCGAAGGCTAGACTCACGGGGAATTACAGTTGTTTGAACTCGAATGGATGAATCCGGTTGAGATTTTAACTACGATTTTTTCATTACCAGAACAATTGCTCCGAAAACACATGCATTACACTAGGAGAATGTCAAGGCGTACTAACCACGCTGCCCCGCATGTTAGTCGCCAACCATAGTGTCTTCATATGGCGCCAGAAATTTATTATTAAGAAAGTACTTTTTATTGTCTCGTCACCTGTCGACCACACAATTTAGTTAAACGTTAGGTCCGCCACGAACGCCATCTATTGAAAGTAAAATATTTTTATCGAATATTTTCCAAATTTTTCAGTTTTCCGGGAAATTTTTTAAGATTTCTTTCCGTAAGAACATTCTACAAAGTATTAGGTATCTTTTAAAACAAAAATGAATGAAATCGGTCAAATCGTTCTGAAGTTATTGAATGACCAAGGGAAATAGGGATTCATTTTTATATATATAGATTATTGAATTTAACTCGTTATTATAAGTTTTATTGTTTAAATTAATTTAATAATTAAATTAAGTATCTAATTAAATACAAGTTTGCGCTTCTCTCCCAAATTATAGTTTTCTAATTTCTTTTCTTTTCTTTAACCCTACAGTGCATAGTGATGCATGTATGCATCACTTACATTTAGGCTTATATAAATTTGTTTTGAAAACATTTTATATCGTAAATGCATGCCTGTATCTAATATGAACCTGTAGCCTCCTAATGAAAACATGAAAACACAAAAATAATGAAATTACAACCAATTTATGACCATACGAACGTGAAATGTACAAATTTATTAATTCCAGCTATTTTGTGCCATTTTGTAAAATGATAACGCCTGTTATGTATTAAAGGTATGTATATTTTTTACTTCTTTGTTTTTAACGGCAATCAAAACTGTTCTAAAAATTTTCATAAAAGTTAAATATTACTATTATTTCATGCCCTACAGCATAGGGATGCAAATTTACATCGCCCAATATTTTTAATAAAAAACTGAAAATTTAAAAATATATTTTTTTTTTATTTTTCCCGTAATGTAATTATTATTTCTTCTTAGTTTTTAAAGTTTATTTTACAAAATAAAATGTCATGCATTGTAGGGTTAATAGAGAGGGGAGAAAAGTTTTTAGAGTTTTCTCGCGCCACCTAGAAATAGAATAGCGTCGGTCTCAAACTTTTCTATTTAGCTTGTTTTATGCCTTTTTTTTGTGCTTTTGGTCGAACGAAAATTTTTGCGGTACAAACAGGTAAAAACAAAGTACAAACGATTGCACCAAGTCCGATTTTAATATTTTGAGGTGGGTGTGCCGAGGACATGGAGCCCACCAGCAGCAGCAGCGTGCTTAGGATTTTATATATTAGTAATTAACAAAGTTGAATGATTTTCTATTGAAACAATCGAGCTGTTAACTCAATATTGAAAGAAAGGTTCTCGGCACTTTAGAAATCATTCAACTTTTGAAATCAGCTATTATAAAATCAGTCAATTAAACTTGATTTGTGAAAATGCGCTTTAATTTTCTTGTGAAATACAGCAAAACCACACCCTCAACAATACCTATTGTTACGTATTGTAATTATTAATTATGTTTTTATTTATTTACAGTATCAATTTATTTCTGAAATTCTTCGATGGAGAGCGGCGAGTACATCAGATCACGTTCTTTTTACACTTCTCAATAGTAAAGGAACGGTGGCAAAAGTTCTAAGTTGTTCCGAACTTCACAAAAGATCAGAACGAATTGGAAACTTGTTAAATGAGAAAGGTCGAGTTAATACTGGCGATCACGTAGCGTTAATATTTCCTCCGGGATTAGATTTAATCTGTGCTTTTTATGGCTGTTTGTATGTTGGTGTGGTACCAGTAACAATAAGACCACCGCATCCACAAAACTTGCAAACTACTTTACCAACCGTCCGCATGATTGTTGATGTTTCCAAGTCCGTACTAGTTCTCTCTTCACAAGCAGTTATAAAATTGTTGCGTTCTAAAGAAGCCAGTAATGTTGTGGATCTGAAATCATGGCCACTTATTTTAGATACAGACGACATGCCTAAGAAAAAATTACCTATGGCGTATCGTGCACCTACTGCCGAAATGTTGGCTTACCTTGATTTTAGCGTTTCGACGACTGGTATGCTGGCAGGCATTAAGATGTCACATGCTGCTGTAACAAATTTATGTAGAAGTATGAAACTTGCATGTGAATTGTATCCCAGTCGGCATATAGCACTCTGTTTGGATCCATATTGTGGTTTAGGTTTTGCTTTATGGTAAATAAAAATAAATATATTTTGTAAATTTTGATTACAATATTTACGTTATTTTAGGTGTTTAAGTAGTATCTATTCCGGTCATCATTCAATTTTAATACCTCCATCCGAAGTTGAAATAAATCCAGGACTGTGGTTATCGACTGTAAGTCAATATAAAGTGCGCGATACATTTTGTTCATATGGTGTTATGGAATTATGCTCCAAAGGATTAGGATCTTCAGTAAATCAATTAAAATCACGTGGAGTTAATTTAGCTTGCGTACGAACTTGTGTTGTAGTAGCCGAAGAGAGGCCTAGAATTAATTTAACTACAAGTTTTTCAAAATTATTTAGTGCATTAGGATTAAGTCCGCGTGCAGTTTCAACTTCATTTGGTTGTCGTGTAAATGTAGCAATATGCCTTCAAGGTGCCTCAAGTCCTGAACCTTCTACTGTTTACGTAGATTTAAGAGCTTTAAGAAACGATCGTGTTACGTTAGTTGAACGTGGCAGCCCGCATAGTTTGTGTTTAATAGAAAGTGGAAAATTATTACCTGGAGTTAAAGTTCTAATTGCTAATCCGGAATCCAAAGGACAATGTGGTGATTCGCACTTGGGTGAGATATGGGTACAAAGTGGCCATTCGGCTAGCGGATATTTTACAATTTATGGAGATGAAAATGAGTACGCCGATCATTTTAGTGCTCGTTTAGTTACAAATAATACTGGAGAAGTTTATGCTAGAACTGGATATCTTGGTTTTCTTAGAAGAACTGAAATTATTTCATCTTGCCAAAATGATGAAACTAAAGTAGGATTGAATGAAAGTGACACAGAATCTATGGGATCTCAACAGCATCTTGCGGCTGATTCTGAGCTTCACGATGCGGTATTTGTTGTAGGCGCATTAGACGAAACCATAGTGTTACGAGGAATGAGATACCATCCCATCGATATAGAAAATAGCGTTTTAAGATGTCACAAGAAAATTGCCGAATGGTAAGTAGACATTTTCCAAACATTTCATTTTTTTTAATTTAATAATTTTATGTTTACACTAACAACGTATCGTACACAATCATACACAATCCTAAGGAACAAACTTAAGCACTTTTCTGTAGATAAATTAAAGTTAAAAATGCAGGTACTATAATATCCTGCAATTTGGAATTATTAGCATTTAAATCTTTTGCAAAACCTGTGGCATACAAATCATAATTTGTTTAAAAAACTAAATAAATTACCTTTTCTTTTACCTTTTGCGACAGAAAGAAATGCTCATAAATTCGAAACGCACGTGTTAGTACATTCCACGGTAGGCTAAAAGTCGTCTAGAAATGATTTCTGTTCGCACTTTGTAGTTAAAAGCTGGAACCACTTATTTAATAAATTTGTTCCTTAATCCCTAAAGGCCTGTTTACACGGTTCAAGTTGATTAGAAATTTTTTAAGTTAAAATTGAATACTTACAACATAAATGAACGCTTTACACCTAAAATTTGGTTAAAACTATGTTGTCGATTAAGTTAAATTTAACTAAATCACTTCTCAACTTGAACTGTGTAAATGGGCCTTAAATAACAAAATGCTGTTGGTCGTCAAGAATTCGTCCTGTTCATAAGGAGAAAATTGTAAAAATTACCCTAAAAACATGTTGACTTTATTTAAATCAGTAAAACATAAGGCACAATTTGGTAATTTCATAGTACCTATTGAAAAAATAAATCTATAGGGCTTAAAATTAATTTTAAGGTTTCACGATATGTATACAACGCTATGATGTTCATTTGGTTTCCCTATATGCAGCAACCACCACCAACAATTCCGTATCGTAAACACGCATCTCTTACGTTTACTGGGTTATAAATACGTTTATTTGTACCAATATTAAATACCAAATACCGTTATAAATTCATTTTTTAACACGAATAAAAAAACTAATTCTACAAATCCATCTTCTTCCCCAATTTTTCAAAAATTACTATTTCCATAGTATAACATAATATGTTTTTAATATATTATATTAAAAGCCTTTCTGATAAATTAATTTCTATTTTTAAACCTATCTCTACCGCAAAATTTGGTCTTAGGTGGTCTTGGTCTTTAAGATTGTTTTCTAAAACGAAAGATCCTACTCCCATTGAGGATGAAAGCGGTTTAATCTATCTTGTCCCTTGCAAGGATTGTGATTCTGTGTACGTATTAGGTATTAGCATAAGGGCGGGGTAAGGTTAATTCAGTGAAAATAATGCATGGTTTCAAGAATTATTTTTGGCGATACCGAAAGTGTTAGTTTATTCGGTCAATTTTCATATATTAATGCAACATTTGAACAATATTTTCCTAAATTTTCATTGCAAAATATTGAAAATTGAGCGAGTGACAGTGATTCTTCGGAAGCGCCACGAGAAAAAGTTGTTTTGCGGTGTACATCATAACTCGCAACAGGATCATCTGAAACCAAAAAATCAAAAAACATTTGTGAAAGGAAATGTTTCTCTAAGTAACAACGGGAGGATTTTCTTTTTTCAATTTTTCAATTTTTTGCAGCACTTGGAAGTCAAAAAACCGATTTTCGCTAAAAAAAAATTGGTTAATCTGTTATTGTAAAGTTAATAATTATTAAAAAAAGAAAATCTCCCATTGATACCTGGCGAATTATGTGAAAAAGGACTGTTCAAAATTTCAAACCGATAGGTCCGGTAGATTTTGAGTTATGACATACACGGGCTTTAAAAATGAAAAGTTTCAGGAAAAAGCTTTAAAGTTTTATAAACTACTAGAAACCAGCTTGGAGCAATGGATCTTAAATACTCATAACTTCGTCAATTTTGTTCGGTTCAACTTGAAATTTTGACACAATATTCATGAGATAATATGCATTTATTTAAAAAATTTAAAAAGTAATGCAAAAAAAAAGTTTAAATACTTTACCCCGAACATAAAAGAACATTTAAGAGATATCAAAAATGCCCGCGTTTTCTTCCTATTATGCAAACATGACCGAAAACACTCATTCCATAAAACGTGAGAATAATATCAGAATACTGGCTAGGGAAAAGATAGATAAAAAACGTAAAATAAAAGAGGCCATCAATATCCATATAAATTCAAATACTAAACGAGATTAATAAATAAATAAATAAAAAATCTTCTATATAAATAAAAATATTCCTATAATCTCATCACTTGAGAACGGCTGGACCGATTTGGCTATTTTTTTTTAAATGTTCGTTATGGTCCGAGTAAGGTTTTTACGGCAAAAACACTTGGAAAAGTTGTCCGGAAAATAGAAAAATCTGGGAAAAACTAAAATTACGGGCGACCCTTAAATGTGTCGTCAATTATATTAGGTGCAACCGTCCAGATAAATCTATTCACAAAACCAAAATGGCATACTTGCCAGATAGTTGGACATTGGTAATAGGAAAATCGCAATTGACATCTTGGATTCATCAAATTGCCCACTCATTTCTGCCAGTTGGCCGAATCGAAGGAATATCTCATTCATAGTATTTTTCCCAACATAGTGCAAAGTTTCAAAAACCATAATTGGCTAATACAAAATGTATTAGCATGAGTGCGCCAGCACGAATGCTATTCGCAAGCGCAAAGAATATGAGTGATATCACCACAAAATATTCTACATCATCTATGATTACGAGTCGTATTTAAGAGACTATTCACTGAACAAATTTTACTTTTAAAATAAAATTGACAAAAAAATTGAGTTACACATGATTTTATTTCTGTGACAACTATAGTAAACAAACTTTTGTTTTTATTTGTAGTGAAAAATAAAATCTAAAAATAATTTGAAATAATAATCAGATAATAATAGCAATAAAATTTTTTATTTATTTAAAATATTCGCTTGTCCTACTATGGAATAGTCGCAAGCAATACCACAAGAGCTTTGATTTATCCGGATAATTTTTAATTTCAACGAATACGTGATTAGCAATTTAGCGAGAGAAAACTTGGTTGAAAAAATCACGAGAGCGATCGAGCGTCAGCGAGATTGCTCGAGTGATTTTGTCTAACCAACAGTTTTCTCGAGCCAAATTTTAAAAGCACGTATGAGTGTTCAGAAATTAAAAATTATCAGGATAGAAATCAAAGCTAGTGTGGTATTTGATAAGATAATTCCGCGAATAAACGATGAAATTGATTAAGTAGATATTAATACAACAGTGTTTGGTTTATTTCAAGCTGTAAAGTAGGTTTAGATCGAATGAGCATAATTATTATGAACAGTAAATGCGTCCGTTCCGTGTGACCCCAGCATAATAGTCACTTTACGCCAACATAACCTAAACTTATTTGATGAAGTACATTTTTATTTGCCATAAGTACATACAAAGTACATCAGGTTTTCGGTATAACAATACCAGCATTTTCAAACGTCGTGTCGTAGGTGTACATGTTTTCAAGAAATCAAATGTGATTCATTTTGACTTGCTTATTTTTACAATTTGAATTAAAACTAATAAAAACTCATAGGTAAGAAATGTCTTAAATTGAGTTTCAAATTAAATTAATTTTTAGCACATTGTGACATTGGGCAGAGACGTTAAGTGGCTTGAATGGTTAAAACTTGATTTTGAGATGTAACGAATGTAATCTTCGTTGAAAGTTTTTACTAAATATAATTTGTTTTCAACATACAAGAGCTTGCTGAACATTCTTGAAGTTTCCCAATCCCAGCGAAGAGTTTGAAAATATTTGTTGTAGAATTATCGGTAAACAAATCTCGAGCCAGATCCAATAGTGAAAAGCATAAATTGGTTTTTAATTTACTATAAAACGGATAATGGATAATGTTGGTAATTAAGAAAATTGAGAAGAAATTGGGTCTTTACAGGACCAAGATGTTCTCTAATTAATTACTTTATAAAAATTTAACAAACCTTATTCTAAATTAAACACAAAAAATTTAACTAAACTACTACTTATTTAAAACTACAATTATTAAATGTGAATGCAGGTTGTGTCACGGGTACATTCGCATTCGATTGTAATTCCACCGAGTCCTGTATAATTGTTGTATTAGTTAAAGTTGATTCACTAATTGCAGTTGTTGAAGTTGTTGCAGTATTACGCATATTGTCCACCAAGTTCCCATGATGGGTTCGATCTAAGTGTACATATGGTTTAATACCAGACGATGAGGAGTGGCCTGTTAATTGAATTACTTCTTGCTCGTTCACGCCTGCTTTTAACAAATTTGTCACTGCACTGCTTCTATTCGAATGATTAGTGATTTTGTTTGAAATTGTATTTAAACCAATTTGGGCCGCAGAACTTTTTGTCCACTTTAAAATCTCGTTAATGCCTATTGGCATATTTTTAAACCACCCTTTCGAATCCTTATTTTGCCAAAATGGATTTGGTGTTAAAAACAACCTATCTGACGTTAGATTGTTTGAATTTCGTTTTTCAAATATTTTTTTTAGTAACCGCACCGGACATAAATTATTATTTCTTAAATTTGGAGCAATCCACTTGCTGTCGGAGCATCTGCTTGATCCCCCCTGGCAGGTTTTTGAAAAGACAGGATTATATTCAACACGTCCTGTGGGTGTTTCATCGGCAAACTTTTCATCTTTAAAAAAATGAATTTTACATTGAGCTGCTTCACCTCCTCTCCATGCCAACTCGAATGCAACAATATGAAAAAATTTTTTCAGTAACCCGATAGGCGTATCTTCATTATGCAATTCTGCCATTTTAAAAATATCTTCTTTTGGTAAAGAAATTGCGCTACTTTTTCTTTTCTCTACACTAGCTTGTAGTTGTTTTCGCTTTGAATTGCGTGCTTTTCGTGCTTCTGTGAACTCTATGTCCGAAAATGGATCAAATTTGATGCCAAACGTTTTAAAATATTTTTGTTGTATTAATTTCGCTGTGGTATTCCACATTGTTTTTACAACATATTCTTTATAATCTTCTCCGTTTTTTTTCTTCATATTGAAACCCCAATCCAATAAAATTGAAGCAACATCTTTCACAGATTGAGGTGATTTTAAATCAAATGAACGCAATTCACAAAATTGTTCAAACTGGCTCCAAATTGAACAATGCGATTTTTTCGTATTTTGTGGCGTATCATTGTCTATGGAACTTAATATACCCTCCGTGGATACATTGCCAAAACGCGTATTATTCATTTTAATTAGATTCACACTAAGCACACTAAGTTAATATGACTAGTAGTAGTAAAACAAAATTATCTACGTCAAAATCAAACAAAATTTTACTAAATGTCAAATCATGGCATTCTGAAAAACAAATGATGGTGCATTTCATTTAAATTATTTTTTTTAATAAAAATATGCCGGTAAGAAGTGGAAAAAAAGTTCTGGGTCCCAAATTGGTTTAAATACAATTTAAAAAAAAATAACTAAGTACTCACATAGAAATAGTGCTGTTACAAGATTATTAAAAGCAGGCATTAATGAACAAGAAGTGATTAAATTGATAGGGCACTCCACATCGTCTACTATTAGGCCATACATGTATACTTGGATAGAACCCATCACGGTAATTTGGTAGACAATATGCGCAATACTGCAATAATTGTACAAGAAATTAAACAATTACAATCGAATGAAACGACACAGCCTACGATCATTTAATAATTGTACTTTTAAATAGTTCAGTTAAGTTTAGAATTAAGTTTTTTAAATTTTTATAAAGTAATTAGACGGTCAAAGTGTTTTACAGTAAAACCTACCACTTACAAGAAATATACCTGTAGTCGATGCTTGACTCGAGCAAAAGCTTATGTTTTATTTATAGTTAATTTTTAAGAATAGCGAATAGCTATCAAATCTTTTATTCTCATTCATGCATAATATTATTATTCATATAATTTTCTTATTATATTTTCAGTTTATAAAAATTGGAATCAATGCTTCGAAAGTTTCCACCCCAGAACAAGTAAACAATAATTTTTATTGCTACGAATTAAATGTTATTTATAAATTAAATACAATATGTACATACAATATATCACTTTTGAAATAGTAGTAAATGTTTAGATTTGCTTATTAAATTTCATTTTTATTTTCAACAATTTTGCCTGCACGTCTTCAAATATCTAACCTACAAATAACACGTTATAAATTTAAACACTTTTAATCAACCAACCTCCATAATTATATTAATATTCCGTCACATATTTATACGTACTGATAATTTATACAGTATCGTGCATAAATACGTATAAAACTTTAAACTTAAAACTTCATTTCGGTTGTCATGCCAAAAAAGGTAAACAAAAAAATATCCGCTAAATTTATCCACTTGCATTTTCTCTTCCTTCCTTAGTACGATTTTTATCCGCTAGCAAACTTTGACGTTTGACGTTTCTTATGCATTGTTTTATACATGAGTAGAATTATCGCTGCAATTCACCACTAGTGGAATATTCGCTGCAGTTCATTTTGATTGGCCATGTAATCTCACATCAAACATTTTTATTGGTCCACTTTTGACAGATGACATGTGAATTGAATAGTCTTAATAATTATTTTGAATTCGTTTTTAAATTAAATAAAACAGTTGTATAAAAAATTGGCTATGTAAACATTGCATAACTTTCCCCATTAAATTTGGGTTAAAAATTATCTTTCAACCTCCTCTTTTCGGGAACCATTCAACGAGAAAGACAGCGAGGAAGCTAAAGTTCGCATCAAAAAGTCGAAAAGTTGAAAAATTTGAAAACCTGTTAAATTAAAAGTGCAGATTTACTTCTTTGCACACATAATTGGAAAGTAAATTTTCGTTCGCCGTCTTCTTGCAATGTACCGATCAACGTGGAAGATCTCAATGAAGCGACAGGTCGCATCTGCGGGGCTCAAAAATCGCGCTACGCGGGACAGGGAGCGTAAAACCCTAAAACATGTCAAAATTTCATAAACGTCAAACTTGAATTAATTTCCAATAATTTGGATATAACAAATGGTGGTCCAAAAGTAATTGACACTTGAACTTTTTTTATTTTCTTTATCATTTCCGCAATTTTCACCATTTTCAGCTGGCCTCTAAGTTTAACTATGATTTACATTTATGCCAAATTTTTTGACATTTGGTTGCGTGGTTTAACCTGTGCAATTGATACTATTTCATTTCATGATCTCGTAACCACATACAGACAGACATACAGACAGACATACAGACGAACATCCAACTAAAATTCATCAAAAACTTATCAGGACATGATAAGGAACATTTTAATGCAAAAATTTCGATTTTTGATTTTTGAGTGGATTACAATACTTTCCCTTATACATACGTATATGTATGGGGAAAGTAAAAATATTGTACGATGTATTATAGTAGGGGAGAGGGGGGATAGTTCGGACAAGGGGCACATTCGGACATATTCAAATTGGCGCTTTATATATTTAATATATATTTATAATAATAATATATATTTAAAAATCTGAAAAAATTCTCAACAGATGCTATAATCGATCCTATTTACCACATAAAGTTTGGTGACCGTTATTGCAGCGCTTCGGTTGTAATGAAAAACTTACTGTTTTTGAGTGTTTTGTTATAGTTTACAGCCAGTTATATAAGCACAATTAATTTATATAGATTTTTTTTTGTCCCGATTTTATTCATACATTTTGTTATATTTATTTGCTATGTTCAAATATTTATGTCCGATAGTGTAGGTAGTATATCGTCTCTTAAATTGCTCTGGTTAGCTTTGATAAAATTGAGTCGCTCTGTTTCAATCTTAGCATAATACATGTCTACTAAATATTGATTGAGAAGCGAATTAAATCGTAAATTCAGAATTCTTCAGAATTTAGTGGCATCAAATCCAAGGCAGTTTCAAAGCTTCGCACATATGGGTTATTGGCGTGGAGTAACGTTTGCAAATCATATAATATCTCGCTGTTTGCGTGAGGAGCTACGAACAATCTTCTTTCCAATTCTCCATTGCCCATAAAATATATTTGTAAAAACTTCGGTTCTTCCTGCGTTATTGGAAATGTGGAACCAACTGCATGGTACACTTTGGCCTTGAATGTTAAACGTGGGCATAAAATTCCCATGCCGTATCTCGGTAGCACCGAACGATGTCATTGGAAAAGCCGAATTGTACTTTCGTATATTTTTAAGAAAATCATGCGAATTATAGTGAGTTCCGAGTAGTCAACTCTTTAACGGTTCTGGTGGTTCAAAAATATCATCTAGTAAAACTTTTTCACTACAACAACATAGGCTTTCCATTTTTTCCATTTTTTTTTTCACTTTTTTCCATTTCAATGCATGACAGTAGTTACAGCTGAAAGTCATGGTTCCAATAGAAACGTGAGAATCAGCTGAATAATCAATGGAGACATCATAATGAAATCCAGACATTTCCCTGCTTGTCCAGGGAATCGAAGGAACGATTTCTTTTTCGACTTCTATATCATGAAATGATCATCACCATCAACTCTTATTGGGATTTGGATTTGGATCCTGTGCTTGCTCAGAAGTTGTTGCAAGAATTTCCTGCATTTTGATTTTTTTTTTAAAGTTTCGTTTACTCATTATTAGATTAATTTATTTTTAGTATGTAGGATTTTTTGATTTGATTGATATAGATGGCGACGGTTGTTTTGTTCTTATTTGTTTTAAAATTTTATCTATTTAAAAATGTGGAATGATAAAGGGGGATAAGGTCTTTTTGATTAAGAAAAAGCGACCGAAAGCAGCGAATTTGTTAAGGAGTCGCTTGCTATCGTTTTCCTGGAGATTTGTTTGGAACTTCTATACACAGCGTGTTCTGCTACTTTCCAGAGTTGGAAGATTGCCGAATCTTTTCGTTTGCACCTTTGCGGGCACCTGTGGAGGATTTCTTGGAATGGTTATCTTTGATTTGTCTTTGAGAGTATTCCAGAAAGTTTGGTTTGTCCACCTATAAATTAGTGGTTCCACTGAAGATTCGGGGAAGGATAATTGGCGTACCATATGACTACATTAAGCATTAAGGTCAGATCTTTTTGGCTATCTTATTTCTACTTAACTTTGCGGATACCATCATACCGTAATTCTATATCAAGCCTACGACTCTGAACTTGTTGTCGATCCTATGAATTTCGAATTATTATTTTTTTTTTATGTGAAAATTTGATTTACCGTATTTACCGATCGTCTGCAATTCCGATTTGGAGGAATTTATTACGGGTGTAAATTCATTGGATGTTTGTACATAATTAGTTTTTCGAGAATCCTTAAAGGATTTTGTTCTACGTAATTTATTTTTATCTGTTGCTTTGAATATTTGCTTTGAAAGCAAATATTATATTTTTAATTCCGTTAATTTTTGTTTTAACCTTTGTGAACGAGCACCCTAATCGCATACATATTTTAATTTATCTATTTTTATTTAGTAACAAACTATTTAAAGTATACCTTTATGTATTTTTTATTCTCTTTCTAAAAAGATACGCAAAACGCGTTTTTGGTATTAATATATCGACGCACAATATAATTCAAGTGCAGTATTCCGTTGCACTAATGAATTGCAATTCTCCGTGTTACGAGCCCAATTTTTATAGTATTTAGTTTATGAACATCGCTAACTTGAAATTTTTGAAAGTTTAATTTAGGAAATTTTGCGTGTAAAGGTTTGCATTTAATTCTTAATTCAATTCTTAATTCTTAATTCTTAATTCAAGAGTGAATAACTCATCAAGTACTGAAGGGATCTCAATCAAGTTTTGTATGTAGCAACATGGCTCCCACAGAACTTGGCAGCATATGGAACCATTTGATAAAAATCAGGAATTCAACATAAAAAAATCGGATGTGGCCATCACATAACTTTCCGAATATTTTTTATCCGGGGTGTAACGTTATACGGATTTTGATTGGTTAATTGTTTATTGTGTTTATCGTTGATTGGTTTATAGCTATAGATTAGTTATACTGATACTTAACCGACTATTGTAAAAACGGACCTAAAACATTCAGAAAATCGAAATAATAAGCAAAAGCAAAAATACAAATAAAAAATTATCACAAATAACTTAAATTCTATCTACAAAAAAATTTGCTTATTTAGCAAAGGTGATAATGTTTTTAAACAATCGGGTAAATCAACAAACTTTAAATTATTGCTAGTAGCTAATTTTGGCACTTTACCTGCGTAAACTTTAACACTGCACGTTCTACAAATGTAATTTGATTCATAATTATAAATAACATTAAAATTATTTAACAAAAACTGTTCTGGTATCTTGTTCTTGTTCAATTTGTGCATAGAATGGGGAAAAAACAATCCTTCACAGCAACAGCACGTCAAATTGGGCATTAAAGCCCTTTGATTAATAAATTCAAGTTTTAATTTCGAGTCCACATTATTTGGATTTGATAAGCTTTTAACTAAATTATCTCTATATTTTAATACATCTATTTCTCTTCGGTTTTTTTTGTAGGAAGAATTTTGTATTGCTTCATTTGATGCATATTCTTTGTCCTTTCTTAATAAAGATATGCGGTTTTTATTTGTCTCATTTTCTCTTAGTTTGTATGCTTCTTCTTCCCTCAATGAAGACATGCGATCTTTATTTATTGCATTTTCTTTTAATTTAAATTCTTTTTCTGTCCTCAATGAAGACATACGATCTTTATTTGTTGCATTTTCTTTTAATTTATATTCTTCTTCTTTCCTCAATGAAGACATACGATCTTTATAATTTACCAAATATTATAGTAATACTTTACGACTTTTAAAGTTATTTAACCGTCAAAATAAGATAAAATAAGATCATAAGATAAACAAAATAAGATACAAAAATTGACGTTTTTCAAATACCCCATTTAATACCTCATGTACCTAGGATTTTTATTCAAAGCCCTCCTGACGTTGGTTGGAGTGACGCTGGATACTCCGCATAAAACGTAATCCAATTTTTATATCCACTTTATTTCCCAAACTAACACTTAAACTAACACTTCACAAATCTTCTGTATGTTAAACAATGTTGATTTCACGGTAGTGTCGCACTGAAAATTTATCGATAACAAATTTTTATATTACTTTTTGTTTATACAAATGAGGTTAAGTCAATACGTCCGTACTGGATAACTCGCAAAAATGTACTACTTTTATTTTGTTTTCGCGCATCCTTTTATAACTTTTCCCAAAATTTCATATTTTTGAGTTGGCCATGCAATTCGAAAATTTTAAAGTGAATGGATTTTAACCAAATTTTACATATATCTTCCTTATTCATCCATATGCATGTACAATAAATCTTAATCCATAATATTTATGCATTCTCTCACAATAAATTAATTTTCATTTATAAAATTTCATAAAATGTTTTCTACAGAAATTTTTCTGAATTTTCCACCTTGAAGCTTCTTTCTAGTCTCGAAAATTCGGGCTTTTAATTCCCCTTCTTTTGGTATATGGTAGAGTCCTGTAGCATTTTCCTACCTCTTACAAACTTTAAAAAACTATTTGACTTTTTTGACAGTTGAACTTTATTTTGTGAATTATCTGAATTTTTATTTAAATTTTAATATTTGGGGTTTTCAACCGGATCATTTCTCTTCAGGAGGTCTCAAATTATCTTTTTTTTAGATATTTATATAATTATGAAGAAATTTTAGAAAAAAATTAAAATAAACAAACATTTAATTTTTTTATTTTAGAAAAAATTTTATAACACAAAAGTTGTAGGTAATTTGATATGGATAATTTTTGTCTTAATAAACTTTTACCTATTTCATTGCGTTTCGGAGTTATAATGGATTATGTTTTATCGCTTCAAGTAAACCCCCCGTTCCCCCCATACGATTTTATCCATTTTCAATAGGCTTCGTGCCACAACAGATAAAAACTTAAATTTAAAATTTGGAGTGATTTTGTTATTTCGTTTGGTTGCTATCGTGTTCACAGACATACATACACACACACACACACACATACACGTCCCGCAATGCTTACGTGGACGTCTGAAATAGACTCATTTGTGTGGACTTGCATTCCATCACTACTGTGACATTCAGTTTCCAGCGATGTTAATGCCACTATGACGGGCTTTTCAATACACACCAAATTCTGTATAGAATATTAAAAAAACGATTCTGGGGACGGTCCCCACTAATAGGTTATATAAAAACGCTCAATTATGTGGACGGTCCCCATTAATAAGTTAAATAAAAACGCACAATTATGTGGACAGTCCCCATTATTAGGTACAGTGACTCATAATGAAATCCGGACACTCCAATGTTAACAATGTGAATTGCGCGTTTTCAAGTAATTTTTTGTTATATAAAAATCACTTTTACCACAATAGTCATTCAACATTTTTTGATCACCTCATGTAATTAATGAACACCCCCTTTCGAGTTACAGTGATTAGACTTTGTAAAATGCAAAAAATATTTTCGTCTGTATCTCAGAAACGGTACAACGAAAGAGAAAAATTAATAAATAATTTTTCTTACAAATATCATTTCCTAAGTTACAGATGGTAATATTTTAGAGAGTCTGTTTTAAGTCACTGTAAATCGGAAACGGTGAAACGGAATAGAAAAATGTATATAAACAAAAATAAAGGTAATGAAATTTTCAAAAAAAATGTTCAATAAGTTTTGCTGTAAAACCGACTTTTATATGACAAGAAAACGTCTTGAAAACGTGCAATTTACATTGTTAACATAGGGGTGTCCGGACTTTTTTTGTTATTATTGAACTTTAATGAGACATAACATAATGAAAAAATAACAACGAAATAATAATAAAAACACGTGCTTTTATCTTCAATTCTTGATTTACTAATGTATAATAAGCTGCAATTCAATAGTATTCACATTGTTTATCTAAAGTCTAAAAGCTGGTTTACACTATGAGATTTTTCATGTGACTTATCGTACGACTTGTCATATTAGAAATATTTTTACGTTCACACTATACAATTTTTGGTATTTATTATAGTAACATAAAAACAAAATAAAGCAATGCGCATTGCTTACGATTTTAGATAGGATTTTTCATACGATAAAGTCACGTGAGAAGTTGCATAGTGTGAAGTCAAAAACGTAAATTTGATCTTTTTTCACTTAAAATATCTCATTAAAAGTTCGATAATAAGATATATACTAATTATTAACCACGAAATAAATAATAGGTATTAATATAAAGCTTTTTAAAAGGAACGGTTTAAATGAACAATGAAACAGATTATTTTTAATTTTAAGTTTATTTTTAACAAACATCTGAAACAACATATACTACCAAACTACCGTTGCTGAAAGCTTTTATTCGAAAATATTTAACCCATTCTTCTTTTAAGAGAAAATTTTATATTAATAATAAAATACAATTTCAAATATTAATAATGGATAATAAATAATAATACTCATATAATAAGAACATTAATTATGTGGACGGTCCCCATTATTAGGTACATCTAATAAGAACATATAATTGTGTGGACGGTCCCCATTATTAGGTTTATGATACATATGATAAGAGCACCGAATTGTGTGGACGGTCCCCATTATTCGGTACATCTAATAAGAACATATAATTGTGTGGACGGTCCCCATTATTAGGTTCATGATACATATGATAAGAGCACCGAATTGTGTGGACGGTCCCCATTATTCGGTACATCTAATAAGAACATATAATTGTGTGGACGGTCCCCATTATTAGGTTCATGATACATATGATAAGAGCACCGAATTGTGTGGACGGTCCCCATTATTCGGTACATCTAATAAGAACATATAATTGTGTGGACGGTCCCCATTATTCGGTACATCTAATAAGAACATATAATTGTGTGGACGGTCCCCATTATTAGGTTCATGATACATATGATAAGAGCACCGAATTGTGTGGACGGTCCCCATTATTAGGTACATATAATAAGAACATATAATTTGTGTGGACGGTCCCCATTATTAGGTACACATAATAAGAACATCGAATTGTGTGGACGGTCCCCATTATTAGGTACACAGATGAGATGGGGGAGTTTCCTTAAAAATAATTTTTTGAAATGTAACATATACTATAGTATATACTATATGTTAGGTCAATGATGACAATTTGGCCATTGACGTCAATGACCATGCATTTTGGGTGATATTAACATTTAAAATTTCATGTGTGGTTTTTACATCATTGTCCGGGCAATGACGTCAATGCTCAGTATACGGTGGGCAATGATGAAATTACAATTCTATAGATTCCAACTGAAAGTAATATATTAAATGTGTCTTTGCAATTAATACTAGTTATATACTGAAAAGTTAATTTTGTTAGAAAATATTAGTGATACGTCTAAAGAAAATGAGATTACTCTTAGAAAAGCAGCAGTTGAAAGCAATGTTTTAGGAGGCATCGGTTACAAACATTTTTATTGCAAAGGTGGATGTAAAAATAATACATTTTTTATTATTTTAAGTGCCATGGGTCAATCCCGTGCCAGAATAAAAATGATTAATTTAAAAAAATTTATTTTATTATTTTTTAATTTTTATTATTTTTGTTAATAAATAATTATATTATATTATTATACAATAAATACAACATATTTACGTAAATATCACTTGCCAGTTGGCTGTTTTTTTGGCAAAATTGCCATTTTGCTGTTCTTTATAATAGTTATTCTATAATATCATCATTTGTCCAATCCATTTTGGCCATTAACGTCATTGACCGGCCAAAGACGTAAATATTACAATCAAATGAAAATATTTACATCATTGCCCACCGTTAACGGGCGTTGACGTCAATGCCCAATTTACGTCATTGACCGTAACATATATGTATATATGAGACGGTCGTTAGTCTGGTATGTTAGCTGATTAACTGCTGATACTAAAGTACCCGGTTCGAATCTGGAAAGAATCTAAAACTTCTTATGATCGTCTCTGTGCTTCGGAGAGCACGTAAAGCCGGCGGTCCCCTGGGTTGATGATTTGCTCTCATCAACAGAAAATCCAGGGTTACGGGCACATCTGAGACGAGTCCAGCAAGCTGCCTCAGATATAAAGCAATGAATATGCTCACAGACTTGGGACTTCGGCTCTGCTGTCTTTGATAGAAGACAGCCCGAGGTCAAGGCAAACAGGATTTATCCTAGCCTAAAAATGGAAGAAGGAGAGAAGATATAAACTATAATAAAAATGGTGGATGTTTAAATAATTTGTTGGGCTTAAAACTCTCAAAATTTTTAATTTTAAAAGAATATTTAAGCTGCCCACAGTTGACCAATCAGAATTAAACATGGTCGTGCGCTATTGGTAGTCAGGCAACTTAGTCGACTTTTTTAAAAATATTATTGGTTTATCCATTCTAAGAAACCAATTCTTGTTCCAATCTAATTTATAACTAAAATTTTTTCTAATATTTATAGTTTAATCGTTGATTGACGGTTTAATGCTGTGTAAAAAACGATAAATTTGATTTAAAAAAAAGCTACGAAAATTGTCTCGTTAATTTGAGAGTGTACCAATAACTACGTCTGTACCCTATACTCAGGCCCTGCCCTGAGTCCCTAAAAGTGAGGGCGGAGAGTGCTCTTCGGCGCCGGCGCAACGCAGCCAAGGGATCTTGGAAAAATGAAGATAATGAAATTTCAACAAAAAATGTCTAATAAATTTTGTCATAAAAGCGATTTTTATATTAGAAAATATGTCTTCAAAAGGTACGATTTACATTGCTAACATTATGACTTACGCTTATTTTTGTGAGCCACTGTATATACTTTTGAATTGTAAATCACTGTGGGTGGGGAGGAGGACGTCGCATAAGCATGACTTGCCCGCGGGTCCCAGAAGGGCTTGGCGCGGCCCTGCCAATATTCCCATAAATTATAATTACCATTATCGTAACGTAAGCCACATAAAGTAAATTTTACAGGAAGCGCAAAAGAATTTTTTGAACAGCAAATCCTGAAATTTTCTAGCACATTTTTTATGTAAAAATGTATTATTAAAATATATATTATTAAATTATTATCTATTACAATATTATAATTTAATTAATTGCAAAAATAGATGTGATTTTTTTCATGAGCTTCCTATTTGCACACTAAAAAATTATGTACGTCTGCATCGTTTAAGAAAATCAACGGTAACAACGAGGTAACAACAACACTGTGGACTGCTGGTATTTATTACGATTGCTATTCAGCAAATTTTTGTAGTGCATTTGTACAGGAGAGGTGACGCACTTTAGTTAGGCGTCGGATATTTTATATTTCCAAGTCCCAAAATAATTATATTATAATTTTATAATATATTTGTAAAATAATTAAAATGTTCATTTCTTTTTACTTATGGCTTATACTGTGAAATAAGTTTTAGGCCCCTAATTAAATTTTTTAAAAAGAATTGTGGCGACCCATTATCCGGATTAACATCACTGCTTATAATCCGAAGGATTATAGGATTATAAGATAAAACACTATAAAGGAGAAAGACCTATTTGAACTTAATAACCAACCAACCAACTAACTAAAACCAACAAACTAAAATCCACAACCATCCGCCACCACCTTACTACAAAAGGCAGCATCCAATAAATATTAATCATTCAACAATTGTATTTTGAATATATAGCTAACCAACGCTATAGAATTACAAAATTATTTCAAAGTAAAAGTGACTTTCTGGTTCGAACTCCGAACTAGAGTAACATTCGTTACACTAGAAGTCTCATTTTCACAAAGTGACTATCATCATCATCACAATTAATTTAACAAATAAGAAAAAAAAAACAAAGCAAATTCTTGCATAGTAGATCAAGATGTACTATAATTAAAGTTACCATATTTTAAAATCATGAAATCGGGATATATAGTACATAGGAGTGGATATTTGATTTATGGAGGGGAGAATAAAAATTAAAAAAAAGCGCCGCAGACGAAATTTGTTTTCATTTTTTTCAAAGGTCATCAGTGCTTAAATCAAAAGATATAAATTGCCAATATTGTTTTTAAATGGGTAGTTTTTTCAATAGGTACCTTATTATGTTTCCACATTTTAACATTTCATTCCACTCTCCTAATAGTATTAAAAATTTGTTTAAGTAGTCAAATAACAAAATGTACAAGATGTAGACAGATCAAGTTGCGTCTAGTTGCAAGCTACGGACGTGGGCGAGCGCGAGTCACATGCTAGAAGTGCGAAATTGTAAATTAATTAGCTGGATATTTTCAGTTTTTAGAAATTCTGATATATAATCAGAATAAGTCTGATAATAACTAGATACTAATATACAAACAAATTAGAAACAATAATATATTATAATCAGTGACGGATCAAGCTATTTTTCATAATCGTTATACGATATTATGAATTATGATCATATCAAGATAATCGATTCTTCCAAAAACAACGTAAGACGTAAAAGCCATGAAAAAATCTTACTAATGTTACATTATTACAATTTACAATAAACAAAATGATAAAGGATTAAAATTAAATGCAATAGTTTTTCTGTTAATTTATTGTTCTTTTCAGTTTAGGGTTGTCCTTAAATCCTTAATTAGGCGCACTAAGAAAATCACACAATTTGTCTCGTGGAGTCAAAAGTGAGTGTTTTTTTTTCAATTTTAAATTGTCTTGACCCCCACATGCGCCTAATTAAGAGTTAATTATGTTATTACCATCGTGATGTTAATGCACCCCCCCCCTGTTAGAACCTCGAGTGATTAAAAGACAACCGGGTTCATCCATAAACCACGTGGTTCCCCCCTCTGAATGGAACATAGTTGTTTTTTTTTATTATTTTGTGCTTTCTGTGAACAAAATTATTTGGTATAAAATAAACATGAGCGATATTTAGTTTAAAAAAATATTTTATACTTTTTGAAAAAAGAAATTACCTATTGTTTTTAAAAGAAATAAAAAATTACGTAGCTTGACTCTAACTTTTGTAACCTTATATTTGTTGAGGGGTTCCAGAAAATGTGACGCAGGGTGACGAAGGGAAGGTCCGAAAAAGCGAAATTTTGCATGACGTATTTTAGGAACGGCCCCAAAATAAAAATGTTTTTATTATGCGAATTTCTTGCGCTCCGAGCTAGTAGCGCTTTGAGAATAAAATTACTCGCTAGATGCGGATCGCAAAGACTAAAATTATTTTAAACATTTACGTATCTAATGGCTTACAATTAAATATTATTAAATTAAAAAAATTATTAATTAAATTAAAATTTGTAACTTTTAAAACGATCAATTAAGTAAAAATGGTATTTATTATAATTAGATATAATTATAAAATAAGACTTCCTTCAAACTTCGAGCTAGAAACTGAGAAGTTGTTACTGTTCTCTAGGTCCGTAACGCAAAGATCTATTTTAACTTTAAATATAAATAATTTTTAAAACACCGCGTTACATAATTTTGTAACAATGAAAAAATTTTCCGTTATTAAAAATCGTGTGCATTTCGGTTAGGATTGCTGAATATTGTTCTTTGAAATAATGTGTTTAATCAACAAACGAGGTACTCTGAAGATTCCCTCTCTCATTTATCTATGTTTAGGCGCGTAAATTTAGTCCAGTTGTCGGCATAGTCTTCACATAAGCGATATAAACGTCCTTGATAATACTATAATTTAACAAGAGCTGTCAATAAATTAAAACTTCAAATTTTATAGACGCCGTGTCGCTTGTTATTAGGAGTTTTCTTTTTCATTTTTTAAGGCATGTCCGACGAGAGGGGGATCGCAGGTAATTTTCCCAGGGCCCGGAGTTTCTAAGGAGTTCCGGAAACAAAGTTTTTATTATTTGGCACGAAGTTATCACTATTGTCAAACGGAGGGGGAAGTGCATACACTTAAATTTAAAAATCGAGCTAACGTCCTGGTCCTTGTTTTTAAATCACGACTTGAAAGTTTCATATTGCGTTTTAGGTGGTTTTAGATTTGTTGAATATAATTTGTGTTAACAAAAAATAAGATCATACTGTAAATAAATCTTTAAAATTTAAAAAATTTAATTTTTAAATTTAAATAATAGCTCACAACATAACATGCAGTTGCGATGCCATATTTTATCAAGTGCATCATGTAAATGATATTTTGCTACCTATGCGTTTAATATAATTTGCATTTTTTTATTTTATGATCGTGACCAAATTTATATGAGATCGTCCCTCAGGTTGGGGAATTTCTAACAAAAAAAGAATCATTAAAATCGGACAACGTGGTAAAGAATTAACGCTGAACATTATAAAAATTTTCCGACGAATTGATAAACCTACACTGCATATTCGCGCTGTAGATTACCTGCTACGTCATAATAAAAAGTAGATAGCGGTAGGTCATGTATTAAAATCTGATACTTCCTAGTAAAACAAAATATACAGAGTACATTTTAATTTCCAGGGTTACTTAATATCTTTGGTTACTCTAAACGTCTAACAAAACATCTTTTTTATTAGAAAACAAAGCATTTGGTAATTTATCTCAAAAATTGTTGGAATAATAAAAAACTATTCTGAACTCGTTAGGATGGCAACTTTCCGGCAAATACCAGAATCACCTTTGAATTCTTCATTGGCGCCATTGTAAAAAATTATGTTTTCTGAGTTTTCCATGGATCGGTGATTGAAAAAAAAAACTAGTGAAACAAGTGGTCTGCTTCACTCTGCGTAGCGGTTTGCTCTTGCTCCGAGCAACGTACATAACCGCTTTATCCTCAAAATCATTGGCGAACAGGAACCAAAATTGAATTTGTTTGACAAATTGAACTAAGTTGAATTCTTAAAATCTATTTACAAGAAGTAGTGTACTATATGAATTTATTGTATCTACAAATACTACCAAAAAATTATTTATTCCTATGGTGTGGTTAAATTCTGCTTTATTAATTTATTATTATTACTGATACCTGTTTAATCAAATAAATTAGAATTTTTAGAAACTGTGGGTGGTTTAAAGAAATTTATTGATTTTCATTGGATTTTTCTATGATTTTAATATACCGCGGGTGTTTATTTTCAAAAGCAGCCAGTCGAAATAACTACTTGTCTTTGAGTAAATTTGAGTCAATATTGATTAGGAGGTTGTTCAAAACCAATCCTATTAGAATTTTAAGTTCAACTCCTTCCCCATAAGATATCCCCACAAACCATCCAAATTAAGGTATGTATGACCATTCGTACTGGTTTTGAAACCTTCGTTCTTGTTAGTCAAGGCAATTAACCAGGACACGAAAATTTACTGATGTGACTATTGTTCTATTGTTGTATACCTGTTGTATCGATAAAAAGGCGAAAACCTAAAAAAAAGATCCTTACTCAAGAACAAAAGTTATTTCCACTGCTTACTTTTGAAATGAACACAAGTACATATTATCATTATATTATGTAGTTCAGGAGGTAAACTAAAGTTTGAAAGAATTAAATTAATATTTATTATTTTTATAAAAATTTAATATTTGCATTCATTTTATAAGATCGGGTATTCCAACGATACTAATAAAGCGTCGACTCGGTAACATGATACCTATTTCAACTGATAGGTAAGCGCCTTTGTTACTATTTATAACGCATACTGCAACATTTTCTACATATCGTCGTTAAAGAAGTGAAACCGTGTAGTATCTCCACATTATTTTGGCAAAAATACATAACTTTATGAATGAAAAATATGAAGAAAAATTGGTTCTATCTGTCTGGTGACATTCCGTAACTGAGAAAACTTAAATTTTTCGACTATTTTATGTAGTAGGTGGACATACTAAATTATATAATATAATACATATTATGATTATGTAATTTTGCATTTTGGTTCTATTCTTTCTTGTCTGTTTTAAAATGCATATTTTGCATAATTTTCGCGCCTTTGGATTTGTACTATAAACTTATTTTATAACCAATATAAAATTACATAATTTAGTATGTCCACTACATACGAGTATGAAATCGATACCTCCTACGTAAACTATCGTATCTTCAAAATCTTTATTTTACAGGAGAGCATTTTAAAGTTTGTAATGTGTATGCTCTTAAGTGGAATGTCAATGTATTTTATTGCAATTTAAAAAAGAATCGGTATAATTTTTGCAACGTTCGCTTTGGTAACATTAAGATTAGATTTTATTGCAATTTAAAAAAGAATCGGTATAATTTTTGCAACGTTCGCTTTGGTAACATTAAGATTAGATATAGTACAGTCAATTTCTGCAAAAAAGTAAAAATTGGCATTTTGTGGGTTACGATAGTTTACGTAAGAGGTGTCGAAATAGTCGAAAAATTTAATTTTTCTCAGATACGGAATGTCACCAGACGCAGATAGAACAAATATTTCTTCGCCCCGATGGATGATGTAGCAAACCTATACGCGTACCAGAGGTGGCACGTATGAAAAATTTCGACAGATTGTGAAATTACCAGTAATGAAAAATGCAAAAATACATAAATAAACCCGTTCCTTACTAATATGTGATATATGTCGCGTTGGATCTTGAATGATATGGAACCATGAACCATAAGCAGTTCTTTGCGAACATAGGCGCAACCAGGTATAATATTTTGGGTGGGCTAAAACGAGAATTTACGTCGATTATGCTTTCTATATCAATAGAAATATTCATTTTTTTATCGTAGTCAATTTATTTGGGGGGGGGGGGGCTAAGCCCACCCATCCCCTCTAGTTGCTCCTACGCTTGCGAATAATCTTCTATAACGAAAAAATATTTGAATTTAAAGTCCATTAAATGTCTAATCCAATAAAATAAAAAGATAAACAATAATAATTTGGCATTAAAATGCCAAAAAAAAATTAAGAAATTTTTATTTTGACATTTAACAAATCGTTTTTCAGTTAATAATAAGCTAGCTAAGCTGAATAATTAA
The DNA here is from genome assembly GCA_949152465.1 of Cantharis flavilabris. Classification (NCBI taxonomy): domain Eukaryota; kingdom Metazoa; phylum Arthropoda; class Insecta; order Coleoptera; family Cantharidae; genus Cantharis; species Cantharis flavilabris. Next base: position 49,728,231 of record OX424435.1, read on the forward strand.
TTTTATATTATCAAAGTTTGGACGAGAATTTTATTATTAATAATAATTATTATTATTAACTTCAAAAATTATAAAATACACCTTCACAAAAATTCGGTTACCTTTGAAATTCGACGCTATAGCATTTTAATCAATTATGCGCAATAATTATTTGATGTATATGTATAATTTATACAATAATCGTTTAAAATACATAGAGGTCCGCACAACAATGCGAAAGCAAACACAGTTCCTCTAAACACTCTTACTCTTACACAGTAATTGTGTTAGATTAGTACAACTGGTCGCCGTAGAGGGCAGCACTAACATACTCTCAATCAAGTCCACATAATTATAGGAAAAATTTGTTATGTTCACACACCAGAATCATAGCGAGGTTGTGGGGACATATAGAAATTTCAACTTTTCTGTGGTAGGGAGACCCTAGAAAACGGTTTAAACATGAAAATAAATTGTGGGGACCGGTGTATGTCCCCACAAATGGTGAAGTCCACACAAAGTGGGTTTCATTCCGTAGGAAGTCCACATAATTATAGCAAGACCTACGCACCCATACACACATACAGACATTTTTCAAAAATTGTAGAAATGGTTTAAGGGAACCTCAAAACATAAAAATTTTATGAAAAAATTGGGGGTCAATTTTTTTTTTCAATTTCAGATTACAATACTTTCCTTACTAAGGAGTTCGGAAAGTAAAAAAAAGATTACTGTTTTTTGCGAAATCTTGAAAAAAGTCGTTGTTCCTCGATTTTCTTTGGCATTTCTGCGTCGATGGCAATCAAACTTTTTGGACATATGGCTGGTGGGCTCTAGTGGTGAAAATAAGGTTTTGGCAGAGAAATCTTTGCCAGGGCTACCACAATAAAAAAAATGAAAAAAAATGAAAATGTCATCGTATCTCCGGAACTGTGTAATATATTGAGATCAAATTTTGTGTGGCGATCGAGGTTTTAAAATATAAGTATTGGTGAGAAAACAATTAAGCCAAATGCAAAAGAAAGAAAATTACATAAAATATTAATTTATCTATTTTTTGCGAAAATTTGTTAGAAGGCTTGTAAAATATGACATATGTACCTAATTCGAAAATTTTAATAATAAATATTATATGACGTGACATTCACTTTCGCAAGTTTGACAGTAGCTTTTTTTTAACATAGTATTTTTTAAGGGTACAAAGTATTAAGAACATTTCTGTTATCGGTACTTGGGTTTTTTTCTATGAAGACGCTGTCTTATAGCGGGATAGGGATAGTTCGTGGTGAGCCTTTTGTCGCGGTCGTTTCGCCGCAGCCGGTTCGTCGCAAAACCATTTTGACGCAAAATTTATTCGTCGCATAGACAATTTGCCGCAGGACTGTTAGCCGGAAAATTAATTTGCCGCAAAATCAATTCGCTGCAGCCGGTTCATCGCAAAGCGATTTAAATAGCTATTTTATAGAATAGCTGTTTTTGATTGGAGGTAATACAGTTGCAAACACAGAACTTTCACTACACACTTATTCGCTATAGTCCATCCCAGATACTAAAAATGTAGGTGGCAGGTCAAATCCACATTCACATAGGGAAACGTAATTTTAAAAATTCAAATTTAATGCGCTATATGTGTTGCCTAACTAAGAATGTTTAAAAGTTACGAAACTTATTTTCACAAATTTACTTCAATTTTAATACGATTTTGATGAAATAAATAAAGAAATACTTCATAGGAACTATTTAATATAATACAAAAAATTAAATGTTATCTGTCACCAACACGCAAATTTCGCTAGTGTGAAGCTGCCTAATTTCTAACCAATTTCATTGGTTAACATTTCGAGGTCATTTTTACTATTTTTTCTTCAAATTCTTACTATTTTCTTAAATGAAATGGACTATAGAAGCTAAATTTTCTTCAGTTTTTTGAAGTTAAAGCTCCACCCTTACTGATAAGCCTGATATTTTCCTGTTTCTACAAATTTGCTAAAATCGTGTCATTTTACTTTTGGCCAGAAATTTATTAATCGGTCCCTCTGTGGCGATGAACCAAATTCATCATATTCATGAACAAAAGTCTCGGAAGTGAAATTTTTCTGTACAATTTATCAGACAGAATATGAAACTTTGCAGTATCGTGTTAGAAAAACATCTAACCTGAATAAACACGTACAGAATTACAGAAAATAAAATTTTGTCTCTTTGCCTTTATTCAGATTGCCACTTTCTATGCAAATTTATTCAGGTTACATTTTATTGTTTTTAATTTTGGTAAGGTCTTATCTCGGAAGCAAAGATACATGGTTTTGCACAGAAATAATATTTTACTTAATTCGTAAGAATTTATGCTCGGTTGCTCTCCCACAAATAGCTATTTCAGTTTGTGTAACATCTAATAATTATTAACAAATTATTTATATAATACAAATAATTAGTAAAACATTTTCACATGTTAATAACGATAACCATGTAATTATATATATTTTAACAAATAATATAACAATTATTAAAATTTTTCATTTTTATTTTAGTGCTGTATTTACATGGACCAATTTGTTAGTAGTAGTGGTAGAATTGGACGGTAATGAAAGCGAAGCTTTAGATTTGGTTCCTTTAGTTACAAACACTGTATTAGAAGAGCATCACTTAATTGTGGGAGTAGTAGTGGTTGTAGATCCTGGAGTTGTGCCAATTAATTCTAGAGGTGAAAAACAGCGCATGCATCTAAGAGATGGTTTTTTGGCTGATCAACTTGATCCTATATATGTAGCTTACAATATGTAGATGTTGTTTAATATAGTAAATAATATTGAAATATTGTGAGCAATGAGCATATTTGCCATGAAATCGTGATTTGTTTCTTATTTTTATCAAAAATCAATAATTTTAATAAACCTAACATTAGATAATAAATTTTGTAACAATTTGATAGTGTTCACTATATGGCTCAAATTTGTTATAGTTTGTAGTTTACATTATGTATTTGAGAACACTACATAATGCACATCTTTAAAAATTTTCCGGGCTTTTGTAAATTCTGTAAAAAAATCAGTATTGAAAAAGATGTGTCTTATGCTAAGTTGCCAAATATCAATCGATATACGGAATTTGCAATTTATTTTAAAAGTATACATCGATTATATTATTATTGTTGTATTGTCAATATTATTATTGTATCTTTCTAGTGAGTCATGTTACTACAATTTATGTTGTAAGGTTGATTAAAGATTATTAGTTTTTAGCGCTCTTGTATATTATTTAATGTCACAAAACAAAAAAGAAATAATAAATTATAGATTTATAATTTTTTATTTAAATCTAGGTTAACATATTTCTAGCAGTTGTCACATGTGTACATAAGTAAGTATAATATAGGCAATCATTATTTAATATTCTAGCATAATTTTGCATTGCTTTGTGCAATATTTTAACTGTTTATAATTAATTATTTCATGTCTAGTTTCAAAGAATACGTAAACTACATTTTTATAATGAAGCAATTACAGTATTGTATTTGTGCTAGTAGATTTGTGATCAGTTTCTAAATTAAAATGTTTTTAATATTGCTCTAGTCAAATGATGTTGCTTTTTTTCACTATTTTTACAATGTGAATAATATATTATGTTAAATTAGGATTTAGTTGTTATGCTAAATTTAATTTCTGTAGCCATTTCTTAACTGAAGTTCTTGTTGTCACAAAATGTATATTTTGTTTTATATGGGTACTACCTATATAACTTTCAACTTGCACAATTATTATTGTTATTGTAATTAGCAGTTGATGACAATAGATTTTTTAATTAATTAGTGATAATATGGACTCGAACGATTCTATATGAAATTATATAATTATAAATACACTATACTTATACAGCGAACTCGTAAAGTTTGGAACTAATTTAATAAGAACATTTAGAAAAGTGTTTTGAGAAAACCATCAAACAAGTCAACTTAATTTTTACCTTTTTCCACCGCTAACATTTTTTTAACGTGTTTTGGTTTTGATCTCTGACCTCATAAACAATTTCTTTTAATGGCAACCACGATGGCAATCCTTATTTTTCTTGACGGATTTTCATAAACCACATTTTTCTAAGTACAAATGTGTAAAAATTTACCTTGAAGAGGAAAGTTTATTCCAGTTTTTTGAGAAATTAAATAACAAAATTTACGATAGGCGAATTCTTTTTACTTATTTTAGTTCCATCTCAGTTATGCAACTGAGACGAACTGAACTGAGCCGAACAGAGATTAACTGAGTCAAAGTGAGAAAAATATGAGGTAAAAAAAAAGAAAACAAATACACCACCAAACCATGATACAAAAATTACCTACCAACAAAATTATATATTTTTTGGTTTTATAATTATAATTATTCGTATATAATTATACCGGGTATGTATATATAGAGTCATGTATTAAAAATTGAAACGTAGGGATCCAGAGGGCATAGCAAAGCCATCTATCGCCCGGGAACAATAGCTGCTAAATAAAAAAAGTTAGTAAAGCCATCTATCGTTCGTGAACATTTTTATTTTGAAACGTTAGTAAAGCGTTAGTAATTGTCCGAGAACATTTTTGTTCAAACAAATACAATATTTGAAAATAAAGTAGATATGCAAGGGCGTCGCACGTCGCTTCCAAAAATTGCAGGGGTGGCAAACTTTTTTAAACGCTATTAAAATTTATTTATGAAAAAAAAACGATGAAGTATAAAATAAAAATTATATTCTATCAAAGAGAAAAACGGTATGTCTCAGTTACAAAGACAACCTTCCGGTAAGGTCCAGATACCAAAAGATACAGTTGGTGTAGGCCATCGGTCGGCAACCTTTCGGTATGCAAGGGCCACATAGTGGCAAATTGAAAGGAAGGCGGGCCGTACTGAGCTTTTTTTTTTAGGTTTTTCGCCTCGTTTTTTGCCATAATTTGTGCGATTTGTTACAACTAGTAGCTTTTGCTAACTGTTCAATGAAAATTAAACAGCTTGATTTTTTTACGTCAATTTATAAAATAGGCGTCGCGGGCCGCAAAGTGGAGAGCTGCGAGTTTGCCGACCGCTGGTGTAGGCCATGGACTTAGAAGAAGTCTCCTTTTAAGTCTATGGTGTAGGCGTGTAGGCATTATAGTTTACAGTAATCTGTCATGATATAATAGTAATCTATACACCCCAATGCTTACACTTCATGTAATGCTAATATTGGCCGCTGAGGTCGTTACCAATCGACGAAAAATACTTGTGACATGTATACCCATAAGAGCTGTCCCTCTATATATACATACTCTTTGACAGGGTGCTGATTGAGTTAGCCGAACATAGGAAATTAACAAGTAAAAACTTATTTATGCAAATTCCTGCTTCCCTAATTATTTTAGAGAAAAAATGAACGATACTAAAATTATGCAGAAATATAAACTACCAATGGTAAGACCATTAGATTTCATCTAGCTTTTACTTAAAGAGTCCAAAAATGCTTTTGAAATTGTTAAAATTTTGATTTATCGGACTGGCCGTGGAATAAATTCAATTTAATTTCTATTTTCAAAAATAATTACCATGGAAACTTTCATGGCCAGTCTGATAAATGAAATTTTTAACAATTTCAAATGCATTTTTTGACTTTTTAAGTAAACTCTAGATGAAATCTGTTGCCCTTATCATTCGTAGTTTTTATTTCTGCATTATTTTTGTGTCTTTCATTTTTTCTCTAAACTAATTAGGAAAGCAGGAATTTGCATAAATAGGTTTATATTTCTTACATGTTAATTTCCTATGTTCGGCTAACTCATTCATCACCATGTATACGTACATTAACGAAAAACTACCGTTTTTTACCTGCAAGTCATTTTTATAGTAAATTAATAAATTACTTTTATTTCTTTTTTTTTGCGATTTTTGGACTTTTTTAATCAAACTTTGTGTAACGATCTACGTTTCGCCCAACCTTGTTGTGGGCTTCTTCAGGACTAGAAACTGTTTTATTGTAATATAGAATATGAAAAAATTCTATTGTCATTGCTTTCCATCTTTAACTTAATCCATAAATAATTGTTATAACTAATATTATAATACTTCATTGTAATTAGGTAAAATTTGTAAAAAATTTTCATATTCTGTACTACAATAAAACAGTTTCTAGTCCTGACGAGGCCCACAACAAGGTTGGGCGAAACATAGACCGTTACACCACTAAAAATCCCGAAAAAAGAAATAAGAACAATTATTAACAAATTACCAAATTTTAATTAAATTTAAATGTAAAGTACAGAAGTGTCACAATTTAACCAAAAAATTAACAAAAAACCGCACTGAAAGATGGCGTTAACCTTTTTAAATCGACCAATCCGGGCTATTTCATAATTTAACTCAGGGCCGGTTCCACCAACTCTGGTTAAATACTTTAATCATGATTAGTTGGGGTTAATCACGGTTAAATGTAAAAGAGTGTTCCACCATCTATTTAATCATGGTTAAAGCAGGTAAGAGGACGGTTGTAGTTTGATGTTTAAGTGCGTCGACTACTAAGCAGAGAACCTTGGTTCGAGCCCGAGTAGAGCAAGAACTGTATTCTAGCCGTCCTCCCTCGGTGGGCAATGGCAAACCACCGAGGTAATCTGCCTTGAAAACCCTTCATATAATGAAGTGGTTAGCCAAAACCCACCTGGGTTGTAGCGCTACTTAATAATAAAGCAGGTAAATCATGGTTAAACAGCCTTCAAACTAATCGACCGATTTTGGGCGATTAGACGAGTTTAATCATGGTTAATGGTCGGTACATGCGCATTTCTTTCAATTTATAGTAAAAAATATAGCTACTGTTGACATTTTGAACATTTTAGTCTAACTAAAATGATCTACTTTCGGAAATACAGCAGTAGACGATTTTAGAAAAGTATAAAAAAAAATTTTTATAATAAATTATTTAAATTATAATAAAATTTATTTTTATATAAAATTATATTATAAAATTTATTTTTATTATAATAATTGTTTAGTTAATAAAACGGTTTGCAATTTTTCATTATCAACCTTTAGGTTAATCTTAGGTGTTCATTTTATTTTACTTTAAAATAAAAATTTGAAATAATAATTTCCAAGTTTAGTTTATAAAATTCCAGGTATATTTCTGTCTTTTTTACTAAACCCCTACTAAACTGAAGTTTCACGTGACTATCATCAACCAACCAGAAGAATTTTTGCAAGGAAAAACCGAATATACACGAAATTCAAGCATTTAACCATGATTAACTAACATTAATATAAAATGCTTGGTGGAATGCTTTGAAGTTAATGTGGGTAAAGTAATCACGGTTGAGCCTTAATCGTGATTAGTTAAACAACGATTTAATCAGAGTTGGTGGAACCGGCCCTCAGTGTTGTAACACTTTAAACAGCAAGATCAGTTGTGTTATGGAAGGAGGTAATTTTCTTAGTTAAAACCATAGATATTAACATCTATGGTTAACTCAGTTCGGCACGGCACGGTCCCTGCGTCAAAACGGTAAAAGAACACCCATTTAACTGAGTACCTCAGTATCTCAGTGCAATATCTCAATTAAAATTGATCAGGTAAAAAGAATACAGCTAATGAAATTAGTTTTTTTTAAATTTTCATTTAGTGAGTTTTTGTCTTGATAAATGTTATTAATTGTCGATACTATTTTAGCGCCTCTCTAATAAATGACTAGTTAATGTAATAATTTGCTCATTTGAAAGTATGGGGCTTATTATTTAGAAAACTTTCTTCTTTGAGGTCGTTATGTAGGTACATTCTAATTCAGAAAAATATGATCAATTTAACCGATATTCGTATTATTTCTATTAGATGCACGGGTAGTAGTTCAATGCCCATTTTGTACCGAAGCTCTAGGCTTATTGTACCTTATTGTACTTATGTATTATTGTATTTTAAGAAAAATAAGCGTAGCTGTTTAAATTTTCAATAACGTTGCAGCTTAAAAACAAAATTGATAAAAAATGTTATTGGCAGCAAACAGATATTTAAAAAATTAAGATTGATGTATCTGAAGATTTTTTTAAGAAAATTACTCGTAATGATTTTATCGAATTTGTTTCAAATTTTACGAGCTTTTTGTATCTATATTATATAAGTATGACAAAAATTTACCATGGGTTTGCATACATTTACCTTATTATTATAAGAAATGCAGATAAAATTAATGTTATTTATAAAATTTTCTGAAAACATTAAAAAAATTTTTAAATAATTTGTAGGTATTATTTTTACAATCATTATTATTATTTAGATTCGTAATCAATGTTAACTGTGATAGCCATTCAAGTGTAACTCTAGAATTGGTACAAGCTTTGACAGGTTGAAAGAGCACTAAAAGTTACGCAGTACCGTCCAGAAGCCTTAAAATAGGCTTTTGAAAATCACAGATAGCACAGGTAGTAAATTGACCACCAAAAACATAAATTTTTATATTTTAAATGACAAGACCGACCCTGAAGAAGTGCACAGCAGTGCACGAAACTTAAGTCGGTTAATATAATAAAGAATACCTGTAGAAGAGTGTTTTATTGTTTATTTAGTTAATTAGGAAACCTACAGTTAATAATGAACAGATTAAATTCAATAATATTATATTAAATAAAATTCTGAAGAAGACGACAATTATCGTCGAAAGCTTAAGATATACATATTTGATTATACAGTAGAATCCGCTTAATGTGATCACTTTGGGACCAGAACATTTCGATAACATTAACCGACTGATAACAATAAGAGAAATTTATAAAAAAACAAATTTTAGAAACGAAAAATTAGAGAATCTTAATTTACAGTGATTTTATTACATAGTTAATTATTATACATTATGTAGGGGAAAGGCTTGCAGGTTGCCACCCCATAGCTTTTTTGGTCATAACTCGTCATACAATCAACGTATTGTTGATATAATAGCATGTGCAGGAAAGGGGAAGTATAAAGCCAAGATCCTGCGCAAAAAATCATTTTAATTCTCAAAAACTAAAAATTTACAGCAAATTTTCAAAAGTATCTAAAATCGAGATCTTCAAATTTCGGCTTGCAGGTTGCCACCCCTTGAAAAATTGTTAAAAATGTAGAAAAACTCAAGTAAAAACATATGATTTATATTAATTACACTTAGTAGCTGTGAACCAAAAAAAATGAGAGTAAATTGACAAGAAAAAAAAAAGTTAAAATTGAAAAAAGAATTTAATTTTTTTTTTATTCAAATCTAAAATTATATAAAAAATGCATCAATTATTAGTAAATAATTATTTATATGAATTTTTGAAATATTTAAGAAGCGTTTACGTCCATAGGTACATAAAATATGCTATGGGGGGTTGAACCTACCCCCCCTTTGCGCGGGAACCTGTCCTGGGCCGATTTAGGGGCTTATGTTGCCACTGTCCCTAAACAGTCGCTGTAGTATACGTCACAATGTAAAATAAGAGGGGTGGCAACCTGCAAGCCAAAAAAGGTGGCAACCTGCATTTTTACACCACTTTAGAATATACAGGAAAAAAAACTTCCAACTCATGATATGTTTAGAATTATTTAAGAATAATAAAAATTGAATGAAAAAGCAACACAGCAAAAATATTTCCCTTAAATTTTCGTTGAAAATGTTCAACTTATGGGCACAGAAGAAAAACACAATTTTAATTTTTCATTTTTTTACAAATAAAATTTCACATTTTGTTTACCAAACACCCTGTTATTGTGTTTGAGTGCATCACAATTACATTAAAAGCGACAACTACTCGTTTGTATTCGATGTCCATCGAAATTTAGGGGATGACAATGTTAGAATGTCAAAATCCGTCAGGGGTGGCAACCTGCAAGCAGTGGCAACCTGCAAGCCTCTCCCCTACATAATTATTACACATTAGTTGTACATTACATTACTTTACATTCATAAAAGAAAATAGTCCAACGTTGATTGCTTGTTACAAGTGAGAAATTTGTTAATAAAATTTTCATAATTAGCAAATTGAGAGATTGAGAGATTTTCAATTGCGCGGTGCATTTTTTTGTCCCATTTTTGGCAGTTTATCGTATACTTTTCGATAATTTCTACCTTCTGTTTCACCGAGAGATCGTTTCGTTTCTTCGTCGGCATCGTAAGAAAAGCAAGAATAAACTAAACTTAAATTAAAATGCATAAAGCAAAGTGCGCATTTGCAAAATGAAAATAGATACGTGGCATGAAACGGGAAACCTCATTTTGTATAGTATAGAAATTTAAACGAGTGACGTTTTTTGTCTAGATATAAAATTTCAATGACAAATCAGAAAAAGATACTTAGAAAAAGAGATTATTGTGTTGGAAATTCCTAGAAAATTCCTTGAAAGTGATAATAGTAAGCGGCTTTTTGATCACATTATCCGGTGGTTTTTGTATGTAAACTGATTAAAGCGGCCGGTTCCCAGTCAAAATGATCACAATTACCGACTGATAACATTAGCCGAGATCACATTAAGCGGATTCTACTGTATAATAATACCATTGGAAAGTGGACGTCATTAGCTAAAATTTTGCTACAGGCACTTATTAGATTACTCGAGAAACAAAAAAGTTATGACCATTCTGCCGAAGAGGCTGAAATTGGCTCTTTTCATTTTTGGCATGTAAGTTGAGCACCCCCTAAAAAGTTGCTGAAACGTCAAAAAACTTAACTGATATCGACTGATGTACAAAATTAATGATCTTTTATTGAGTTTTAAGTGAAAAAATGAAGAAAAATTTTTATGCTAGTATATAAAATCAATTAATATTACATAATACATAAAAAAGGTACACAAACTTAAATAAATAAAAGGTGAAGTATAGGTATTTCTTCTTAAAATGTACCGGTAGATGAGGAACAATTCTTTAACTAGCCGTGATGTTAAAGAGCTGATTGATTTCTTGTTTTTGGAGAGGATTTTAACACCTGCACCTCATCAAACACTTCTGAAAATGAAGTGTGATAACATCTTATCACTATGTCATTCATCGGACCATATTTATGATACGATCTTGTTTTACGAACAGGCAAGTAGTTATCAAAACGCTTTTTTTCAGATTAATTTCGTTCGCGACCACCTCCTCACTTTTTACATAAATACCATAGAATGGGGTGAATAGAATCGGTCGGGTGAATAGAATTGCTCGGGTGAATAGAATCGCTCCGGTGATTAGGATCAAAAAGTGGGAATTTGTTTATAAAAATCGCAAAATCCAAATAACTCATCAAAACCTTTATATTTTATGTTGATGGGTTCCGTTATTATAGTCATATACAAGTTGGTAATATCCCGTCACCCGCAGGTAATAGGATTGAAAACCAATACATAACTTAAACACATTGATAGTGAGGTGTTTTCGAGGGTGCCAAAACTTTGTGTGAAATTCAGAACTTAAGAGGCATACACTCAAAATAATAACTGTTAGTGACTCCAACGGATTAGTAATTAAGGTACACGAAATAGTTTTAGTTCATTTACATCCAAAAAAAATCTAGAAAAATATTTCTAATTTGCTGGACATTTTTAGGTTATTGGGGTGAATAGGATCAATACCTGGCCTCAATAGTGTTACAAAACAATAATGATTAATTATAATATTTGATGATTTATGTATGATGACTCATGCATGATGATTCATATATGATAACTTGTAGTTTTTGTTTAAATACTGCTGAGTTTACGGTCTGGATTGTTCCAGAAACCTATAGAACTTTATAGTGTTACGTCCCAGTTGACATGGTTACGTCATATTGTCGTCGATAATTGGTCAGTAGTGACGTACTGGTGACGTGAAAGGTACAGGTTAATGTCACAGCCTAGTGACGTCATTTTAGTAATGACATATTTTAATAATGAAAAACGTCATAAAGACGTAATTTCAGACGTCGAATAGACGAATTATTATACAGTGGAATCCGCTTAATGTGATCACGGATAATGTTATCAGTCGGTTATTGTAATTATTTGCACTGGGAACCGGCCGTTTTAATTAGTTTACATAGAAAAACCATCGGATATGGTGATCAAAAAGCCGCTTATTATTATCACTTTCAAGAAATTTCCTACACAATAATCTCTTTTTCAAAGTATCTTTTTCTGATTTGTCATTGAAATTTTATATATCTTTACAAAACACGTCACTCGTTTTAATTTCTATACAAAAGCTAATGAAGTTTTGCCAAATGCGCACTTTGCTTTATAGGATTTTTAGGATTTTGATACGGAATAATTATATCCTTCAGTTTTTGCGCGTTTTCATATATATTATTGTGCCCCGAATAACGTCTCAAAAGTCCGAAGGGGTAGGAGCTCCGCCAAACATGTGGCAACAATGTAAAGGTGCTCTAAAACGGTCCCTATCAATTTTACGAACAAAATACCTTTATTCAAAAAGAAAGACACGATAATTCTATACAAAAAAGGTTGTATAAAATTTCTCAGTCCGAGAAATACTTTTCATGATAAACCCTGCTGAAAAAATACGTATAAAAATTTTTTTTAAACGTAAAATACAAGAAAAACATAATTTTGTTTTTAAATTTATAGTTTAATATTATTTATTGAAGGAAGAAGAATCTGAAGGGTTTATATTATCAGATATTTCAGGTTCTGTGTTGTTGGCAGTTTTTTGTTGTGATGAATCGTCTTCGATTGATGCAGCATTTGAGCAAGATTGGCTATGGCAATTAACGCAAACTGATGAGTAATCTTCGACAAGTGCACAATGGACCACAACCTTTTGTGCAATTGCTAAAAATCATGTTTGAAAGACAATTACGTACGAAAAGTTGGAATGTTGTTTTTGGGCACAAAATGTCATTTTTTTTACAGTCATCCCCAATCCCAGGGCAAGTATATACCCTCAACCGACAAAACCCGATGGGCTTGCTCGGCATGGAAGAACGATGAGGGAAAGAACAGATGTTTAATCCAACATCCCTTTCAGAGTACGGTGGCCTTTATAGTAGTTTTAATTTTCCGACACCATCCACGTGTATTCAAACTTTGAATTAATATTTTTTACGGGGACCGTAAATTGCGCCAGCGGTTGAGGGTTTTTCTGATCCTACCCGTAAATTGCGCCAAAAATTTTTAGGGTTGACCGTAAATTTGGGTCTAAAAAAAGTTGTTATATTATAATCTCTTGCTTGTTTGATAATAGGATTAGCATGGCCTATAAAAGTTATTTTTATTTTATACAGGGGTGCATTTAGCCCGAATTTTCACACTGTAGAGTTTCACTGATTTATGAACTAATTTATTAATCTTTTTAATCTATTAATTACCAACTAACAAATTTTATTATATATAAGTCTCAACAACACTTACCAGAAACCAGGTTAGAGAGAGAATAGAAGCGAATTAGATAATTTAAAAACGGCTAGAATTATGCAAGAAATTGTGAGCGAACGTGGACATGTGATTTTGGTAGTTGGTGGTTTTAAGTTTCGTCAAAGTAACACTTTACAATCAGGTGAAATAAGATGGCGATGTACTGATAAAAAATGTAGTGCAACATTGCACACTACAGGAGAAGCTGGGAGTCGTATTCAAACTAGAGAAAACTTAAATCACAATCATGTGGAAGATGAAGGTAAGTTAAATCGACAAATAATAAGTGTAGCTACAAAACGGAAGTTGTCAATGCTGTTTTAAAGGAAAATCCGTCTGTTTCGATAAACGTTGCTGATATTTCAAATATAAAGCGCAATGCCTACAATGAAGTTAGAAAACAACGACCCCCCCCCTGCCAACTTCTATTGATGACGTTCATTCTGCATTAGACTCCATAGACATCAGAACACACCGCGGCGAGAACTTTTTGATGGTTAATGATAGCGTTCAACATTTAGTTATATTTTTATCTGAAATCAATTTGAAGTGTTTATGCGATGTAGAAAGTATATATGTGGACGGTACTTTTAATTCTTGTACGAAATACTTTAAACAGTTATTTACAATTCACGGATTCAAAAATGGTCATTATATTTCTTTAGCATTTTGTCTCCTACCGAACAAATTAGGAAATACATATATATCAATTGTTTTCAAATGTTGGTAAATATCTGCAATGAAAATTATAATTTACGTTTCCAACCTACATCGATTGTTGCCGATTTTGAACAAGCTATTCAAAATAGTATAAAGAAAGTTTGGCAAAATGTAGAAATTATAGGGTGTCGTTTTCACGTAAGTCAAGCTTGGTACCGAAAACTTAAGGAATTTGGACTTGCAACTGACTATCAAGATAAAAATTCACTTATTGGAAATTGGTTGAAATGGACATTTGGACTGCAGTATTTACATCCCACAGAAGTTTCGGTAAGTTTTGCTGAAGATTTAATTCAAATTATGCCTGCAGATGCGAGACTTTCTAAATATTCTTCGTATTTAGATAATACATACATACAAGAAAATTGTCTCTTCCCCCCAAAAATTTGGGCATCGAATACATCAAATATGTTTCGAACAACTAACGCGTGCGAGTCTTTCCACAATTATTTTGCAAAAAATTTCCATACAGCTTATCCAGATCTTTACACATTTTTGGACGCTGTGTTGGATATGCAAATATCGGTTGACGTTAAAATTGATAGTATTAATCAACAGAAGCAAATCCGTAGTAAAACTATAAAAAAGCAAAAATCATTACAATTCAACATAGCATCGTATCAATCGAAAGAAATGAGTAGATTAGATTTTCTAAAACGTATATGTCATCATTTTGCAGATATTTATTAACAAATTTCTTATCTTTATTAATAATTAAAAGAAAATTAATAAAATAACTTTTTTTTTGTTTTTTTGAAATAGTTTTCTATATTGATTAAAAGGTAGATCTGTACGTAGGTTATAGTTATTTTTAAAAAACAATTAGATTATTAGAAATTATACCAAAATCAATATTGTTATTTACGACTATAGCGAATTGCCCCCCCCCCCCAACAGTGAGTTCCATCCATATACCTTCACAAAACTGCGCTACTGTGGGGATTATATAATTATATATTTAACCACCCCTTGGGTATTACGACTTAAGCTACCCTCACCAACCGCTGGCGCAATTTACTAGTTGTCCTTAAGCTACCGACCAAGAAAATATTGAAATATATTTTACGTTTTAATCTGAGAAAATAAAATAGAAATTTATACTGCATGTTTTTCAGCGGGGTTTATCATGAAAAGTATTGCTCGGAATGAAAAATTTTAGAGATCCTTTTTACTTCCTTGTAAAACAAGGAAGTATTGTGATACCGATTTTTTTCGATTTCCAGATTTTGACGGAAATATCCGTTTTGACCTTCCCTGAATCCATTTTGACTATTTTCGTTGTGACGTCAGTACGTACGTATGTACGGACGCCTGTATGTCGCATAACTCAAATACGGTAGGTCGTAGAAAGTTGAAATTTTGGATTTGAGACACTTATAGCATCTAGTTGTGCACCTCCTATTTTTGGTTGCGATTGTCCGTGCCAAAAAGTTGTAATTAATGACGCGCATGAATAGATTAACGAGATTCCTGTCCAATTATTATAAAAATTACAAGGAAGTTATGTGGTGTCCACATCAGATTTTTTAAATAGAATTATCGTGTTTTTCTTTTTGAATATAGGCATTTTGTTCGTAAAACTGATAGGAACCGAGAAAATCGTCAAAACCACTTTAGAGCACCTTTACATTGTTGCCACATGTTTGGCGGAACTCCCCCCCCTTCGGACTTTTGAGACGTTATTCGGGACACCATAATATATTGTCGTAATATAATCTGTAAGGGGGGTGCCTTATAGAAAAATGTTAAATTTTATTTGTTTTTTTTTAAATTTTGTAAATTTTGGTTTTGCCGCGGGTTAGTTAAGCTGAGCGCAGCCAGTGACTAAACCTGGCTTTTGCCGATTTGAAGCCGCACGAAGCGGACGGACCGGAGTTGGTCTCCGGTAAATTTAATTTAATTGTGATTTTGATTGAAATATTTATTTGATTGAAAAATAAAAGTTATTAGTTTCACTTTGGACAATTGTTTGGAATTTTTTTGATGAGGTTTGGATTGGAATTGGATTTGTCAATGATTGGAAATTGGATAAATTAAAAATATAAAATTCTAAAAATTGGAAATAATAATATTATAATTGTTGGTTTAATTAGAAATACAAAAATTTTAAAACTAGAAATTCAAGGAATGGTAAAAATTTCGTAAAAATTTCGCTGTAAGTGCAGCGTGTGGCCAGGTGGGTTCACACATTTTACAGGGCTATTTTACAAATGGTATTTATTCCAAAATTTAAATTTGTAATTTTCTTGCAAATATAATTGGAGATTTTTGGAAGTTGGAAAATATTATCTCAATATATAAAAATTCGAAAAAAAATATTGCAAAAAGAACAAGAGAAGAATTGGCTGCTGCCTCTATAAAGAAGAAACAGAAAGAAGAACAGGAATTGGCAATATTCCTGCGTAATTTTGAAAATTCTTTATTAGAAGACGAAGGGGAGGAGAAAAAGGAAGAACAAAAAGAATGAGAGGATTTTCGAAACAGCCGCCAAAACTTGGCGCAAGGAATCAAAACTGCGAAAAATTGAGAAATAAGATGAGGGCAAAGTCACCCCGAATTTCTTACGTTTAAAGCTCCATAAATCAAAAAATATCATACTTACGAGAAATATGACTGCGGAATTCGCATTTTCTGCCCAAACTACATAAGAAATAGTGAAAAAAGCTTCCAATTTCGAATTTTCATTTTTTGGGCCAAAAAAGTTTAATCAATTAATTCATTAATTTTTTTTATTTTTTGATAAAAAATTTAGTTGGTCTTTTTATTACCTAAATCGATGTATTTGGATGCCTAGCGCTCGAAACAGCAATAGGCACTTGGCGCAAGCAATTAAAACCGTGCAAAATTGAGAAATAAGAAGAGGGCAAAGTCACCTCGAATTTCTTACGTTTAAAGCCCGATAAATCCAAAAATATCATATTAACGAAAAATCAGACTGAAGCATTCGCATTTTCTGCTCAAAGTTCATAAGAAACAGCGAAGGAAGCTTCCGATTTCGAACATTTCGTTTCATTCAAAATACGAAAATTGGGAAGTAAAAGAGGAATTCACAAGCCTCTATAAATTTTTTAAAAGAAGTATTGCAAGATTTTGGCGGAAACCACATGCGTAGTCATGCATTAACTATTGCAAAAAGAAAAAGAGAAGAAGAATTGGCTGCTGCCTATATGAAGAAGAAACAGAAAGAAGAACAGAAATTGGCAATATCGCTGCGTAATTTTGAAAATTCTTTATTAGAAGACGAAGGGGAGGAGGAAAAGGAAGAACGAAAAGAATGAGAGGTATTGGCAATATTCCTGTGCAATTTAAAAATTTTTTTATTAGATGAAGAAGGGGAGGAGGAAAAGGAAGAACAGTAATTGGCAAAAATAAAATTAGTAATTATTGTGATTTTGTGTAATATTGTGATTGTGTGAAATTGTGAATTTTATGAATACTTGGCAGTTTTGTTCAACTTTTTATTAAACCTTGATTTGTATTCTTTAACATTTATTTATTTAGGTAATTCTTTTTTAATACATTTGGTATTTGCGATGACCATAAATAAGTCGCAAGGCTATAAATATGCGGATTGAATCCAGAAAATTCATGTGGGCAAATATTGCAATTTGGGCAGAACAACGTCTGCCGGGCCAGCTAGTAATTATAATAATAACTAGCCGAAAAAAATCGGCCGTCAATCGCCCTATCGGGCTCATGGCGGCCTACGGCCGCTTAGCGGCCTGCGGCCGCCAGTTTGTAGTTTGTAATCCTCTAGTGGTCCACGAGGAGCGATCGTACCGAACCGAGCAGGCGAGACACTTGTACCACTTATTATTATATTTAAACATTAAAAGTGTCGATAATAAATCAAATAATTTAAAAGATTTAAATTGAATTTAAATTAAACGGCCGATTTTTGTGGCTATCTCTGCAGGCACGAGGCCTGTTGTTTCGGTTGTAGTTTGGAAGCTGTGGCCGGAGAGGGGTCGCGAATGGGTCAAGGGAAGGAGGGAAAGAAGGTGTTGAGAGAGGCGTGGAGTGTCGGACGATCCGTGTGTTTCGATTTGTACTTTTTTGCAGGCGTAAGCGAAGTAAAAGATTGCTTTTTTGGACCGTTGAGGATGGGCAGACTTGCTATTGCATTTTTTAAAAACCTATTCCATAGGTTTTTATTTGAATATATATAACGTTTATAAAAATAATTGTTAACATTTTTGCCATATTTATTCTGAGTTTTTTAAATGATTTTTCTTAAATGTTAAAAATTTAATTTTTTCAGTTTTCACATCAAGAATATTCGCAAAAATATAACGAAAAGTTTATTTGGCATTTTTCCAAAAAACCGCCCCTTCATCGTTAAATCTCAAATTTTTGGTTTACAGCAAATATGGCAAGGATTTGAAACGAAATTCTTCGCCATTCGACATTTCGTCCCTTAGATGGTGTAAGAAAAAATTCGTGAGGAACAAAAGTTTAGCCATTCGCAAGGACTTGGACAAGGACAAAGACGATGGTCTTAAAATATTTTCGTATATTTTACCAGTTTAAGCGCAATCGGCGTAACAAAGTCAAAATTTGAAATTTTCTTATTTACGCCGTTGAAGCTTTATTTATTAACCGATTTTCAATTTCAAAGCGGGATCGAATGGGGAATTTGGATTGCCACAATATTGATATATTACTATTTCTTCCCATCTAAATCTATAAGGCCGTAAAACCAAATCGAAACTTCTAAATAGAATTTTGAAGGGGTTTGCCTTGGTTTCTCTTCGGAAAAAAATATTTCGAAAATTTAGAAATTTAACGACATATACGAATGGACTCGATACTTAGAAGGATTTTGGTTCAAAATTTTTTTTATAAATTTATTTTGAATTAACCGAAAAATTTGTCTTCGAAGATTCAAATTTGAAAAATATACACACATTTTAGCTTTATTTGGGTCCTACCCTCACGAAGAAGGACTAAGGTAAAATTTTAGACGTTAAATTGTTATCGTCAACTGCGCGCATCTTTCTCGGCCATTGACAATAACCGCCAAGTTCTTCTCGAGGCGCCATCCGTTTTGGTGTCAAACGATTTTTCTTAAATTTTAAAAATTCAATTTTTTTTATTTTCTCGTCGATAATTTACGTGAAAATAAAACTAAAAGTCTATTAGGCATAATTCGAAAAAACCACCCCTTCACTGTTAAAACTGACACTTTTGGTTTTTGCCAAAATGGCAAGGATTTGAAACGAAATTCATCGTCATTCGAAATTTTGTCGCTTAGTTGTTATAAGGAATCGTGTTTGAAAAAATTCGCGAGGAACAAAATTTTAGCCATCCGCAAGGACCTCAAGATGGTCTTAAAACATTTTCGAAAATTTCAACAGTTTAAGCTCTACGGGCGTAAGTAAGTCAAATTTGAAATTTTTTTAATTCGGCCGTAGCGACCTTATTTATCAGCCGATTTTTGATATCAAAAAAAGTAATTAAGCGCATGTAAATTTCCTATAATATTGATATAGTTGACTTTTTTCGTATATTAAACAGTAAACCCGTAAAATGCGAATTCAATTATTTTAAATAAATCTGAAGGCATCTGCCTTGGTTTTTTTTTTCAGAAAAATTTTCAATTTTTTTTTAAATTTTTAAATTTATTTTGCTGAGAATCCTAGAAAAAGGACAAAAGCTTAAGAGAACTTTTTCGAAAGCATATTTGTTTACGTTTATAACTTGCACTTTGATTTACAGTTAATACTGCAAGATTGTGAAACTAAATTTTTGTAATATCAGAACCAGCTCATTTGAGCCTTTATTTGGCCTTTTTTTAGAAAATGTTAGATAATCAAAAATATTCGGCCTAATATTCACCCGAATATCTTCGATACTCAAATGAGCAAGTTATTGCCTTTTCGGTAGGTAGTAATTTTTTTAAGGGTTATTTTTGAAGGGTACAAAACTTCCAAAAGCAAATTGTAGAATAATAAAACAGCTTCGAATATTCTAAATGATTCCAAAATAAAAAAAAAACTTGTTCGCAATTGGAATCGAACGGCGATATTACGTTCCACAGTCCCATGCCTAGACCGCAGCGCTACCGACTACATTACTTTAAATGTTCCAATAATGCTATTTCAAACTGCAGATTTTGTTATTTTATGTAGCTGTCACTCGGCGAAAATTTTATTATACCAAACTAATTTATTATTTTAATAACAATAATAAATATACTAACTTGAGAATCATATTTCGTTCTATTTTGTAACATTATTGAATTTGAATTCGATAGGTAAATCGTAATACCAAATGTCAAATTATGACGTCCATTGTGCGATCACCTTTATTATTACAAATACGGAAATTTGTTACTTGAGTTACTTGAGGAAAATATATATTTTTCAGATTAATTATTTCCATTTGGTAATTAAACTCGAAAGTTATCGTTTGTTGTATTGTGACACATCACACCTGCAAATTTTTTGCCGAGCCTTGTTACGAAAGGCACCCGAACGCCAAATTGATTGTAACTTGCATTTTAATTAAATTTTATTTTACATTTGCTCATAAACTATCAATTTTACGCAAAAATCGAAAGACATCTTTTTTATTCAGTTCAACTTTTCCTTTCCAACAGTTTTTTCCATTTTTCCTTCCGACACCGATTAACTGCGGCGCGGTTAAAAAAAGTTTTAAAACATTCGAAGCAAAATGGGTAGTTCAAAAGTCAAAAATTTTGAAATTTTGAAACTACAAATCGAAAGCTACCGTCACGAGGATTTCAAAACTTTTTAGATAATCAAAATCCGACGCCAAATAAGGGCGATGCGTGCGCATTTATGAAACACCTTTCAACCCTCCTGGAATGGTTGGGGGGTAACTTTTTCAACTTTTTCGATTTTTCTGGGTGGTTGTGCAATAAAACCTATACCCTGCCAAAATTTCAGCTCTCCACGACATCTAGAAGTGGTCAAACATTTTTTGTGTGCGTGAGTGAGTGAGTGAAGCCAAGCAGCTTTATATATATAACTAGCCAATAAAAATCGGCCTAAATCGGCCTAACGATTTTTTTCGGCTAGTTCGCCCTATCGGGCTCATAGCGGCCTACGGCCGCCTAGCGGCCTGCGGCCGCAAATCTGTAGTTGATAATCCTCTAGTAGTGCACGAAGAGAGATCGTACCGAACCGAGCCGGCGAAACATTAGCCACTTGATTATTATTTTTAAACATTAAAAGTGTCGATAATAAATCAAATAATTTAAAAGATTTAAATTTAATTAAAATTAAACGGCTGATGTTTTTGGCTATCTCTGCGAGGCACGAGGCCTGCGGCCTCGATAAGTTTGGTCCCGATTGTAGTTTGGAAGAGATGGCCGGAGAGGGAGGGGGCGAATGGGGCAAGCGTAAGGGGGAAAGAAGGTGTTGAGAGAGGCGTGGATTGTCGGATGATCGGAGTGTTTGGATTTGTACTTTTTTGCAGGCGAAGGAGAAGTAAATGATTGCTTTTTTGGACCTGTGAGGATGGACAGATTTGCGATTGAATAATTCAAAAACCTATTCCATAGGTATTAACGCATGTATGAAAAAAATCAGTGTATCTGGTTGGGACATGAAAATAAATAGTATCAATCGCACAGGTTGAAGCACGCAACCAAATGTCTTGAAGTGTGGAATAAACATACAGTATAACTGTACTTAGAGGCCATCTGAAAATGGTGAAAATTTGTTGTAAATTGTGAAAGTGATGAGCAATATAAAATTAGTTCGAGTGTCAATATTCAGTTTGTGTGGCATAAATGAAATGCTGGGTTTTATGTTGATTCGAAATTAATATAGATTATTATTTTGAGCATTAAATTTAATATGCTTAAATTTTCTATAAAATATGTATTGGCAAGATATTTAAAAATTAACATTAATAGTAGTACTCGCTCTCCTCCGTAAGATGAAATTAATATGTAGGGCCATACGGCACTGCGTGTTAGCACAGAATGGTCAAACAATGTAAGAAAAAACATTTGAATCCGAACACGAAAGTCGGGCGCGGTTACTACTTACATGGGTGACCCCATCCGCTTGCCGTAACCAAATTTTAGGTTTTTTATTTTTAGTTACCTTAAGGTTGGAAGGAAGCCTCAACACAACTTTCATAAAAGAAAATTTTATCATTTTTGCCCAATTTATCTAATGTATTTTTAAAAGTTTTCTGATCGCTTTCGTAGATTTTTCTTAAATTTTTATAATTTAATTTTTTAAATTTTCACATCGATAATATACGCGAAAAGAAAACGAAAAATTCATTTGGGCTTTTTAGAAAAAACCGTCGCTTCACTGTTGAAACAGTGGTTTTTGGTTTACTGCAAAAGAGGCTAGGATTTGAAAGGAAATTCTTCGCCATTCGATATTTCGTGGATTTCTTGGTGTAAGGAATCATTTTTGAAAAAATTCGTTAAGAACAAAATTTTAGCCATTCGCAAGGACTTCACGGAGGTTTTAAAATATTTTCGAATATTTTACCAGTTGAAGCGCAATCGGCGTAACAAAGTCAAAATTTGAAATTTTCTTATTTACGTAGTTGAAGCTTTATTTATTAACCGATTTTCAATTTCAAAGCGGGATCGAATGGAGAATTTGGATTGCCACAATATTGATATATTACTATTTCTTCTCATCTATAGCGGTAAGGCCGCAAAACCAAATCGAAATTTCGAAATAGAATTTTGAAGGGTTTCTTCTTCGGAAAATAATATTTCGAAAATTTATTAAATTTAACGACGCAAACGAATGGGCTCGATACTTGTATGGATTTTGGTTCAAAATTTTTTTTATAAATTTATTTTGAATTAGCCGAAAAATTTTGTTTTGAAGAATAAAATTTTCAAAAATTTACACGAATTTTACTTTTATTTCGGGTCCCCTAATAAAGAAAGAAAAAGTTAAAATTTTTGACGTTACATTGTTATCGACAATTGCGCGCATCTTTTTCGGGCATTAATAATTACCGTCAAGTTCTTCTCGAGGCGTCTAACCGTTTTGGTTTTTCTTAAATTTTAAAAATTCAATTTTTTTATTTTCACGTCGATAATATACGTGAAAATAAATCGAAAAGCAGATTAGACATTTTTCGAAAAAAACGCCCCTTCGCTGTTAAAACTCACACTTTTAGTCTTTGCAAAAATTGCAAGGATTTGAAACGAAATTCTCTGTCATTCGAGATTTCGTTGCTTAGTCGGTGTAAGGAAACGTTTTTGAAAAAATTCGTGAAGAACAATATTTTAGCCACCCGCAAGGACCTCACGATGGTCGCAAAACATTTTCGAAAATTTCAATAGTTTAAGCTCTACGGGAGTAAGAAAGTCAAAATTTGAAATATTTTCAATTCGGCCGTAGCGACCTTATTTATCAGCCGATTTTTGATATCAAAAAAAGTAAGTAAGCGCATGGCAATTACCTATAATATTGATGTGGTTGACTTTTTTCGTATATTCAACAGTAAACCCGTAAAATGCGAATTCAATTATTTTAAATAAATCTGAAGGCTGCCTTTTTTTTTTCAGAAAAATTAAAAAAAAATTTTTTTTTTAATTTTTAAATTTATTTTGCTTAGAATCCTAGAAAAAGGACAAAAGCTTAAGATTTTTAAAGATTTCATTAAAATGAAGCGATTATACACTATGGATCTACCTAAATTTTTCCTGTAATTACAGATATAATCGATTTTGAAGTTTAAATTTTCCCCATCAATAAGTAAAATGATTTCATTCTGTCGGCGGTGTGTGTGTCTGTTGGAAATAACGTTTACTTTAATGTTTAGAAGTTTGGCTATGAAATTGTGGCTCGGAGTATTAGGTAACATTTCAGCCTTTTAGCAGCCGTGGTTTGATTTATGAATTTTTATTAATTCCTATTTTTAATTCAGAAAATTCTTTATTATATATAGATGCTGATGCGTATGCAAATTTTTTAATTTTGCAATCACCGTCATGTTAGAAAACGGTGGACAACTATTTTATGCTAAAAAAATATTATTTTAGATAATAAGAATAATAATCATTTTGATTTTGTGTACAGCATTAACATTGATGAGATAATTTCACGTATTTACAGAAATTTAATTATATTGACAGATTTTTATTTTATTTAATGTTCGCTTGCGAAAATATAACGAAAATATAAAATATAATATAAATATATTCTAACGATTCGAACGTCGATTTTACGTTCGAGAGTCCTCACGTCTACCCCTACACTACCGACTACATTACTTTAAATGTTCTAATAATGATATTTCAATTTATCATTTTGTTCATTTTATGTAACTGTCACCGGTCGACAATTTATTTATTCCAAACTAATTATTTTAACATATTTTAATAACGATAATAAATATACTAACTTGAAAGTCATATTTCGTTCTATTTTGTAACATTGTTTTAAACGTGAATTTAAATTCGATAGGTATTCGTAATTCCTCATGTCAAATTATGACTTCTATTGGGCGATCGCTTTTATTATTACAAATATGCAGTTTTGCAACCCCGAAATATTTGTTCATATTATGTAGATAATGTTACTGGATGAAAATATAATATTTTTCAGATTAATAATTTATTTATAAGTAAACTGGTAATTGTTTTTTTTGTATTTCTATTGTAACGCACAACATCACACGTGCATTTGAATCGTCCGAGTTCCGACGTGAAATCCCGAACGTTGAATAAATTTGACAAATTAATTAAAGGCGCATTTTCGTGAAAAATTAATTTTACATTTGCTCGTAAACTATTGAATTTACGCAAAAATTGAAAGACATCTTTTTTATTCAATTCAACTTTTCCTTTCCAACAGTTTTTTCCATTTTTCCGTCCGATACGGATTTACTGCGGCGCGGTTAAAAAAAGTTTTAAAACATTCGAAGCAAAAAAGATAGGTCAAAGGTCAAAAATTTTGAAATTTTGAAACAACAAATCGAAAACCACCGTCACGACGATTTCAAAACTTTTTAGATAATCAAAATCAGACGCCAAATAACGGCGATGCAACCGCATTTAGCAAAACCCTTTAAACCCTCGTAGAAGGGTTCGGGGGTGACTTTTTCAACTTTTTCGATTTTTCTGGGTGGTTGTGCAAGTAACCCCACAGGTTTGCAAAATTTCAGCTTTCCACGACATCTAGAAGTGGTCAAACATTTTTAGTCGAAATGATGAATCAGTCAGTGAGGCCAAGCAGCTTTATATATATGATAATAATAATAATTGTTATAAGTATTTAAAGAAATCATATATATAAAGCTGCTTGGCTTCACTCACTCACTCACTCACGCATCATTTCGAGTGAAAATGTTTGACCACTTCTAGATGTCGTGGAAAGCTGAAATTTTGCAAACCTGTGGGGTTACTTGCACAACCACCCAGAAAAATCGAAAAAGTTGAAAAAGTTACCCCCGAACCCTTCTACGAGGGTTTAAAGGGTTTTGCTAAATGCGGTTGCATCGCCGTTATTTGGCGTCGGATTTTGATTATCTAAAAAGTTTTGAAATCGTCGTGACAATGGCTTTCGATTTGTTGTTTCAAAATTTCAAAATTTTTGATTTGAACTATCTATTTTGCTTCGAATGTTTTAAAACTTTTTTTAACCGACACCAGTTAATCGGTGTCGGACGGAAAATTGGAAAAAACTGTTGGAAAGGAAAAGTTGAATTGAATAAAAACGATGTCTTTCAATTTTTGCGTAAATTTGATAGTTTACGAGCAAATGTAAAATTAAGTTTTCACGAAAATACGTCTTTAATTAATTTGTCAAATTTATTCAACGTTCGGGATTGGACGTTGGAACTCGGAGGATTCAAATGCACTTGAGATGTGCGTTACAATAGAAATACAAAAAACAATTACCAGTTTACTTATTAATAAATTATTAATCGGAAAAATATTATATTTTCATCGAGTAACATTATCTACATAATATGAACAAATATTTTTGGGTTTGCAAAACCGTGCATATTATTTGTAATAATAAAAGTGTGCGCCCAATGGAAGTAATAATTTGACATTAGGAATTACCAGCTACCTTCCGAAATTAAATTCACGTTTAAACTAATGTTACAAAACAGAACGAAATATGATTTTCAAGTTAGTACATTTATTTATTATTGTTGATTTCTTTGGAAATTTGGAATAAATAAATTGTCGTTCAGTAACAAACATTTATATACAATGAACAAAATGTTAAGTTTGAAATACCATTATTAGATCATGTAAAGTAATGTACAATCCCGTGGCTTATGGGCTAGAATTGAGGACTCGCATTTAACTAGACAAGTTTTTTTTTAAATTTTAGAATCATTGAAATATTCGAAGCCGTTGTATTATTCCAGGATTTGCTTTTGGAAGTTTTGTACCCTTCAAAAAATATAACCCTTGAAAATAATAACTACCTACCAAAGAAAGAATAACTTGAAGCTTTTTTAATCTAATCCGGGTAAAAAAACACGCTGAATATGCTCGGTTACTCATTTGACTATCGAAGATGTTGGGTCAATATCAAAAATAAACTTATAAGTAAGACCGATGATGATGATGATTACCTAAAATTTTGTGCGAGAAAAGCCAAATTAAATTACAAAAAATTTGGTTTTATAATTTTGAAAGTTTAACTGTAAACCAAAGTGTCTTTTAAACGTAAAGAAATATGTTTTCGAAAAAATTTATCTTAAGCTTTTGTCCTTTTTCTAGGATTCTAAGCAAAATAAATTTAAAAATTAAAAAAAAAATTCGAAAATTTTTCTGAAAAAAAAACCAAGAGATGCCTTCAGATTTATTTAAAATAATTGAATTCGCATTTTACGGCTTTGCTGTTTAATATACGAAAAAAGTCAACCATATCAATATTATAGGAAATTGCCATGCGCTTACTTACTTTTTTTGATATCGAAAATCGGCTGATAAATAAGGTCGCTACGGCCGAATTGAAAATATTTCAAATTTTGACTTTCTTACGCCCGTAGAGCTTAAACTGTTGAAATTTTCGAAAATGTTTTGATACCATCGTAAGGTCCTAGCAGATGGCTAAAATTTTGTTCCTTACGAATTTTTTCAAAAACGATTCCTTACACCTACTAAGCGACAAAATTTCGAATGACGAAGAATTTCGTTTCAAATTCTTGCAATTTTTGCAAAAACCAAAAGTGTGAGTTTAACAGTGAAGGGGTGGTTTTTTCGAATTATGTTAATAGACTTTTAGTTTTATTTTCACGTAAATTATCGAGGAGAAAATAAAAAAAATTGAATTTTTAAAATTTAAGAAAAATCGTTCGACACCTAAGCGGGCGGCCGCTTCGAAAAAAACTTGGCGGTTATTGTCAATGGCCGAGATAGATGTGCGCAATTGTCGATAACAATTTAACGTCTAAAATTTTAACTTTTTCCTTCTTCGTTAGGGCGGGACCCAAATAAAGTTAAATTGTGTGTATATTTTTTAAAATTTGATTCTTCGAAGACAAATTTTTCGGCTACTTCAAAATAAATTTATAAAAAAATTTTGAACCAAAATCCTTCCAAGTATCGAGTGCATTCGTTTATGACGTTAAATTTGCAAATTTTCGAAAAAAAAATTTCGATTTGGTTTTGCGGCCTTACTGCTATACATGAGAAAAAATAGTAATATATCAATATTGTGGCAATCCAAATTACCCACGCGATCCCGCTTTGAAATTGAAAATCGGTTAACAAATAAAGCCGCAACTGCGGAAATTAAAAAATTGCAAATATTGACTTTGTTACGCCGATTGGACGTAAACTGTCGAAATAATTGAAAATGTTTTGCGACTACCGATCGAACCTTACTAATGGCTTTACTTTTTTTCCTCACGAATTTTTTTAAAAACGCATTCTACATCTGCCAAACGACAAAATGTCTAATCACGAAAATTTTCCTCTCAAATCTTGGCCTTTTTTGGAGTAAACCAAAACCGCCAGTTTTAACAGTGAAGGAACGGTTTTTTCGGAAAAGGCCAAATGAACTTTTCGTTTTCTTTTCCCGAATATTATTGATGTGAAAATTAAAAAATTAAAATTTTTAAAATTTAAGAAAAACAATTTAGAAACTCAGAATAAATAGGACAAAAATGTTAACAAATATTTTTATAAAAATTATATCTGAAAGCCGGTTAAAATAAAAACAATAAAAATCTAAATATTTGGTAACGGCAAACGGTTCTCTTGCGGACACCCATCCAAGTAGTAACCGTGCCCGATATTGTTTAACTGATCGGATCGGATGAGAACAAATTTGGAATTAAAATTAAATAACTTTATTCAAATTTTATTTTCTCCATTTGTTTGGTCACGGACGAGAACGGGTACTACTAATAATGTAAATTTTAAATATCTTGACAATAGACACTTTATAGAAAATTTAAGCATATTAATGCTTAAAATATTATTCTATATTAATTTCGAATCAACATAAAACCGAACATTTAATTTATGCCACATAAATTAAAACAAACTCATTTTATATTGCATATCACTTTTGCAATTTTCAACAAATTTTCACCATTTTCAGCTGGCCTCCAAGCCCATCCTCGCAGGTCCAAAAAAGTAATCTTTTACTTCGCCTACGCCTGCAAAAAAGTACAAATCGAAACACTCGGATCGTCCGACACTCCACGCCTCTCTTATTACCTTCTTTCCTCCCTCCCATTGCCCCATTCGCCCCCCCCCCTCTCCGGCCACCGTTTCCAAACTACAACCGGGACCAAACTTAACGAGGCCGCAGGCCTCGTGCCTCGCAGAGATAGCCAAAGAAATCGGCCGTTTAATTTAAATTAAATTAAATCTTTTAAATTATTTGATTTATTATCGACACTTTTAATGTTTAAATACAATAATCAAGTGGCTAATGTTTCGCCGGCTCGGTTCGGTACGATCGCTCCTCGTGCACCACTAGAGGATTACCAACTACAGATTTGCGGCCTACGGCCGCTAAGCGGCCGTAGGCCGCCATGAGCCCGATAGGGGGCTTTACTAGGGCTAGTAAACTATAAACCTAGATAAAATTAACATATTATGTACAATATACTTCAAGTTAGAGAACGAATTAAAGGAAAGTAAATAAAATAACTGGAAATTTAAGATATTTTATTCACAATCGGTTAGTAATCGATACATTCCTGACTTTTAATAAGTTGGGAAGCAGTTTATTATTTAGTTTCACTGCAAACCAATCAAAAAGCTATTTTGTTTTACTTTCCAACCTACCCCAGGTCGGGAAGTGGCCACTTCCCGACCTGCAATGTCGCATGGATGGCAAGAAAAGAAACTAAACAAAAATATGCGTCAAATTATTTAGTTAAGGTTATGTCAAGTATCAAGTACAATTTATATACAAATTTAGTGCAAGCTAAATTATAATCTAATTTTATTTTAGTTACTTTATACGTTTAAGTTTAGCCAGAATAATTAAAAATTATTTAAGCAGTAATATTAAAAACACGAAACAAATCTGTAAATTTGTTACTAATATAATATTTGCCAGTTGCCAACACAAATTTTTTGTTTGACAAACAGCAATTTGTTTTTAATATTTCATACTAACTTGATAAACAATTTTTATTTTCAAAAGTGAAATCAAATGAAAAGCAGTGTATAATTTAATTCAATTTTTAATTATTTCTTGTTTACAAACAAATTGTGAATAAAATAGTATACATACCTCGGTGTCAAGCTTCATTCCAGCGTCGCGCTTATAGTTAACTAACTTAGCGCTCGGCTGTAATGAAGCATTTTCCACCTCGGCACGTAATATACTATTATTCACAATCGGTTAGTAATCAACACATTCCTGATTTTTAATAAGTTGGGAAGCAGTTTATTGTTTACTTTCACTAACCAACCAATCAGAAAGCTATTTTGTATTACTTCCCAACCTACCTCAGGTCGGGAAGTGATCACTTCCCAACCTGCAATGTCGCATTGTCGGTTGGCAAGAAAAGGAGCCAACAAAAAATGTGCGTCAAATTAGTTAAGGTTATGTCAAGTGTCAGGTACAATAATTGTATAAGTTTAGTACAAGCTAATTATAATCTAGTTTATTTTAGTTACTTTATAAGTTTTAAAACAATACTGTTAATTATTCAAACTACAGTTTCAAATACAATTTTATCCTCATACATTGAGAAGTATCAACGGTTTCGAAAAGAAACCGAACGCATGTTAGTAGCGAAACAAAAATACAGCTCAAGAAAACTTCGAAAAGTGTGCAGAATTATTGGATGTTAACAACATTGTTGAAGAGGATACTAATAAAGCGTTCAAAGACATGTGTCCATCTTAACTACCCTAATAGAAAACTTACGATGTATTTTCACATAACTATAGGTAATCAGTTTGAGTTAATTATTTGATCAATTAAAATTTTAAAACCAAATTGTTATTGCAGATTACAACAAACGAAGTAAAGCTGAAAGTTTTGTTTCGAAGGAGAAACTTAGTTGGTGCATCAATTATGAATTCTGTAGCAACCTTGAATAAGTCGGTAACTCGAAAGACGTAAATGTTCAGTAGGACCAAATTAAAGTTAAAGACTTAGTACTTGTTCCAATGTAAATAAGACATAACAAATACATAAAACGTAAAAATTACAAATACAAATAAGACCTTAATCGAATATTGAATAATACTGTAGTTATTTTGTTATATGCAAAAGAACATTCTACATCATGTACTTGAAGATTTTAATATTATTCGATACTCCATTAAGCTTGTATTTATATTTTTATGTCTTATGTTCGTTTTACATACATTGTGAAAAAACGCTTACATAATATTGATACAAATTACTCAAAATTGAATTATCTGCTTATTTACAAACAAAATATTGCTTTTTTGAATATTGAAGTGAAGATTATATAGTTTTCACAGAAATGGAATTACCTACTTATTCACGGTTGCTACAGAATTAGTTGCTTATAATTAGTACAGAATGCGTTTTAATAAAAACCCGTGACATTTTAAATATTTATTGTTAATTACAAATAAGTTATAAGTACAAAATTAAAGCTCGGTGTTCTTCTTAGAATCATAATTATTTATATTAATTGTCACATTAGACTGATTATAACTATTAATCGTAAGCGATATTCCATGCTCGTTAAATTTCAATTGTTCAAAAATCATTTGTGCAATTTTTACTTGGCTATCTACCGAGTTTTCTACATAGCCTTCTGCTACTGCACTTGACTTCCATCCTCCTAATCGTTTTAATTGGAGAACATCTCCAACATCTGGTGTTTGCCAGCAGTGTAGCCGATGTACGACGGAAACAATGGCCAGTGTACGTATCGGCATTGTCCAAATTTAAAAAAGTTGCTATTTTTTTTGGAAATCCTGCAATAGAATTATGTCCAAATGGCTGGTTTGTAATTCTGTTAAATCTCCACTGCAGAAATAAGCTATTATTTGTTATATTCTTTCGAAAATTTATATATTGTCTCAATATTCCAATCCCTCTGGGTTGGTTATAATAAATGACCGAGGATGGTAAGTTTTTGTATTGGGAATAATTACACTAACTTTATTTTCAATAAAATGTATATCATCCATTTTCATTTGATATAATTCGTCACTTCGACAAGCACCGGAAATGCCAATTAATGCAGCAACCTAAGATATTTAAATAATTATATTAAAATTAAATAAATATGTATAGAAGAATGGAAGAAACTCCATTGGCGCATTATTTAAAAAATTGTCTATATTTGATTTTGTAAATACACTAGATTTTTTTGGCTTATAACCAACGTTTTGTTTTTTTAAAAAAGACAGCAGTTTTGAAAACTTGGAAATGTCTACATTTTCTAGTATATTTAATGTTGTGCGCAGCATTGAATATGTAGCCCACAACGTCGATGCCTTTTTGTTCTTTGCCATTTCACTAAAATATGATAGCACAACACTTTCAGAGTTTAAATATTGCACCGCTTTAATTTTTCACCAATTTTTAAAAGTTATATAAGCTTTTTCATAGCGGAATTTGCTTTTTTCCGGTAACAAATTTTCGACCGCTTTTTGCGCAGCTTCTCGTAGTTCGGGAGGCGTACATTTCAAATCGGACATATTGTTATTATAAAATTATTTAAACACCAATACAAAAAAACGCGAAACAAATCTGTTATTTTTTGCCAAATAACAACACAAAGTTTTTGTTTGACATAAATAGTAATTTGTTAATATTTTATAAACCATTGATGAATGCGTGGCCAACCGAATGTGCACCTACTTGATAAATTATATTTTATTTTTACAAATGAAATAAAATGAAAAGCAGTGTATAATTTAATACAATTTTTAATTATTTGTTATTTACAAACCGATTGTGAATAAAATAGTATACATACCTCGGAGTTATGCTTCATTCCAGCGTCGCGCTTACAGTTGACTTCGGCGCTTCGCGCCTCAGTCAACTAACTTAGCGCTCCGCAGTAATGAAGCATTTTCCACCTCGGCACGTAATATACTATTTATTTCACTTTTATTATAAGCAGTGATACATTAAAATTGACAACAGCAAGAAAAAAAAAAAACTTGATATGTAATTGTAAAACCAAGAAACACAAAGTACTAAGACTAAATTGCGTCAATAAATTATTCGTACACTAAGCAAAATGTACATTAATAACCCGAATTTGATCACGTAAAATGATGCAGTTTTGCATTTTGCTAATTTGCAACTTTGGTAACATTAAACCAAACCAAAATCAAGTACATTAAGAGTTGATTTTATATGTTTCGTGGCAATGGGTGGTAAGAAACGCGAAAATAAAATGGATGAAATAAGATTAGTGCTTAAATTAGTGTGTCAATGCAAATATTTGAGAAAAGTTACAAATATTGTGGCAGAACACATTCGACAATACAATTGATAATAAACAAGTTAAAAAATGAGGGTAATTTCGTAAATAAGGCAGGGCGAGGAAGAAAGCGTGTGCTACTACCAAAAACTAAAAACTTTATTGTGCGACAAATTCAATGTAACGCAAAAATTAGTGAACCCTAATTGCCAGCTGAGGTTTCTAAAACAATTAATAAATCAATTAGTACCGAAACTGTTCTCAAAATTTTACGAGAAAATGGCTATAAAGGCCTAGTGGCTCGTAAAAACCGATTTTATTTAAAATAAACAGATTTGAAAGATTTGAATTTACAGAAAAACATAAAAATAAAGGTCCAGATTTCTGAAAAAAGGTAATATTTAGCAACGAAAGTAAACTTAAACCTTCGCGATTCCGATGGAAGCCAAATAGTGTGGAGAAAGTCAACACAGAACTAAGCAAAGAGTATAAACTATAAAATACTTGACTTTATAAAATATTAACTATGTCAATTTCGGGGTCCATGGCTGCAAATGGGGTTGGCAAACTACAATTTATTGATAATATAATGGACAAATTCTAATATTTCAACATACTAATTTGTAATTTACAAGTAATTTACAAGCTATTATCGATAAATTGGGTTTATAAGACAAATATTACTTCCAGCATGATCACAACCTCAAACACACAGCTTATATTGTAAAGGAATGGTTGTTATATCATGTCCCAAAATAATTTCGTACACCTCCCCAATCACCTGACCTGAACCCCATTGAAAATTTGGTGGCAGAAATTGGTATTATTGGAAACAGTATTATTGGAAGAATGGGCAAAAATTGCCGAATCAACTATCCAAAAGTTAGTCAAATCTATACCAATACTATTACAACCCCTAATAAATCCAAGAGGATACCCCACAAAGTATTAATTATGAAATAAAAAAAAGAAAATGTGTTTTTCTTCAAGGTGTACGAATAATTTATTGTCATATACAATATCCCAAGAGACAGGCATATATTCGACAATTTTCCCGCTCACTACACAAGTGATTTTTGTACCTAAAAAAACTGATCAAAGCACGAAGTGCTGCGGGCAGTTTTTTAGGTACAAAAATCACGCGTGTAAGGGAGCGGGAAAAATTGTCAGAATATATGC
This sequence comes from Cantharis flavilabris, assembly GCA_949152465.1. NCBI lineage: Eukaryota > Metazoa > Arthropoda > Insecta > Coleoptera > Cantharidae > Cantharis > Cantharis flavilabris. Next base: position 49,762,260 of record OX424435.1, read on the forward strand.
CTGTCTAGCGGGATATTTGACAAGAGAATCGCCAAAACGAAAAAATTGTATTTTAAAAATTTAGAAAGCTTTGACTCAAGTAAAATAATATGTACATAGTAACTAGGACGACGTGACGATAAACAAATTATTATTTTGTCATTGTATTAAAAACTAAAATGTGTTCCCGGTTTGGTGAAGAATCGCTAGCAAATAATGATGAAGAAATAAATAATAGTACACCAATTAATACTGTGCGTTCAAAAAAGTCAGTATGGTCTCAATTTGACAAATTTTGTGCGTCAAGAAAGTATGATGTTATCAGTACCGCGTTACCTGTAGAAAATCTAAATGATATATTAAAAGATTGGGGTTTTAATATGAGAAAGAAGGATGGTGCAAATTATAAAGAAGCGGTTGTGAAACAGATGTGGAATTCGGTTGCGAAACAACTGCAGACAATTTATTTTAAAAGGTTTAATATAAAGATTGACCCATTTCAAGACATTGGTTTTGCTAATGCAAGAAGTGCTCGAAATTCAATTAGAAAAAAACTGCAATTATTACCTGAATTTAGAAAACTTAGTTCTGCCGCTTTTAGCGAATCTGAAGTTCAAGAAATTATTAATCTATACGACGAAAATACACCAGATGGGTTAAATAAGAAATTTTACCATATAGCGGCCCATGAATTAGCTTGGCGAGGTGGGGAAGCCGTATTTTGCTTGATCAGTTATTTTTGTGAAGAATTTGACAACAAAGGCGAATTTAAAGGAAGAATTGAATACAATCCTATTGTTTCAAAGACAGCGCAAGGAGGATCAAAAAAACTTACAGATTCTAAATGGCTAATTGTGAATGAGAACAAATCATTGTGCCCAGTAAGGTAAGAATTACAAGTTCTTTATAATAATATATTAAATTAGCTAACAAAATTTATACTAAAACAGATTGCTAAGAAAATTGATTTCGAAAAGAGGTGAAAATGTACATATCCAAAGACTGTTTCTTACCCCTAATCCCAATTGGGAAAAAGGTAATTTATGGTTTAAGAATTCACCAATAGGGAAGAACATTATTGCAAGATGGACTAGAGCTGCAGCGGAATCTATTGGTATTGATACCAAAACTGTCAAAATTTCAAATCATTCACATAGATCGACCACTATATCGCATTTAGCTAAAGCTGGTATACAAAAGGAATCACTAATTAAAATTACTGGACATTCAAGTAGTACTTCCCTTAAACCATATTTGCAGATGGATGAAGAATACCACAAGAGAATTGTACAAAACATACGAACGGAAGCTGTACTGAAACTATTCACAAGCAATGGACTTCTCCAAGAACCAAAGCATTCAAATGTATATAATAATTGTACATTTAATATTTCAAATTAATTTTTATAATATTATGCGAGTTGAATATAATTATGTAAAAATTAATTTTATTAAAGAAACTGTTTACATTTAAAAAACAATATTATTAATAACTAGCCTAGAAAAGCGGCTACCGCCGCTTTTTAGGCTAGTTCGCCCTATCGGGCTCATTAGCGGCCTGCCGGCCGCCAGTTGGTAGTTGGTAATATTCGAGTAGCGCACGAGGAGAGATGGTACCGAACCGAGCGCGCAAAATATTTTAAGTGGCAATTGATTATTAATTGCAATACGATTTGATATTTTTCTTTTACTCGCGCTGCTGCACATGGTAAATTTATAAATTTTATAAACCATACAAAAATTTGGACCGGCGAGAAGCTATTCGCAACGTGCGTGTCTGTTAGTATGTACTCGAAGTTTAATAAACCTTATTAACAATGGTAGTCGTCGTTAAAAGTTGAAATTGTAAATATAACCTAAGAAATTATTCTACAAATAGTAAACATACGTTCATCTTCACATATGCTTTTAATGTAATTAAAAATAACTTTAAATTAGAAAATTAAAATTTTCTAACATTTTAGTTTAACTTAACCATTTCCTAAAAGTTCCGTTTGCCGTAACTATAACCACTTCTTAAAGTGACAGAAGATTATTGTAGGTTATGAATTATGATGAAACAATTGTCAATCAGTGGCGTCCTGTATGTATATTATCCAAGGGTATTTATTGTTTTTAATAGTATGTATTTTAATAAATTTAATTTATTCAAATAAAAATAAAATAATACCACATAAATAGATTCAAAAACGAAATCTTTTCAATTTAAAATTTTCAAAAGTCAAAATTAAAAAAAAAGGATATTGTAACACGTCAATTTGTAGACAAAATATTATTGCGAAAAAAGACATACAAATTCAAATATTTCTAACATTTATTATTGAAAACTATTTACAGAATTAATTTTCACAAAGAAATAAAAAGAAAATAAACTCAATTTCAATAAATATTTTTATAGAGCTTCAAAAAGTAACCCTCTTATTTAATATTAAAATTGTTAATAATAAATCTAATAAGTTAAAGCAATTAAATTTTTTCGAAAATTTCCTGAATGTCCTCATCTTTTTTTTCAAGCTTTTACTTTAAGGAATTTTTTTAATTTAAAAAAAAAAAATTTTAAAGGGCGCAATAAAAGGAGATATGGGTAATTCAATACAATACATAAAAATAATTGCGTTTGCAATATAACTTGTATTTTCATTTTTTTTAATTTGTTTAAAAATTTAAAAAAATTTATGAAATTCACACACGTTCATGAGCTTCGCTAGAGTCAAATGAGTACTAAGATTTTCAAAATTTTTCGGAACTTGAGAAAAATTTTAATCATACAATGATATACTTTATAATGTTTTATTATTCTTCCCGAATATTTTTTAGTAGTGTATTTTAAAATATCAGTTAATAAAATAAGTCATTAATTTGATTCTATTTTTATTATTATATTAAACTTGACAACTCCACCCATTCAAATCTATCCAAATATAACCTTTATTATGTTTTATTTGACGTTAGTGTATGTCTTTTGTTGCGCGCTGTTGCTAGATTTTAATATGGAGTTCGCTATTTTTTTTTAATTGCATTTTTTTAATGCAATTACATAAACTGCATAGTTTAACCTTTTCGCTCCGGGACTGGTCCATATATTATCCATATATGGACCAGCACTCCGAGTGGCGCTTTGTCATTAGAAGTTCATTCGTTTAAGTCATGAAATTCAGCTAAAATGTGAGGTCAATTTTAACGAAAAAATCCCCGGAGCAAAAAGGTTAAAGAATATTTTAAGAAATTTTTTATTATGGTATCTACTTTAATAATATAGTTATTATAATGAATTATAACACAACAAAATGGTGCTTCCCCATAAAGCTTCATGTTAGAAATTTGTATTTCAATCATTAATTACGTTCCGAAATGATCGATGAGGGGTTTGGAATTTTTGAGGAAGGATGACTATATAATTGAGGGTTCCGATTTTCAAAATTAAAATTTTTTATCTACTATCTAGTTTCACGCAGGATCGTCTTTCATTTATTTTACGTTTTGTAAAAGGAATTGCTTTGGCTTATGACTTAACGACTTCCTAAGAGTTCCGTTTGCCGTAACTATAACCACTTCTTAAAGTGACACAAGATTATTCGAGGTTATGATGAAGCAATTGTATGTCAGTGGCGTATTATAATTATATTATCCAGGGGTTTGTATTATTTTCAATATTATCAAAGAGTATACCTACTCTTTGATATTATCTTTGATATTATGATAGTCAGCGGCGTAGAACGTGTATATTTTCGACAGGTTTTTATCGTTATTATATAAAAAACAGTGTAATCGAATTTGTTGTAAATTTTGTTTAATATTTAATAATAAAAATAATAATAATTGTAATATTTCCGAATTTCTACAGTTTTAGCAATAATGGTATCGAAATATTATATAATAATTCAAAGTTAAATCAAAATAATCAAGAACCCAAAAATGATAGACATGTTTCGACCTTATAAGGTCTCATCAGTATCATATAGTTGAATTCTTGAAAATATTGATTTGATTGTTTACCTTATTTTTCATTTTCATATAGGTTCAATCCTCAATGCCCCCCTGTACTATTCTTATGACATGTCATTTCGACCCCTTTGGAAAGTGCTCCGTAGAACACCCTGTGTTTATAATTTGAATATTATATAAAAAATAATTCGAGTAGGTAATTATACAATTTCTTAAAAATTGTAAATTTGCAGTTTTACATATTGATTTTTCAAAGTTACTATTTAAAATAGTATAAAAAGTATAAAATATATAGCGAAATCGCAATTTTGAAATAAAAAATTTTGCTATTCAGAAAAAAAAATTCGAAAATTTGCAAATTTTATAACGGAAACGTATTTCCACGAAACACGTGGAAGAATGAAATTTTCAAAATGCACCCAAAAATCCAAATGGCACTGTCAAAGTGTTGTAGGTTATAAACAACAATGAAAACCTAACCAAACTGTATAAAATATAACACTACGTGATTTTAAAATACATATTAAACAATTTACAAGTTCAGACATACCAATTTTCGATTGTTATGTTTTTATAACATTAGTAACGTACGTCTTTTATTGCTTTAGGTTAGCTAGACATACAAATATTTTTGTATTCATTTAGGTCATGAAATTCAGCTAAAATGTGAGGTCAATTTTAAGGAAGAAATCCCCGGAGCGAAAAGGTTAAAGAATATTTTAAGAAATTATTTATTATGGTATCTACTTTAATTTTATAGTTATTATAATGAATTATTACACAACAAAATGGTGCTTCCCCATAAAGCTTCACGTTAGAAATTTGTATTTCAATCATTAATTACGTTCCGAAATGATCGATGAGGGGTTTGGAATTTTTGAGGAAGGATGACTATATAATTGAGGGATCCAATTTTCAAAATTAAAAATTTTTATCTACTATCTAGTTTCACGCATGAACGTCCTTAATTTATTTTACGCTTTGCAAAAGGAATTGCTGTAAACGTCACTTAACCACTTCCTAAGAGTTCCGTTTGCCGTAACTATAAACACTTCTTAAAGTGACACAAGATTATTCGAGTTTATGATGAAGCAATTGTTTGTCAGTGGCGTATTACATTTATATTATCCAGGGGTTTGTATTATTTTCAATATTATGTATTTTAATAAATTTAATTAAAAACAAATAATGTATTTTTAACTATTTCGTTACATTTTTGAATTGTATTTTGAAATTAAAATTTAAATATTTGATTTTGAAGTCAAATTAAAATAAAATAAAATCACGTAATAATATTCAAAAACAAATTCATTTCAATAGAAAATTCATAATAGAACAGGTAGCTAATAATAAAATTCAAATTCTAAAGTCAAAAGAAAAAAAAATGGAAAAGTTATTACTACAAATTTGGCACCACATAACTTATAATAAAAAGATTTTCATTTCAATGAAGATGAACGACGTACAAATTTATATTCCGTATGTCATTTCTTAATCAGAATTTCGTGACGTAGCGGCACAGATATTTGAATCGAACTTTATAAACAACAATTGCGTTTGTATTTGATTTCAAATTTTATTTTCGTTCGTTGAAATTACATTATTATTTGTGAAATTCGCACAAATTAATTTATTTTACGTTTTCTAAACAAAATTACGATAGCCCTAACTGAAGCACTTCCTAAAAGTTCCGTTTTGCCGTAACTATAACCACTTTTTAAAGTGACAGGAGAATATTTAAGGTTTTGATGAAGCAATTGCCGATCATTGGCGTACAGCGTGAATATTTTCAAAGGGTTTTTAATTTAAATGTATATTAATATATTTCTATATAGCATAAATATAGCGGTTCGTAAAATAACCGTGTAATCGAAATCGTTGTAAATTTTGTTAATATTTATTAATAAAAATTATCATAATTGTTAGATCATCCATCAAGATCAAGATCATCCATCAAGCAGTCCCACCAACTCAATTTGGGTCTTCCTTTGAATCTTTTCCCATCCGGTCTCCACGTCGTCAACACTTTTATCGCTTCATCATTATTATTTCTCAGTACGTGTACCACCTATTTAATTCTTGGTTCCTTCATGACTCTCACAATGTCTTCTTCTGCCATTTCGTCTCGAATCTCAAAATTCGTTCACGGTCTGAACTCGCCCTCTACATCTATTCCTCCCAAGATTGTCTTTAGAATTTTTCTTTCGAAGATCCTCAGGATCTCTTCCTCTCTTTGCGTAATGCCGCGTAGTGCACATGACTTCTGATGCATAAGTGAGTATAGGTCTTATTATCAAAGTTTTGTAAATTCTGATTTTTGTGTTTCTTGCATTTGCGGAAATATTTCGCTTCAAAGAATCAAATTTTATATTCCGTATGTCATTTCTTAATGAGAATTTCGTGACGTAGCGGCACAGATGTTTGAATCGAACTTTATAAACAACAATTGCGTTTGTATTTGATTTCAAATTTTATTTTCGTTCGTTGAAATTATACTATTATTTGTGAAATTCGCACAAATTAATTTATTTTACGTTTTCTAAACAAAATTGCGATAGCCCTAACTTAAGCACTTCCTAAAAGTTCCGTTTTGCCGTAACTATAACCACTTTTTAAAGTGACAGGAGAATATTTAAGGTTATGATGAAGCAATTGCCGATCATTGGCGTAGAGCGTGAATATTTTCAAAGAGGTTTTAATTTAAATGTATATTAATATATTTCTATATAGCATATTTATAGCGGTTCGGAAAAAAAACCGTGTAATCGAAATCGTTGTAAATTTTGTTAATATTTAATAATAAAAATTATTCTAATTGTTATATTTCTGAATTGCTACAGTTTTACCAATAATATTATTATTATTAAGTAGCGTAACATTCCGAAGAATTGAGATGCCCGTTAGGGCTTACAAAATCCTTTTCTGAGGAGGATTGGTCCTTTTACAGCTTAAAGTAATATTCTATGCATTTTCTAGAGATTGAGATGTTTTTTTGCTTCGATTATTATGTTCCTCCATCTCTACAGCAGTCCCACCAACCAATCCATCAAGCAGTCTCACCAACTCAATTTGGGTCTTCCCTTGGATCTTTTCCCATCTTGTCTCCAAGTCGTCAACACTTTTATCGGTTCATCATTATGACTTCTTGGTGCCTTCATGACTCTCACAATGTCTTCTTCTGCCATTTCGTCTCGTATCTCAAAATTCGTCACGATCTCACTCGCCCTCTACTTCTATTCCTCCCAAGATTGTTCTTAGAATTTTTCTTTCGGAAATCCTCAAGATCTCTTCCTCTCTTTGCGTAATGCCGCGTAGTGCACATGACATCTGATGCATAAGTGAGTATAGGTCTCATTGTCAAAGTTTTGTAAATTCTGATTTTTGTGCTTCTTGCATTTGCGGAAATATTTCGCTTCAAAGAATCAAATTTTCAAGAAATGCACCAAAATTTTACTTTTTTTACCAGTTTCCTACTAACGAAGAGAGAAAAACTTAAACTTTTTGACGTTACAATTGTTATCTACGAATTTTTTTTATAAATTTATCTTGTCTTTGCGGAAAAATTTCTACTCGAAATCTGAAATTTTCAAAAATGCACCAAAAATTTACATTTTTTCGGGTTGCACCTTAAAGAAGAGGGAAAAATTCAGAAATTTTGACGATAAAATTATTATCGACGTTTGGGCGCTACTGTCTCGACCATCGGCAATTACTGTAAAGAATTTTTGACGGAGGATGGATTTTTCTAAAATTTAAAAAATTTAATTTTTTTAATTTTGACGTCGATAGCAATTGCAAAAAGAATGCGAAAAGTTCATTAGGCTATTTTCGAAAAAGCCATCCCTTCATCGTTAAAAATGACCGTTCCGGTTTATTGCAAAAAGAGCTAGGATTTGAAACGAAAATTTTCGTCATTCGACATTTCTTAGTTTAGCAGCGGTAAGGAATGGTTTTTAAAAAAATTCGCGAGGAACAAAAACGTAGCTATTCGCAAGGACCAACCGATGGTGACAAAACATTTTCAAAAATTTCGACGCTTTACGCGCAATCGGCGTAACAAAGTCAAAATTTTAATTTTTCTTATTTTGATTCTGGCAATCTTATTTTTGAACCGATTTTTAATTTCTTCACGGCATCGAATAGGTACGGCCGATCTTCACAAATTCGATATAGTTTATATTTTTCCTATCTCGATCCGTGGAGCCGTTAAACCCAAAACAAATTTTTAAAATTAATTAATAAATAAATTTCAAAAATTTGCAAATTTTACGCCGGAAAGGTGTTGGCCCGGCACGTGGAACTAATTTGGATCGAAATTTTTTTATAAATTTATTTCGTCTTTGCGGAAAAAATTCTACTCGAAAAGTGAAATTTTCAAAAATTCACCAAAAATTTACATTTTTTCGGGTTTCACCTTAAAGAAGAGGGAAAAATTCAGAAATTTTGACCATAAAATCGTTATAGACGTTTGGGCGCTACTGTCTCGACCATCGGCAATTACTGTAAAGAATTTTTGACGGCTCCGCACCCTTTGGAATCTGCTTGGGGAGATGGATTTTCTAAAATTTTAGAAATTTAATTTTTTTAATTTTCTCTTCAATAGCAATCGCAAAAAGAATGCGAAAAGTTCTTTAGGCTATTTTCGAAAAAACCGTCCCTTTACCGTTAAAACTGACTTTTTTGGTTTATTGCAAATAGAGCAAGGATTTGAATCGAAAATTTTCGTCATTGGACATTTCTTAGTTTAGCAGCGGTAAAGAATGGTTTTTAAAAAAATTCGCGAAAAACAAAAACGTAGCCATTTGCAAGGACCAACCGATGATAGCAAAACATTTTCAAAAATGTCGACCGTTTACGCGCAATCGGCGTAACACAGTCAAATTTTGAATTTTTTTTATTTGCGCTATAGCGGCGCTATTTATTAACCGCATTTTAATTTCTAAACGGCATCGAATAGGTACCGTCGATCTCCTCAAATTAGATATGGATCATTTTTTCCCCATCGCGATCGGTTCAGCCGTAAAACCCAAACCAAATTTTCAAAATTTTTTTTGAAGGCTACCCCCTTTGCTGCTTTTGAGGAAAAATAAATTTCGAAAATTTTCAAATTTTACGCCGGAAACGTGTTGGCCCGGCACGTGGAAGAATTTTGGATCGAAATTTATTTATAAATTTATTTCGTCTTTGCGGAAAAAATTCTACTCGAAAAGTAAAATTTTCAAAAATGCACCAAAAATTTACATTTTTTCGGGTTTCTCCTTAAAGAAGAGGGAAAAATTCAGAAATTTTGACGATAAAATCATTATCGACGTTTGGGCGCTACTGTCTCGACCATCGGCAATTACTGTAAAGAATTTTTGACGGCTCTGCACCCTTTGAAATCTGATTGGGGAGATGGATTTTTCTAAAATTTTAAAAATTCAATTTTTTTAATTTTCACAGCGATAGTAATTGCGAAAAGAATGGGAAAAGTTCATTAGGCTATTTTCGAAAAAACCTTCCCTTCACCGTTAAAACTGACTTTTTTGGTTTATTGCAAAAAGAGCAAGGATTTGAAACGAAAATTTTCGTCGTTGGACATTTCTTGGTTTAGCAGCGGTAAGGAATGGTTTTTAAAAAAATTCGCGAAGAACAAAAATGAAGCCATTCGCAAGGACTAATCGATGGTGGCAGAAGATTTTCAAATATTTCAATCGTTTACGCGCAATCGGCGTAACAAAGTCAAATTTTGAATTTTTTTTATTTGCGCTATAGCGGCGCTATTTATTAACCGAATTTTAATTTCTAAACGGCATCGAATAGGTACCGTCGATCTCCTCAAATTCGATATAGTTAATTTTTTTCCCATCGCGATCGGTTCAGCCGTAAAACCCAAACTAAATTTTCAAATTTTTTTTTGAAGGCTTTACCCCCTTTGGTGCTTTTGAGGAAAAATAAATTTCAAAAATTTGCAAATTTTACGTCGGAAAGGTGTTGGCCCGGCACATTAAACTATTTTGGATCGAAAATTTTTTATAAATTTATTTCGTCTTTGCGGAAAAAATTCTACTCGAAAAGTGAAATTTTCAAAAATGCACCAAAAATTTACATTTTTTCGGGTTTCTCCTTAAAGAAGAGGGAAAAATTCAGAAATTTTGACGATAAAATTGTTATCGACGTTTGGGCGCTACTGTCTCGACCACTGTAAAGAATTTTTGACGGCTCCGCACCCTTTGGAATCTGCTTGGGGAGATGAATTTTTCTAAAATTTTATAAATTTAATTTTTTTAATTTTTTCTTCGATAGTAATCGCAAAAAGAATGCGAAAAGTTCGTTAGGCTATTTTCGAAAAAACCGTCCCTTCACCGTTAAAACTGACTTTTTTGGTTTATTGCAAAAAGAGCTAGGATTTGAAACGAAAATTTTCGTCGTTGAACATTTCTTAGTTTAGCAGCGATAAGGAATGGTTTTTAAAAAAATTCGCGAGGAACAAAAACGTAGCCATTCGCAAGGACCAACCGATGGTGGCAAAACATTTTCAAAAATTTCGACGGTTTACGCGCAATTGGCGTGACAAAGTCAAAATTTTAATTTATTTTTATTTGCGCTATACCGGCGCTATTTATTAACCGAATTTTAATTTCTAAACGGCATCGAATAGGTGCCGTCGATCTTCTCAAATTCGATATAGTTGATTTTTTCCCATCGCGATCGGTTCAGCCGTAAAACCCAAACCAAATTTTCAAATTTTTTTTCAAGAAAAATTAAATTTCGAAAATTTGCCAATTTTAAGCCGGAAACGTGTTGGCCCTGCACGTGGAAGAATTTTGTAACGAAATTTTTTTATAAATTTATTTCGTCTTTGCGGAAAAAATTCTACTCGAAAATTGAAATTTTCAAAAATTCACCAAATATTTACCTTTTTTCGGGTTTCACCTTAAAGAAGAGAGGAAAAGTTAAAATTTTTGACGTTAAAATCGTTGCCGATGTTTGGGCGCATCTTTCTCGGCCATCGGCAATTATCTCAAAGTTCTAGTAAAGCGCATACGACCGCTTCGAAGTTTTGTTTTGGAGAAGAATTTTTCTCAAATTTTATAAATTTAATTTTTTTAATTTTCACCTCGATAGTAATGCCGAATAGAAAACGAAAAATAGATTTGAAGGTTTTCGAAAAAATCGTTCCTTCATCTTTAAAAGTGACTTTGTTTATTTGCTGCAAAATATTTACTTCTTTTGCATTCTAAATTTGAGGGTAAATTTGGGTGGAGGACATTTGTGTTAGGTACCTTTCGATTCAAAAAACTCTAAGAAAGCTATTCGTTGTACTTGCCACATTCCAAAATTGCACTCGCCGCCAAGCTGAGTTCAACTATGGCAAAAAAGGTTGAAACCGAGTCAAATCATATTTACAAATTTACTTCTTCATACTCAAAATTTAGAGGTAAAATTTGGTTGGCGTCTGTCGAGTCGCCTACCGTTGTGTTCAGGAAACCTCGAGAAAGCTAGTTGTCGGGCCTACTGCCCTCCAAAATGAAATCCATCGCCAAGCCGAGCGCAAGTATGGTAAAAAAAGTTTTCAAATTTGAAATCCCCTTCAAATCAAATTTACAAATTTACTTCTTCTTATGCAAAATATGGGGGTAAAATTTGTTGGCGTCTGTCGAGTCGCCTACCGTTGTCTTCAGGAGACTTCAAGCAAAACAGTTGTCGGGCCTACGGCCCTCCAAAATGCAACCCCTCGCCAAGCCGAGCGCAAATATTGGAAAAAAAGTTTTCAAATTTGAAATCCCCGACAAATCAAATTTACAAATTTACTTCTTCATACTCAAAATTTAGGGGTAAAATTTGGTTGACGTCTGTCGACTCGCCTACCGTTGTCTTCAGGAGACCTCGAGGAAGCTACTTGTCGGGCCTACGGCCCTCCAAAATGCAACCACTCGCCAAGCCGAGCGCAGGTATGGTAAAAAAGTGTAAAACATCAAAACCCACGTGGGATCATATTTGCATTTTTACTTCTTTGTGCGCAAAATTTGGAGGTAAATTTTGAACCGAAAGATTTGTTTCTGGTACGGTTCCATTCAGAAAACTTCGAGGAAGCTATTCGTCCCGCTCCCTGCGCCGAAAGGTCGCGCTCGGCGCGTCAGCGAGCGCAAGAATGGTAAAAATGTCATGCATGTCATTTACGTCAAAATTAAATTAATTTCGGAAAATTTTGGGAATCGAGTTGCGACGCGACTCGCATTCCGTCTAACCCGTTTCGCGTGCATCAGAAAGAGATGCGACATGGTACGATTAAAAAAAGGAACGCTAATTATTAAAAATCGGCGATTTTGTCGGAGAGAGACCTTGCAAGGCGCGACTATTTGCACTCGCGTAAAAAATTTTCGCAAAATAAACCGTCGACTTTGCGGCGTTACCACGCCTCGGAGGGATTTTTCTTAAAAAAGTTATATCGGTTGTGCACGATGCGGATCCTTTGGGCGTCGAACGGCACCTCGCCCGTCAAAATCTGTGCCGGATCGGCTGGCGTTCTGCCCGCGAAATCGACCTTTAAAAAACCGACTAAAAGGGCGGTGGCCGCCGCCTCCGGCGGCGGATCGACTTCCATCTACCACCCACGGCTCGGCTTCGCCTCGCTCTTTCTTTCGAGACGCCACACTCGAAAATCGGTCCGACACGGGCCGCTCCGCGGCCCAAAACGTGTCTCAATTTCTTAAAATCGATAAGATTTTATTATATAAGACTAGCCTAGAAAAAGCGGCTGCCGCCGCTTTTTTAGGCTAGTTCGCCCTATCGGGCTCATTAGCGGCCTGCGGCCGCCAGTTGGTAGTAGGTAATATTCGAGTGGCGCACGAGAAGAGATGGTACCGAACCGAGCGCGCAAAATATTTTAAGTGACGATTGATTATTAATTGCAATACGATTTGATATTTCTCTTTTACTCGCGCGGTGGTACAATGTGTTACTATGGGTCTGCTGCACATGGTATAAATTTATAAATTTAATAAACCATACGAAAATTTGGCCGGCGGAAAGCTATTCGCAGCGTGCGCGTCTGTTAGTATGTACTCGAAGTTTTAATAAACTTTATTAACAAAATGGTAGTCGTCGTTAAAAGTTGAAATTGTAAATATAACCTAAGAAATTATTCTACAAATAGTAAACATACGTTCATCTTCACATATGCTTTTAATGTAATTAAAAATAACTTTAAAATTAGAAAATTAAAATTTTCTAAATATTTTAGTTTAACTTAACCATTTCCTAAAAGTTCCGTTTGCCGTAACTATAACCACTTCTTAAAGTGACAGAAGATTATTGTAGGTTATGAATTATGATGAAGCACTTGTCAATCAGTGGCGTCCTGTATGTATATTATCCAAGGGTATTTATTGTTTTTAATAGTATGTATTTTAATAAATTTAATTTATTCAAATAAAAATAAAATATTACTACATAAATAGATTCAAAAACGAAATCTTATCAATTTAAAATTTTCAAAGTCAAAATTAAAAAAAAAGGATATTGTAACACGTCAATTTGTAGACAAAATATTATTGCGAAAAAAGACATACAAATTCAAATATTTCTAACATTTATTATTGAAAACTATTTACAGAATTAATTTTCACAAAGAAATAAAAAGAAAATAAACTCAATTTCAATAAATATTTTTATAGAGCTTCAAAAAGTAACTCTCTTATTTAATATTAAAATTGTTAATAATAAATCTAATAAGTTAAAGCAATTAAATTTTTTCGAAAATTTCCTGAATGTCCTCATCTTTTTTTTCAAGCTTTTACTTTAAGGAATTTTTTAAATTTTTTAAAAAAAAAATTTTAAAGGGCGCAATAAAAGGAGATATGGGTAATTCAATACAATACATAAAAATAATTGCGTTTGCAATATAACTTGTATTTTCATTTTTTTTAATTTGTTTAAAAATTTAAAAAAATTTATGAAATTCACACACGTTCATGGGCTTCGCTAGAGTCAAATGAGTACTAAGATTTTCAAAATTTTTCGGAACTTGAGAAAAATTTTAAAATACACCAATAATCATACAATGATATACTTTATAATGTTTTATTATTCTTCCCGAATATTTTTTAGTAGTTTATTTTAAAACATCAGTTAATAAAATAAGTCATTAATTTGACTCTATTTTTATTATTACATTAAACTTGACAACTCCACCTATTCAAATCTATTCAAATATAACCTTTATTATGTTTTATTTGACGTTAGTGTATGTCTTTTGTTGCGCGCTGTTGCTAGATTTTAATATGGAGTTTGCTATTTTTTTTTATTGCATTTCTTTAATGCAATTACATAAACTGCATAGTTTAACTATTTCGCTCCGGGACTGGTCCATATATTATCCATATATGGACCAGCACTCCGAGTGGCGCTTTGTCATTAGAAGTTCATTCGTTTAAGTCATGAAATTCAGCTAAAATGCGAGGTCAATTTTAACGAAAAAATCCCCGGAGCAAAAAGGTTAAAGAATATTTTAAGAAATTATTTATTATGGTATCTACTTTAATAATATAGTTATTATAATGAATTATAACACAAAAAAATGGTGCTTCCCCATAAAGCTTCATGTTAGAAATTTGTATTTCAATCATTAATTACGTTCCGAAATGATCGATGAGGGGTTTGGAATTTTTGAGGAAGGATAACTATATAATTGAGGGTTCCGATTTTTAAAATTAAAATTTTTTCTATACGACTATCATAGAATGTGGGCATTCTGATTCTATTTTTAAATGCAGAATATCTACATTCTTTCTTTTTTTTATTCTCACACCGATATCGGTGCGAGAATAATTATTCTCACACAGATTAGACCAATTAGAGCAAAGAATAGACTACTATTTGAAGTGACATCTATTACCAAATTTTTGAACTCAATTTATTTACACATCTGTCAAATTAATAAGAAATATTATATTTAAGTGCCTGGATTACAATTTATAAAAGACAGTTAAAAATTTACTCGCGTATTATAAAAGACGGATAAATTTAAATTTATCATTAAATTTAACTTCTTGATTAACTATTGATTTAACCCATGTCAATTTGTCTTTTGTTTTTAATTCACAAATTTTATAAACAAAAATCAAGTTTGTCAAATGAGTAAACTTTTTTGCGTACGATCGATCTGAATTTTTGCACATATTTTCCTACCGATAGTTCACATGAGTGCACGAGGGGGGACAATTTTTGCTCAGTTTTTCGATATCTAGCGCCGTTCTTGAGTTATTGCTGCGTTTCCGCCACACAAACTTGAATTAGCAATAACTCGAAAACGGCGTTAGATATCGAAAAACTGAGCAAAAACTTCTCCCCCCCCCCTACCCTCAATTTCCGAATTATCGGTAGGAAAGCATGTGCAAAATTCAGATCGATCCCGCACAAAAAAATGTTCTCATTTTTACAAATTCTAATTACGGTCAAAACTTATACAGCTTATTATTTTAATAGTTGTATAGAAAGTATAGTCTGAAACACGTTTGGAATGGCTATTCCGCACTCGTGAACCGTCACCCTCGCCTGTCGGCTCGGGTGACAAACTTTTCCCTCGTGCGGAATATGCCTAATTCCAAACTTGTTTTATATATGTATACTATTATCTACTATCTAGTTTCACGCAGGATCGTCTTTCATTTATTTTACGTTTTGTAAAAGGAATTGCTTTGGCTGTCACTTAACGACTTCCTAAGAGTTCCGTTTGCCGTAACTATAACCACTTCTTAAAGTGACACAAGATTATTCGAGGTTATGATGAAGCAATTGTTTGTCAGTGGCGTATTACAATTATATTATCCAGGGGTTTGTATTATTTTCAATATTATCAAAGAGTATAGGTACTCTTTGATAATATCTTTGATATTATAATAGTCAGCGGCGTAGAACGTGTATATTTTCGACAGGTTTTTATCGTTATTATATAAAAAACCGTGTAATCGAATTTGTTGTAAATTTTTTTTAATATTTAATAATAAAAATAATAATAATTGTAATATTTCCGAATTTCTACAGTTTTAGCAATAATGGTATTGAAATATTATATAATAATTCAAAGTTAAATCCAAATAATCAAGAACCCAACAATGATAGACATGTTTCGACCTTATAAGATCTCATCAGTATCATATAGTTGAATTCTTGAAAATATTGATTTGATTGTTTACCTTATATAGAATTTTCATATAGGTTCAATCCTCAAAGGCCCCCTGTACTATCCTTATGACATGTCATTTCGACCCCTTTGGAAAGTGCTCCGTAGAACACCCTGTGTTTATAATTTGAATATTATATAAAAAATAATTCGAGTAGGTAATTATAAAATTTCTTAAAAATTGTAAATTTGCAGTTTTACATATTGATTTTTCAAAGTTACTATTTAAAATAGTATAAAAAGTATAAAATATATAGCAAAATCGCAATTTTGAATTAAAAAATTTTGCTATTCGGAAAAAAAAATTCAAAAATTTGCAAATTTTATAACGGAAACGTATTTCCACGAAACACGTGGAAGAATTTTGGATCAAAATTTTTTCATAAATTTATTTTGCATTTGCGAAAATATTTTGAATGGAAGAATGAAATTTTCAAAATGCACCCAAAAATTCAAATGGCACTGTCAAAGTGTTGTAGGTTATAAACAACAATGAAAACCTAACCAAACTGTATAAAATATAGCACTACGTGATTTTAAAATACATATTAAACAATTTACAAGTTCAGACATACCAATTTTCGATTGTTATGTGTTTATAACATTAGTAACGTACGTCTTTTATTGGTTTAGGTTAGCTAGACATACAAATATTTTTGTATTCATTTAAGTCATGAAATTCAGCTAAAATGTGAGGTCAATTTTAAGGAAGAAATCCCCGGAGCGAAAAGGTTAAAGAATATTTTAAGAAATTATTTATTATGGTATCTACTTTAATTTTATAGTTATTATAATGAATTATTACACAACAAAAGCTTCCCCATAAAGATTCACGTTAGAAATTTGTATTTCAATCATTAATTACGTTCCGAAATGATCGATGAGGGGTTTGGAATTTTTGAGGAAGGATGACTATATAATTGAGGGTTCCAATTTTCAAAATTAAAAATTTTTATCTACTATCTAGTTTTGTAAAAGGAATTGCTGTAGCCGTCACTTAACCACTTCCTAAGAGTTCCGTTTGCCGTAACTATAAACACTTCTTAAAGTGACACAAGATTATTCGAGGTTATGACGAAGCAATTGTTTGTCAGTGGCGTATTACATTTATATTATCCAGGGGTTTGTATTGTTTTCAATATTATTTTATTAAATTTTTAATAAATTTAATTAAAAACAAATAATGTAATTTTAACTATTTCGTTACATTTTTGAAATGTATTTTGTAATTGAAATTTAAATATTTGAAGTCAAATTAAAATAAAATAAAATCACGTAATAATATTCAAAAACATATTCATTTCAATATAAAATTCCTAATAGAACAGGTAATGATAAAATTCATATTCTAAAGTCGAAAGAAAGAAAAAAAATGGAAAAGTTATTGCTACAAATTTGACACCACATAACTTATAATAAAAAGATTTTCATTTAAATGAAGATGAACGACGTAAAAAATTATATTCCGTATGTCATTTCTTAATCAGAATTTCGTGACGTAGAGGCACAGATATTTGAATCGAACTTTATAAAATACAATTGCGTTTGTATTTGATTTCAAATTTTATTTTTGTTCGTCGAAATCACATTATTATTTGTCAAATTAGCACAAATTAATTTATTTTACGTTTTCTAAACAAAATTGCGATAGCCCTAACTTAACCACTTCCTAAAAGTTCCGTTTTGCCGTAACTATAACCACTTCTTAAAGTGACAGAAGAATATTTAAGGTTATGATGAAGCAATTACCGATCATTGGCGTAGAGCGTGAATATTTTCGAAGGGGCTTTAATTTAAATGCATATTAATATATTTCTATATAGCATAAATATAGCGGTTCGTAAAATAACCGTGTAATCGAAATCGTTGTAAATTTTGTTAATATTTAATAATAAAAATTATCATAATTGTTATATTTCTGAATTGCTACAGTTTTACCAATAATATTATTATTATTAAGTAGCGTTACATTCCGAAGAATTGAGATGCGCGTTAGGGCTTACGAAATCTTTTTTTGAGGAGGATTGGTCCTTTTACAGCTTAAAGTAATATTCTATTCATTTTCTAGAGATTGAGATGTTTTTTGCTTCGATTATTATGTTCCTCCATCTCTCACTGTTGTGTAACATCTTTTTCAGGTCATCCTTCAAGCAGTCCCACCAACTCAATTTGGGTCTTCCTTTGAATATTTTCCCATCTGGTCTCCACGTCGTCAACACTTTTATCGCTTCATCATTATTATTTCTCAGTACGTGTACCACCCATTTAATTCTTGGTGTCTTCATGGCTCTTACAATGTCTTCTTCTGCCATTTCGTCTCTTATCTCAATATTCGTTCACGGTCTGAACTCACCCTCTACTTCTATTCCTCCCAAGATTGTTCTTAGAATTTTGCTTTCGAAGATCCTCAAGATCTCTTCCTCTCTTTGCGTAGTGCCGCGTAGTGCACATGACTTCTGATGCATAAGTGAGTATAGGTCTCATTGTCAAAGTTTTGTAAATTCTGATTTTTGTGTTTCTTGCATTTGCGGAAATATTTCGCTTCAAAGAATCAAATTTTCAAGAAATGCACCAAAATTTTACTTTTTTACCCGTTTCCTCCTAACGAAGAGAGAAAAACTTAAACTTTTTGACGTTACAATTATTATCGACAATTGTACGCATCTTTTTCGGCCATCGGCAATTAGCGCAAAGTATTTTTGACGGCTCCGCATCCTTTGGAATCTGATTGTGGAGAAGAATTTTTCTTAAATATGATAAATTCAAATTTTTGAATTTTCACGTCGATAGTAATCGCGATAAGAAAGCGAAAAGTTCATAAGGCTATTTTTGAAAAAGCCATCCCTTCACCGTTAAAAATGACCGTTCCGGTTTATTGCAAAAAGAGCTAGGATTTGAAACGAAAATTTTCGTCATTCGACATTTCTTAGTTTAGCAGCGGTAAGGAACGGTTTTTAAAAAAATTCGCGAGGAACAAAAACGTAGCCATTCGCAAGGACCAACCGATGGTGGCAAACCATTTTCAAAAATTTTTACGGTTTACGCGCAATCGGCGTAACAAAGTCAAAATTTTAATTTTTCTTATTTTGATTCTGGTAATCTTATTTTTTAACCGATTTTTAATTTCTAAACGGCATCGAATAGGTACGGCCGATCTTCACAAATTCGATATACTTCATATTTTTCCTATCTCGATCCGTGGAGCCGTTAAACCCAAAACAAATTTTCAAATTTTTTTTTGAAGGCTACCACCCCCTATGCTGCTTTTCGGAAAAAAATAATTTCAAAAATTTGCAAATTTTACGCCGGAAAGGTGTTGGCCCGGCAAGTTAAACTATTTTGGATCGAAATTTTTTTATAAATTTATCTCGTCTTTTCGGAAAAATTTCTACTCGAAATGTGAAATTTTCAAAAATGCACCAAAAATTTACATTTTTTCGGGTTTCACCTTAAAGAAGAGGGAAAAATTCAGAAATTTTGACGATAAAATTGTTATCGACGTTTGGGCGCTACTGTCTCGACCATCGGAAATTACTGTAAAGAATTTTTGACGGCTCCGCACCCTTTGGAATCTGCTTGGGGAGATGGATTTTTCTAAAATTTTAGAAATTTAATTTTTTTAATTTTCTCTTCGATAGTAATCGCAAAAAGAATGCGAAAAGTTCGTTAGGCTATTTTCGAAAAAACCGTCCCTTTACCGTTAAAACTGACTTTTTTGGTTTATTGCAAAAAGAGCAAGGAATTGAATCGAAAATTTTCGTCATTGGACATTTCTTAGTTTAGCAGCGGTAAGGAATGGTTTTTAAAAAAATTCGCGAGAAACAAAAACGTAGCCATTCGCAAGGACCAACCGATGATAGCAAAACATTTTCAAAAATGTCGACCGTTTACGCGCAATCGGCGTAACAAAGTCAAATTTTGAATTTTTTTTATTTGCGCTATAGCGGCGCTATTTATTAACCGAATTTTAATTTCTACACGGCATCGAATAGGTACCGTCGATCTCCTCAAATTCGATATGATTCATTTTTTCCCCATCTCGATCGGTGAAGCCGTAAAACCCAAACCAAATTTTCAAATTTTTTTTTGAAGGCACCCCCTTTGGTGCTTTTGAGGAAAAATAAATTTTGAAAATTTGCAAATTTTACGCCGGAAACGTGTTGGCCCGGCACGTGGAAGAATTTTGGATCGAAATTTTTTTATAAATTTATCTCGTCTTTGCGCAAAAAATTCTACTCGAAATGTGAAATTTTCAAAAATGAACCAAAATTTTACTATTTTTCGGGTTTCACCTTAAAGAAGGGAGAAAAAGTTTAAATTTTTGACGTTAAGATGGTTGCCGATATTTGGGCGCATCATTCTCGGCCATCGGCAATTATCGAAAAGTTCTAGTAAAGGGCATACGACCGCTTTGAAGTGTGATTTTGGAGAAGAATTTTTCTAAAATTTTATAAATTTAATTTTTTTAATTTTCACGTCGTTAGTAATGCCTAAAAGAAAACAAAAAATCGATTTGAAGGGTTTCGAAAAAATCGTTCCTTCATCTTTAAAAGTGACTTTTATTATTTGCTGCAAAATATTTACTTCTTTTGCATTCTAACTTTGAGGATAAATTCGGGTGGAGGACACTTGTGTTAGGTACCTTTGGATTCAAAAAACCCTAAGGAAGCTATTCGTTGCGCTTGCCGCATTCGAAAATTGCACTCGCCGCTAAGCTGAGTTCAACTATTGCAAAAAAGGTTGAAACCTCGTCAAATCAAATTTACAAATTTACTTCTTCACACTCAAAATTAAGAGGTAAAATTTGGTTGGCGACTCTCGCGTCGCCTACCGTTGTCTTCAGCAGACCTCGAAGAAGCTACTTGTCGGGCCTACGGCCTTCCAAAATGCAACTCCGCGCCAAGCCGAGCGCAAGTATGGTAAAAAACTTTTTAAATTTGAAATCCCCGTCAATTCAAATTTACAAATTTACTTCTTCATACTCAAAATTTAGGGGTAAAATTTGGTTGGCGTCTGTCGAGTCGCCTATCGTTGTCTTCAGGAGACCCCGAGGAAGCTACCTGTCGGGCCTACGGCCTTCCAAAATGCAACCCCTCGCCAAGCCGAGCGCGTGTATGGTAAAAAAGTTTTCAAATTTGAAATCCCCGACAAATCAAATTTACAAATTTACTTCTTCATACTCAAAATTTAGGGCTAAAATTTGGTTGGCGTCTGTCGAGTCGCCCATCGTTGTCTTCAGGAGACCTCAAGCAAAACAGTTGTCGGGCCTACGGCCCTCCAAAATGCAACCCCTCGCCAAGCCGAGCGCAGGTATGGTAAAAAAGTGTAAAACATCAAAACCCACGTGGGATCATATTTGCATTTTTACTTCTTTGTGCGCAAAATTTGGAGGTAAATTTTGAACCGGAAGATTTGTTTCTGGTACGGTTCGATTCAGAAAACTTCGAGGAAGCTATTCGTCCCGCTCCCTGCGCCGAAAGGTCGCGCTCGGCGCGTCACCGAGCGCAAGAATGGTAAAAATGTCATGCATGTCATTTACGTCAAAATTAAATTAATTTCGGAAAATTTTGGGAATCGAGTTGCGACGCGACTCGCATTCCGTCTAACCCGTTTCGCGTGCTTCAGAAAGAGATGCGACATGGTACGATTAAAAAAAGGAACGCTAATTATTAAAAATCGGCGATTTTGTCGGAGAGAGACCTTGCAAGGCGCGACTGCTTGCACTCGCGTAAAAAATTTTCGCAAAATAAACCGTCGACTTTGCGGCGTTACCACGCCGCGGAGGGATTTTTCCTAAAAAAGTTATATCGGTTGTGCACGATGCGGATCCTTTGGGCGTCGAACGGCACGTCGCCCGTCAAAATCTGTAGTGCCGGATCGGCTGGCGTTCTGCCCGCGAAATCGACCTTTAAAAAACCGACTAAAACGGAGGTGGCCGCAGCCTCCGGCGGCGGATCTACTTCTTTCTACCACCCTCGGCTCGGCTTCGCCTCGCTCTTTCTTTCGACACACCACACTCGAAAATCGGTCCGACACGGGCCGCTCCGCGGCCCAAAACGTGTCTCAATTTCTTAAAATCGATAAGATTTTATTATATAAGACTAGCCTAGAAAAAGCGGCTACCGCCGCTTTTTTAGGCTAGTTCGCCCTATCGGGCTCATTAGCGGCCTACCGGCCGCAACGGCGGCCTGCGGCCGCAAGTTGGTAGTTGGTAATATTCGAGTAGCGCACGAGGAGAGATGGTATCGAACCGAGCGAGCAAAATATTTTAAGTGGCAATTGATTATTAATTGCAATACGATTTGATATTTTTCTTTTACTCGCGCTGCTGCACATGGTAAATTTATAAATTTTCAATCAAATCAAATCAATCAAATCAAATAACATTTATTAATTAAGTACGAGGCACGAGGATACCTTACATTTCCCGAATTACATATGGTTATAGATAATAGGGCTGGGTAGCCCTCTCTTCTATATTTAAATTAGGTATGTGAAAATTTAGTGAAATAGAAATTGAGTAGAGTGCAGGATAAAAGTTTCAAAAACCTGCTTTGGTTGGCCAAATTAGAAAGTTGTCTCCAGTTAAATGTCGCGCGTAAGCGCGACTGCAAACCGTTCACGAATTGGCAGAACAACCCCGAAGAGATGCACTACCATATCGGTCGGAGCAATCGCTCCTGCTGCAACATTCAACCGGCCACCTACCTTCTAATTAGGCCAAGTAAATAAAAATAAAAGAAAAATTTATCACCGTAACACCTGCCTTACAACATTTGAAGAATGTTGTAATTTCAGTGCGACGCTGGCTTTAACCTTCATTAAACATAGGCGAGTTACAGAAAACTGCCGTAGTCGGTAAGTGAGTGACATTGTAAAAAGGGGGTGGAAAAGAACTTACGTTAAAAATGATAAAAACAAACAATACGTGGGGATTACAAACAAAAGGAAAGAATAACATTACAATGGTAATACTAACAATTAATTTAAAATTTGTTTCATTGATCTCTTCACGGTTCCGAAAATCTCGTCGTCGTCGTTTGAAATCACTTCGGCTATAAGTGGATTCTGGTGAGTTGTCATTTGGTTGATGATCTTCCTGGTCTTCTCTTTGATGAACGTGTCGATGGTTTCGATTTCCAAGTCTGCGTGCATGAAATCGATGGTGGTATACCTGGGATACTGCCCGATGATCCTCAGGAATTTGTTTTGCATAGCTTGGACGGACTTCATCTTCGTCTTGCATGCGGTGGCCCAAATGGGGGCATTGTAGGTAAGTATCGACCTGGCACAAGCTTTGTACAAAGTGACTTTTTCTCTCTTCGGTGTTTTAGCATTTGGACCGATGAAGGGGTATAGTAATTGGATAACGAAGTTGCTCTTGTCCAATCGAGCCTGTATTTCTTGGCTGAATAGCAGCTTCGAGTCCAGTGTGGTGCCCAGGTATTTGACAGTGTTCTGCCACGGGATAGTGTCCTCGCCGACTTTTACTCCTGCGACGTCGGGAGGTTTACGTTTGAAGGTGAACCGAATTACTTCTGTCTTGGGTATATTGACTTTAAGTTTCCACGTCTTGAAAAATTCGAGAATTAATTTGACATGTTCTTCTAGGTACGTTACATATTTCCTGGTTGTCTTGGAATGGGCGAAAATGGCTGTGTCGTCTGCATAAACTCCGATACTGGTTTTGTGGTGTCGAGGAATATCGTTGATGAAGATGGAAAATAGAATCGGACCCAATAATGAGCCTTGCGGAACGCCGGCTGGAACGTTTACCATATCGGAGACGGCTTGGTTGACGATAACGAAGAATTGTCTATCCTCTAGATAGCTGACGATGATTTTGATTAAGTTGATAGGAGCTTTAACTAACTTGACTAACTTATAAATAAGTGCTTTGCGATTAACGACGTCGAAAGCTTTTTCCAAGTCCAATAACACCATGCCCGTGCCTTTATTTATGTGTCTTTTTTGCACGATCTTCTCCTTGATGCGCGCTACTTGATGCGTTGTGCAATGTCCAGCTCTGAAACCGAATTGTTCATCGATGATAATTCCGTGTTCGGTTAGATGATTCTTGAGCTCTTCCAGTATGATTTTCTCTAGAACTTTACTGAGAGTTGCGAGCAGACTAATGGGCCTGTAATTTGTGGCGACGTTTCTCGCCTTGTTGGGTTTTGGAAGCGCAATCACCTTGGCCAGTTTCCACTGGGTAGGGAAGTAGCAGTTCGAGAGGCATGCGCGAAATATGTAGTACAGGAGGCAAACTCCTTTCCTCGGAAGGTATTTTAGTTGTCTATTCGAGATGCCGTCCAGACCGGGAGCTTTTCTGTTTTTCAGCTTTCGAATGATTTTGGCAATTTTAGTAGGATTCGTCTCGAGGGGACTTTCGTCGAGCTTATCCAGATTCAGGTGTAGGTTCTCGTAGGTTGCGTTCACTTCGTCGTCCATGGGAGAGACTTCGTTGATAGTTTTATTGTGGGCATCCAGAAAAACATTTGCGAAAGCATCGGCCTTTTCTTTGTCGGTATATAAGTTGACATTGTTGCTGGTCTTGATTATCGGGATCTCGTCGTGTTTGTTCTTTAAACGTTTGTAGACCTGCCAAAGTGAGTTGTCCCGGAGCGTTAGACTTTCTGTCATCTTTCTCCAGTTTTCATTTCTTTCTTCTCGAAGCAGCTGCTGGATCTCTTCGGTGATGTGATTCTTGGCGATTCGGTGTGTTGGATCTCCCGTGCGGAGCCACTGCTTCTTTTCCCAGTTTCGAACAGTTTTCAACCTTTTGATTTCGGGATCCACTTTGTAAGTTTCTTTCACTTTCTTCTTTGTGGTTGCATCTTTAAAAGCAGATTGCAATACCACGGTGAACTTTTTAATGGCTTCGTCGATATCTGCATTGGTGACGATGTTGGTGTCGATTGCTAATCGCTCGTTGCAGAGTTGCTTGTATGTTTGCCAGTTGGTCGTACGAATGTCTCTTTCATTCAAGTCGCAGTTGAGAAAGAGGGTCATCACCACCGGATAGTGATTTGAAGAGAGGTCTTCCAGAACCGTTGGTGTGGTGTGGCTCCCGACACCTTGGAGGAGGAAGATGTCGAGTGTGGATGGTTGATATCGAGGCCCTTGATGATAAGTGTGTTCGGGTGGGTATACTATGACGAAGTTCTTCTCTAATGATAAGTCTCGCAGGATATTGCCAGAACTATTGTTTGTACTGCAATTCCAAGACGAGTGTTTTGCATTGAAGTCTCCTCCAATTACGATGTTGGGATATTGTCTCAGCAACAGGTCGAGTTCTTCCGCTAGGTGTTCGTGTGCCTGAGGTGGATTGTAGGCTGCACCGATATAGAGTGGCGGGCTGGTCTTGATCTTGTATACGATGATCTCTAAATTTCGGGAAATTTCGGGTTTCGCTGGTTCGTGAGGAATGCCTTTTTTGATAACGATGGCAACACCTCCACCGTGTGCTATTCTGTCCGATCTGTAGACGTGAAACTTCTTGAGTTTAAATTTGAGATCTGGCTTTAGCCAGGTTTCACTGATAAGTGCGACGTCTATGTTGTTTGATAAAAGGAAGTCCTCCAGTTCTTCCTTTTTGTTGACCACACTGGTAGCGTTCCAGTTAGCGATTTTTAGTTTGTCGATGGTTGACTTACCCATGAATTTTTCTAATGGCAGCAAAGGCCTCGTTTGCCTCGTTGCAGGCCGACAACATATCCATTGCATTTGTCGCATTGGCTAATTGATGTTTTAGCTTCCTTAACATTTCGGTAAGCTTTTTGAAATCGAACATTTTGTTAATGTCGTCCATCTCTTTCATAAACTCTTCGAAAGCTGAGTTTGCGGCTGGTGTGTTTCTTGGTGGCTGTTGTCTCCTGGGACCTGGTTTGGGCCAAGGGTGATTGGTTTGTTGTGTAGAAGGTGTCGTGCGTGGCGGTTCCACATGTAATTCCATTAGTGGTTTTCTGGGTAGTTCGGGGTACTCTCTGGGATCATGAGTGTATACCCTCCTTGTTGAGTTTTGTTGCCAATGCTTTCGGCTTTGTTGCACCTTCTTAGCGTTGGCTTTTTCTACTGCAACTGTGTATAATGGGCACTCAGTCGATGTGCCTCGGTGGTTGCCATCACAATTACCACACTTTGGTTCGTTTGCCTGTTCCGTACAGTTCCACGTATTGTGATTTTTGGTGCAGTGACCGCAAACTACCTTCGCGTGGCAGTATCTGCTACCATGGCCAAATTCCAAGCAGTTTCCGCACTGCATGATATTCCTGGGAGCCCTGTATTTCTCCCAGTAGCAGGTGCTGTGTACTAGATGTCGAACTCTCCTTACATCTTGGAGAGTCGTACCGTTTGCAAAAGATATTCTGTACTTTGGGTACAGAATCGGTGCGTTGTTTTTCGCCTTGTTGGCAAGCAGTCTACAAGCTTCCGGTTGTAGACCTTTGCTTTTTAGGTCCGCCAGGATCTCTTCGGGATCCAGCTCGTTGGTACCCTTTAATACGAAAGAGGTTCGTTTAGTGTCCGCTGTGCCGAACGAATAGTATTCGATCTTTTTCGTATCGAAGTGTTGTATTATCCGGTTGTAGTCCTCCATCGACTCCACCATGACTTTGGTCTGGTTACCCAGATTTTTTAAAGAAAAATTATTGCTGTGTATTGTCTCTTTTATGTCGGTCACAGTGTCCATGTAGTCTTTCGTTCCGATTAGTCCACGCTTCAAGATGATAGGCGTGGGCCTTATCTTTTTAGGTAGTGGTGCAGGTGATTCTTTATCGGTCGGCTTCACGACCTCCCTTTAAAAACATTCAAAGCGGTTTCTGATAGGCAGAATGAAATTCTCCGGTTTTCGAATCCTCCTGGTAGGAGAGCTGGTAACTTCCCTGTTCCTCTTGGAAGTCTGTGTTTGAAACGGTAAATCCGCGAAGTCCATTAACAGTCCTGCATCCTTCAAGGAGTGTTCGTATTCCACTGAGTTGGCCATCTCGGCGATGGTTTTGTTAAGTATCAAAGAAGTTTTTCTAGTATGACCACGAGGGCCTTTACTTAAATTCCTCTTTAAGTATGATCGTGCGTTCCCCTTAAAAAGGGGATTTTGTTTAGTTATTACCTCAGGAGAAATCTCCAACGACGTATCTAAAAATAAACAAAGTTAATAAATTAGTAAAACAATTTACTCACACGTTTATTTCTGAGGTTATGTCCTGTAGTTCGATAAGTGAATTTGAGGTTAAGTAGGTGTGGTTCGCTTGGTAGTCTAGACGTGACTGTTATTATAAATTTTATAAACCATACAAAAATTTGGACCGGCGAGAAGCTATTCGCAACGTGCGTGTCTGTTAGTATGTACTCGAAGTTTTAATAAACCTTATTAACAATGGTAGTCGTCGTTAAAAGTTGAAATTGTAAATATAACCTAAGAAATTATTCTACAAATAGTAAACATACGTTCATCTTCACATATGCTTTTAATGTAATTAAAAATAACTTTAAATTAGAAAATTAAAATTTTCTAACATTTTAGTTTAACTTAACCATTTCCTAAAAGTTCCGTTTGCCGTAACTATAACCACTTCTTAAAGTGACAGAAGATTATTGTAGGTTATGAATTATGATGAAGCACTTGTCAATCAGTGGCGTCCTGTATGTATATTATCCAAGGGTATTTATTGTTTTTAATAGTATGTATTTTAATAAATTTAATTTATTCAAATAAAAATAAAATAATACCACATAAATAGATTCAAAAACGAAATCTTTTCAATTTAAAATTTTCAAAGTCAAAATTAAAAAAAAAGGATATTGTAACACGTCAATTTGTAGACAAAATATTATTGCGAAAAAAGACATACAAATTCAAATATTTCTAACATTTTTTATTGAAAACTATTTACAGAATTAATTTTCACAAAGAAATAAAAAGAAAATAAACTCAATTTCAATAAATATTTTTATAGAGCTTCAAAAAGTAACCCTCTTATTTAATATTAAAATTGTTAATAATAAATCTAATAAGTTAAAGCAATTAAATTTTTTCGAAAATTTCCTGAATGTCCTCATCTTTTTTTTCAAGCTTTTACTTTAAGGAATTTTTTTAATTTTTTAAAAAAAAAATTTTAAAGGGCGCAATAAAAGGAGATATGGGTAATTCAATACAATACATAAAAATAATTGCGTTTGCAATATAACTTGTATTTTCATTTTTTTTAATTTGTTTTAAAATTTAAAAAAATTTATGAAATTCACACACGTTCATGGGCTTCGCTAGAGTCAAATGAGTACTAAGATTTTCAAAATTTTTCGGAACTTGAGAAAAATTTTAAAATACATCAATAATCATACAATGATATACTTTATAATGTTTTATTATTCTTCCCGAATATTTTTTAGTAGTTTATTTTAAAATATCAGTTAATAAAATAAGTCATTAATTTGACTCTATTTTTATTATTATATTAAACTTGACAACTCCACCCATTCAAATCTATTCAAATATAACCTTTATTATGTTTTATTTGACGTTAGTGTATGTCTTTTGTTGCGCGCTGTTGCTAGATTTTAATATGGAGTTCGCTATTTGTTTTTATTGCATTTTTTTAATGCAATTACATAAACTGCATAGTTTAACCTTTTCGCTCCGGGACTGGTCCATATATTATCCATATACCCAGATAGCACAAAATATTCTCGGAATATTCTCTGAATCACTAAAACGTATGTATATATTCCGATTATTTTTAGAATATTATTATAATATATATAAATTCAAAATATATTCATCGAATATTTCTGACAGAATATTCCTATAACATTATGTAAACATTATTCACAGAATATAAATAATTACAAAATATATTCATAAAATATTCCTTAAAGAATATTCATATAAGATAAGTAAAAATTGATTCAAAGAATATTTACTGCAGAATATTATTTTACTTCATTCTAAGAATATTCTAATAATATAGATTATGATTTTTATTTTGTAAATTCTAAAACCCCAATAGAACCATAAAAATCAGTATTTTTGGTATAATAAAAGTATGCTTTTATAGAAAGTTGTGGTTATTCATTTACTGTCTGTATTGGCATATTTATAATTAATATTAATTTTTTTATTGTTGCAAATAATCCCCAAGCGTACCTATTAATATGCAAATGATGCGACATTCAATGTACCTAGTATTAAAAAAATACTATTTTTACAACAATTTCAACCTTATATTAAAGGATTAAATCGAATCGGGCAAGACAGGTATTTAAATAAACGAAACAAAAGTAGTTTAAAATCATAACGTTTCGTAAAATTATTCCAGTCGCTAGCTTCAACCAATGACACCCCTTATTCATTCTCGAGTTGGACTCGCCCAAAACGAATATCGAGTTCTGCACATGGCGGATGGCGCATTGTGCTTAACAAAATTAATATTGTGAAATTGTTTCCGTTCATATTTACTTATTGTTTAATCATTGATCAGGTATGTATTATATAATAATATCCATTATACTTTAATTATTACGATGTAATATTAATTTCTCTTTCGACTTTTTTCGTTGGACGTTTGAAACATAACCTAAATTTATTATTGCCGGCTAGATATAATATTTGATTTACTATTTATACCGTTAGTACATTGAAAGAGTCAAATAATATCAAATTTGTTATAATTATAATTAAAATGAAGCGTATACGTGTATCATCGAGGCACTTTAAACGAATGGGGGATTCTGTAAAGTGTGCCAACTTCGAAAATGCTCGGACTTTTTTAAGAAGCTTTTTTTAGAAAAATTTTATGCCAACATAATCTAATTTTAAATCTGAAGATGTTAAACATTACACGAAAGTAAAATAATTTTCTTTTTAAGAGAAAACTGAAATTAAAATAAGTTACCAGATTTCCCTACATAAAATGTATGGTGGCAACCTGGAAAAGTTGGAATAATGTAAATATAACCTAACTTTAATTATGTTAATCCTATTTATTATCCAGGATTATTCGATAATTATGTCTTTATTTACTATATAGGAGTTTATTTTAGTATTTTAACAACGATTTGAAACATTGATATTAAATATGACTATCTTAGAACCCAGAGATGTATCAACTCCACTCCGATAGTGCAAAAAAGAACTTCTTGCTAAAAAATTTATGGAGAGCAACGCCAAACACAAGCAATGAGGTATGGTAAAAATAACGAATCCAAGGCCAGGCGAGAATATAGTAAAACTCTTCAAGATGGTTTCTGGATTGTAACTGCCGGTTTGATGGTGCATAAAAATTATCCATTTTTTGGAGCAAGCTTTGATGGAATAATAATGAAAAGTAATAAAATAGAACATATTATTGAAATTAAATGCCCCCAAGTGTTAGAACGATGTCCTAATATAACTAACTTTGATTCTTTTCTTAGCAAGAGTCAACTAAGTAATTTTTTTTTAGAAAAGAAAAATAATGAAATTTCTATCAAGAAGAACCATCCATACTTATGTCTTTAATTATTTTGGATATAGAAATGTGCGTTCTTGTTGTTTGGACCCCTAGACAAATCCTTACCATGCCGATTTTTCAGCGCGATTATGAAGATATTGTTGAAGAAATCAAAATTGCTATTCCTCGTTTCTATTGTAACATTTACGTACCAGAAATGTTTGCAATGAGAACAGTACGAAATTTAAATCCCATTAAATTAGATATTTTGTAATCGGCAATCTTTTTTACATAATTTTATAACTTACTTTTTAAATTTTAAATAATACAATAAAAATAAGCTACAAGTTTTAAATATAATTTCTTTAATTGTTTGCTTGTTGATATAATGATATTTTATAATATTTATTATAATAATTTTAAATGTATATTTACTAAACAGTCTTCAAAGTTGACTAAAAAACAAACTACTGTAAACATGTTGGATAATATTGGCAATAATAAGATTGGGCATTGTTTTTTTAAAATCCTATAACATTTAATGCGACTTATAGCTCTTTCAATGTGAACTTCGTGATTTTGCAATTTTTTTTGTAAGTAATTCTTCTTCTGCAGTCAACCTTGATCTTCTCATAAGGAGCGGAGGTGTATAAAGCTTGATATGTAATTCGTTAGCTAAATCGTGTATTAGAAATCCTCGATCGGTCATTACTGTATCATTTTCTTAAGTTTTCAAATCAAAAACTTCACTGTGTTGGGCATGTTTGTAATTCGAGAAGGTATTGCCTTGTTGTTTAAAATTTGAAGGTATTTCCATAATTATTTCGGTAGCATCTAATACTATCGTAATATTATTACCTTCAAAATTTTGAAAATGATGGGGGCACTTTTTTTAAATTTCGAGCACCTTTGAATACTTCCTTTGAATATAATATAGTGGATTTACTTGCACCACAAAAATACGACAATTTGTCCAAGGTAAAACCTCGTCTCAATCGAATCAACGTCATGCACAGTCGATCTGTATTGGACCAATTTTGTTTTTTCTTTTTTAAGAAAAAGAGGTTGATGTTGAATATTATAATCATCAGCAGTTCGTGCATATTTTAGAGAATCCATAACACTTTCATCTAAAAATGTATACAGGGATTCAAATTGCAATATTTTCAATCCGGTGAAGTAATTAAACCGGATTGAATTACTTTTTAAATTCTGATATGACAAAGTGTTTATACTTTCCTCAGTTTGAACTCCTGTGTCAATGTAATTCTTATTTACAACACTGTCGTCACGAACAACTTCAAAGTTTTCATTATTTAATCCTATAACGCTTGTATCGAAAGATTCTTCTTGTAAGACTTCTGTATCACTCTGGGAAGCTTCGAGTTTGGCAAATGGCAATGGATCTGAATCACTGGTAAACTTTCCTGTAAAATGTTTATGACATATGTAAGTCCATCGACTAATATTCTCTATATTTAACTTATTATTACCACATAGTCTCAACCATTTTTCACATTTCTTACGTTGTCTCTTGGCTTTTGGAAATGGGTGAAATGCAAGTCTTTTTTGGATATTCGAGTTGCTTTTACAATCTTTATAATAACATTGTTTACCCATTTTGATGATTTTAAACTACTACAATAACCTCTTATATATTAATTTGTTCTAAATAATCTCTTATACCTTATAGTTAATAAAGACATAATTATCAAATAATCCTGGATGATAAATAGGTTTAACATAATTAAAGTTAGGTTATATTTACATTATTTTAACTTTTCCAGGTTGCCACCATACATTTTGTATAGGGATATCTGGTAACTTATTTTAATTTTAATTTTCTCTTAAAAAGGAAATTATTTTACTTTCGTGTAATGTTTAACATCTTCAGATTTAAAATTAGATTATGTTGGCATAAAACTTTTTTAAAAAAAGCTTCTCAAAAAAGTCCGAGCATTTTCGAAGTTGGCACACTTTACAGAACTCCCCCATTGTTAAGCAACAGACCAATGATATTTTAACATTAGTAAATACCGATGACACTGCTAATGATGATTCTTCAGATGATTCCCCAGTTGATTCGATCATAAATATTCCAGATAGTTCAGACAGCCAACTTGATATGATATATGAAAATATCGATAACAATTTTTCGACTAGTAATGTACTACCTATATTAAATAGTACCCTTCTAAATTCGGTTCCTTCAACTTCCACTGATAACACTGATGATTTATTTAACGCTACTACTGGTTTTGCATTAAATTATATAAATAAACCTGAACATAATATTGATATTCCTACTCGATTAAGGCAGTGGGCAATAGATTTTAATATTTCCCACTCAGCTATGTCCGGGTTATTAAAAATATTGTGTGATATACCAACGCTAAATTCATTGCCAAAAGATGCACGGACGTTTTAGCATACTCCTCGCCAAACAATAACAAGAAGTGTAAGTCCCGGCTTATATTGTCATATTGGTATTAAGAATTGTTTGAACCAATTACTTACTGGTATTGTAATAACTGAGGATACCACTATAGATATTGGAATAAATATTGACGGTTTGCCGTTAAGCAAAAGTTCAGGAAGTCAATTATATCCAATATTGTGCATTTTACTAAGTACCGAATTAAGTGGTTGTATAGCTGTTGCTGGTATTTATCACGGCAATAAAAAACCAGCAAATTTTAATAATTTTTTAGAAGAATTTGTTGACAAAGCAATTCTTTTAACTAGTAACGGAATTCAAATACAAAATTACACTTTAAAATTTAAAATAAAAATGTACCTTTTTGATGCAGTGGCGAAAGCTAGCGTATTATACATAAAAGGACACTCAGGCTATTTTTCTTGCACAAAATGTAAGAAAGAAGGTGATTATATAGATAATCGTGTATGTTTTCCGGAATTAGATTTTATTAAACAAACTGATAATGATTTCTTAATGCAGACAAACCCAGATCATCATACTGGACATTCATATTTAGAAAAAATACCAGGCATTGGTTTAGTTACAGAGGTACCTCTAGATTACATGCATCTAATATGCTTAGGGGTTATGAAAAAACTTTTAGTATCTACGTGGTGTTTTGGCTCTCCCCCTCATAAACTTTCAAGCACGGTAATTCTTAAAATGTCTGAATATTCTGAACATTGTGCTAAATTTATACCCTTTCGATCTCTTAAGGAATCTAAACGATGGAAGGCCACAGAATTTAGGCTTTTCCTGTTGTACACTGGACCAATTATTCTTAAGGATAATATTGAAAATACAAAATATAATCATTTCTTATCTTTGCATGTAGCTATAAGAATAATGTCAAATGACAAACACTTAGAAGAATTATCGGAATATTCAAATTCTTTATTACGACATTTTGTAGAATCATGCAAAATTATTTACGGATCAAAATTTTTAACCCATAATGTTCATAATTTGTTACATTTAATTGAAGATGTACGTAAATTTGGAAATCTAAATTCTTTTAGCAATTTTTCAAGTGAGAATTATTTACACGAATTAAAAAATTTAGTTAGAAAGCCAACTGATGTTTTACCTCAAATAGTACGTCGTTTATCCGAAAATAATTTAAATAGAACTTATGCCAAAAATAGTAGCAACGATTTTAACGAGAAATTTTTATTACGTCAGGCTTATAACGGTGGTAAAATTATAGATGATTGTTCAGAACCTCAGTACAAAGAAGCTAGTTTTAAAAATTTTACACTTAAACTTACAAAAAGAGATAGTTGCTGTGGACTACAAGATGGTTCTGTAATTGAAATTGAAAATATGGCTTATTGTCACAAATTGAATACAGAAGTTCTAATTGGAAGACAGTACACTATTTTATCTGAATTTTACACTATTCCGTGTTCTTCAACAATTTTAAAAATATTTAAAGTGAACAATTTATCTGAGTACGCATATTGGCCTTTAACTGAGGTGGTCAATAAATTCGTCCGTATTCCATATAAGGACGAAACCATTATTTTTCCCATGTTACATATTTAATTGAATTCAAATTGTTATAGGCGTCGTAAAAAAAATATATTTCCGATTTTTATCTAGTATTAGAATCTGTAGCTGTTGTTTAACAATATCAAAAAAATGTACTAATACTTTTATCTTTTATCCCACGTTGGTATATAAGCATCCATAATAATTACGTATTTATTTATTTTATATTATATTTTATAATATTTACGTACATTAATTATCAAGAAACTCATTTATTATCCTTATTCCAATTCACCAGAAGTAGAAATATATATTTGTCTTATTTTCTTTGGTATTTATTATTTCTTTTTTTTTTCGTAATACTTATAATCCTTAGAAAAAAATGGCTGGTTGGTATATAGCACGTTTTCTTAACGAAGACAACACGTAAGCAACACGTGGACCACTCATAAAATTAAGCTTATAAGCGACAAACTTTTTACCAAGTTTGTGATTGCAACGTCGATGGCAACGAAAGCAAAATTTTCGTCAGATTTATCTGCAGCGGAAGAATGCTTACCAGAGAAACGAAAGCGACATAAGCGCAGTAACTTTAGCAGTTCATCATCATCATCTTCAGAAGAAGACATTTTATTTAAGAATTTACCTTCATTTATCATATATATATATCAAAAAGTAAGTTTATGTTTTAATTATATTTTAATGAACATTGTTTAATTATTATTTCATTTTGCAGAAACCACAATATTGCCAATGAGCAATAATAGTTTATTTGAAGACAATGATTCTACAGAACTGGGTAAGTATCACTTCACATATTAAATCACATATTAAAACAGTCACTTATATTTTATTTATTTTTTTGGGCATGCATTATAGATACTGAAAAGTATACCCAAGAGGTACAATACCGACCGCCATGTCCACCAACAGAAATATTGAAAAGTTAGTTAAACATGAATGTTATATATATACAATATATAAAGTTAATTTAATTATTATTTTGCTATACATAGATGCTATTGGAGGAAGTACTCCTACCAAACATACCTCTGCCGAAAATGTATCAGCTCGTAAGAATATTTACCATTATTATTACTTATTTTATAATTAACGTTTATAATTTTATAGATACTCAAAGATTTGAAGAACAAGTGATCCGCCACTTAACAGCAATAAATATAAGAGTGAAAGACAACACTAATTTATTAGAGCTAATCAACAATAAAATTGACTTGATTCAAAACATCAGCATTAACAACAACGGTGCAGATGACAACAGTAGTCTTGATATTTTGAAAAACTTTCCTTTGTCAACTATTGAAGAATTAGATGACGTTGAACAATTGTTACAAAATGACAACAATTTTTCTTATTTGGTTAGTTTTGTATTTCATATAATCGTGTGTATTATACATAATTTATGTCGATTATTTTAATTCTAGGTGAAATATTTGGCTCGGCTTGGTGGAGACACAGTTGGGGAGCACGTCAGACGCATCATGACTAAACTGTTAAATGATAAATTAGCAGTTCAATACAGTTGGATTGGCCATAAAGGCAAAAAGAAATTTTCAATTTTAAAGCTAGGTACTGTTTTGCCAAGTACGTGTAAAAGTCTTCTTTATAGCGGGTATTTTATTTATCAAATTTTTCAGAAAAAAACCTTCAAATTGACACAAAAAAAAACGTGATATATTTTTCATTAACCACATATTATTAACATAATTTATGAAGTAAACTGCAATAATTTTTATTGACTTATAAATTCAAAATAAAATACCTTAATTTTATATTAATACATTTTATTTTATTCGTAATATTACCGATACCTCAACACCTTTGGGTACAAATGAGAAATTCTGATTTTGATTGATTGATTGAATATTACCGATTACTATTAAAACTTTTTTGTAATTGCAGAGGCGGTACAGCATATAACCCAAACAGCTACTGATAAGCAAATAGAAATTCAAGCAGCAAAATGGCTAACTAAAGCTACTGAAAGGCTAAAGAAGAAAAATCAAGCACCAATAAATAAAGAAGCACAATAATTATTATAGAGTTCGTTTATTATTTATTTAAATTTATTATTTAATTTTTTGCTTTGTATTAATTTGTAATAAGAGTTCAATGTTTATTTATGTTTTTATTTTAAAGTTTATATATAAATAATAAATTTATATTTTACAAATTGTTGAGTATAGAGATCTTTTAAATCAATTTAAATTGACCGACGTTTCGAGTCTTCTTATAATTGACCCATTTTCAAGGCTAAAAATTATACAATAAAAATAAAATTATTAAAAAATTAAAAAAAATATTTTTACATGAAATTGACGAATTTTTTGACAAAATAATGTCATAGTAATGATGTTATATTAATTATGTGAAAAATAAAAATAAAAACAAATGAATTATTTAGTTAGCATAAAAATACTTTTTAAAATTTTTCAAAAACTTTTACAATTAACAATATAAAAATTAAAAATTAAAAAGAATTTGACCAAGGATTATCATAAGGTTTTCATTATATCCAGGATGTATTTATATCCACCATGAAAAAATTGCACATCTCGTTTATCATTCATGGTATTAGAATTTATATGGATATTGATGGCCTCTTTTATTTTACGTTTCTTATCTATCTTTTCCCTAGCCAGTATTCTGATATTCTCACGTTTTATGGAACGAGAGTTTTCGGTCATATGTTTGCATAAAGCAGTAAAAGTATTGTCATCTTCCTCACGGAAGAAAACGCGGGCATTTTTGATATCTCTTAAGTGTTCTTTTATGCGAATACCTAATTTCCTAGAATTGTGATATTTTTTAAATATTCATCCAACAATTTAGTATA
This sequence comes from Cantharis flavilabris, assembly GCA_949152465.1. Taxonomy (NCBI): domain Eukaryota; kingdom Metazoa; phylum Arthropoda; class Insecta; order Coleoptera; family Cantharidae; genus Cantharis; species Cantharis flavilabris. The sequence continues at coordinate 49,799,606 of OX424435.1, forward strand.
TTTCTCCTAGGTCTTCATAATATTCTGAGAATAATTTACAAAATAATTAAAATGTTATTTGAATATTTCGAGAACAATTTCTGTATATTCACTCCAAGTTCTAACAATATTCGCAGAACATTCTTTAAAATATATGCATAGCATATTTACAGAACATTGTTTAAGGGGACATGGGAATATTCTAAGCATATGCTGAGTACATCTAGGAAGATTTACAGATGATCCACAGAATATTATCAGAATATTTTTGTGCTTACTAGGATATGGACCAGCACTCCGAGTGGCGCTTTGTCATTAGAAGTTCATTCGTTTAAGTCATGAAATTCAGCTAAAATGTGAGATCAATTTTAACGAAAAAATCCCCGGAGCAAAAAGGTTAAAGAATATTTTAAGAAATTATTTATTATGGTATCTACTTTAATAATATAGTGTCATGGAACGACGGACCAATAATTGTTTTTTTGTACCGCGGTTATTAGATTTGTTCATAGCCTGCAAATCGGTTTTTATTATTTAAGAACAAAAATAAAGACTTAAAATTGTTACAAATCCACACGCTGTCAACACGATAATTTTGTTTTTTATTGCTAATTTATCCGGGTGCGAGTGACTGTAGTTCGACATAAAATCTAAAACAAAGAGTGTTTAATACGTTTGGTTCACCTTGTACATTTTTGAAAAAGATTACCAGAAAAGTTGGAGTGTGGAGATAAGCGTGGAAACACGTGAGGCCGGTGGACGATTTTTGAGCGTTCCACGTTTTTAAGCGTAATTTTTGGTAGCGATTTGCCTGAGTATTACAGGTGAAGTCATCAGAGTGCTTTTTAAGAGTGCCATAAGGTGTGATCGAGTGAAGAATGCGCTAACGCTTCGTTTATTTGTTAAAATTAGAGCAAAGTTAGAATTGATAAGAGGATTAAAAGGACGCGAGTGGTCCGACATTTTGGAATTTGGAAAGTATTAAAAATTTTACCTACCTGTAAAATTTAATGAGTGCCCTTATGGAGAATAAAATTGGATAAAACGTATGAGTTTATTATTTTTACGACAACACCACAAATTTCGCTGGAGCCGAACTTCAATAACAAAGCAGAAGGAAAACACCGGTTACAACTTACGAGGATCGAGATAACTACACGGAAGTTAAGAACTACCTGCGTGAACTGAGCGTCACCTATCATCGGTATCAGGAACTTAAAACAATTATAAAATTTAAACACAGTGGAACTATTTTTTTATTCAATTATAAAATTTCATTTGATACAAAGACAATATTATTTTTAGTTAATCATTTTTTGTACAAATTCCTCACATATTCGACACAAAAGTAGTCAATGGTCACTGAACTTAGATTCCTTATTAAAACCGTAAATGTAGTTCAGGGACCACGGACTACACACCAAAACACTAACGAGTCAAAAAGCGATATTAACCGCTAAATTAATTTGTTTTTAAATAAGCCTAGCTATCGTTGGTCAATTTCAATTTTATTACCCCACACAATTATTGGTTTGAGACAGAAGCAATCCATGCCCTGGGACGTCTCTGTTCTGAGATTGAGTAAGCTAGTCGGCAAATTTGAAGAAAAGGAGGCTATCGAGATTGATAAAAAAATTTTTGTTAGTAAAATTTTAGGGGGGCAAAATCTCGGTAACATTCCACTACAATAGTTATTATAATGAATTATAACACAACAAAATGGTGCTTCCCCATAAAGCTTCATGTTAGAAATTTGTATTTCAATCATTAATGACGTTCCGAAATGATCGATGAGGGGTTTGGAATTTTTGAGGAAGGATGACTATATAATTAGGGTTCCGATTTTCAAAATTAAAATTTTTTATCTACTATCTAGTTTCGCGCAGGATCGTCTTTTATTTATTTTACGTTTTGTAAAAGGAATTGCTTTGGCTTATGACTTAACGACTTCCTAAGAGTTCCGTTTGCCGTAACTATAACCACTTCTTAAAGTGACACAAGATTATTCGAGGTTATGATGAAGCACTTGTTTGTCAGTGGCGTATTACAATTATATTATCCAGGGGTTTGTATTATTTTCAATATTATCAAAGAGTATACCTACTCTTTGATATTATCTTTGATATTATGATAGTCAGCGGCGTAGAACGTGTATATTTTCGACAGGTTTTTATCGTTATTATATAAAAAACAGTATAATCGAATTTGTTGTAAATTTTGTTTAATATTTAATAATAAAAATAATAATAATTGTAATATTTCCGAATTTCTACAGTTTTAGCAATAATGGTATTGAAATATTATATAATAATTCAAAGTTAAATCAAAATAATCAAGAACCCAACAATGATAGACATGTTTCGACCTTATAAGGTCTCATCAGTATCATATAGTTGAATTCTTGAAAATATTGATTTGATTGTTTACCTTATATAGCATTTTCATATAGGTTCAATCCTCAAAGGCCCCCTGTACTATCCTTATGACATGTCATTTCGACCCCTTTGGAAAATGCTCCGTAGAACACCCTGTGTTTATAATTTGAATATTATATAAAAAATGATTCGAGTAGGTAATTATAACATTTCTTAAAAATTGTAAATTTGCAGTTTTACATATTGATTTTTCAAAGTTACTATTTAAAATAGTATAAAAATTATAAAATATATAGCGAAATCGCAATTTTAAAATAAAAAATTTTGCTATTCGGAAAAAAAATTCGAAAATTTGCAAATTTTATAACGGAAACGTATTTCCACGAAACACGTGGAAGAATTTTGGATCAAAATTTTTTCATAAATTTATTTTGCATTTGCGGAAATATTTTGAATGGAAGAATGAAATTTTCAAAATGCACCCAAAAATCCAAATGGCACTGTCAAAGTGTTGTAGGTTATAAACAACAATGTAAACCTAACCAAACTGTATAAAAATAGCACTACGTGATTTTAAAATACATATTAAACAATTTACAAGTTCAGACATACCAATTTTCGATTGTTATGTTTTTATAACATTAGAAAGGACGTCTTTTATTGCTTTAGGTTAGCTAGACATACAAATATTTTTGTATTCATTTAAGTCATGAAATTCAGCTAAAATATGAGGTCAATTTTAAAGAAGAAATCCCCGGAGCGAAAAGGTTAAAGAATATTTTAAGAAATTATTTATTATGGTATCTACTTTAATTATATAGTTATTATAATGAATTGTTACACAACAAAATGGTGCTTCCCCATAAAGCTTCATGTTAGAAATTTGTATTTCAATCATTAATTACGTTCCGAAATGATCGATGAGGGGTTTGGAATTTTTGAGGAAGGATGCTATATAATTGAGAGTTCCAATTTTCAAAATTAAAAATTTTTATCTACTATCTAGTTTTGTAAAAGGAATTGCTGTAGCCGTCACTTAACCACTTCCTAAGAGTTCCGTTGGCCGTAACTATAACCACTTCTTAAAGTGACACAAGATTATTCGAGGTTATGATGAAGCAATTGTTTGTCAGTGGCGTATTACATTTATATTATCCAGGGGTTTGTATTGTTTTCAATATTATGTATTTTAATAAATTTAATTAAAAACAAATAATGTATTTTTAACTATTTCGTTACATTTTTGAAATGTATTTTGTAATTAAAATTTAAATATTTGACTTTGAAGTCAAATTAAAATAAAATAAAATCACGTAATAAAATTCAAAAACAAATTCATTTCAATATAAAATTCATAATAGAACAGGTAATGATAAAATTCAAATTCTAAAGTCAAAAGAAAAAAAAATGGAAAAGTTATTACTACAAATTTGACACCACATAACTTATAATAAAAAGATTTTCATTTAAATGAAGATGAACGACGTACAAAATTATATTCCGTATGTCATTTCTTAATCAGAATTTCGTGACGTAGCGGCACAGATATTTGAATCGAACTTTATAAAATACAATTGGGTTTGTATTTGATTTCAAATTTTATTTTTGTTCATTGAAATCACATTATTATTTGTGAAATTCGCACAAATTAATTTATTTTACGTTTTCTAAACAAAATTGCGATAGCCCTAACTTAACCACTTCCTAAAAGTTCCGTTTTGCCGTAACTATAACCACTTCTTAAAGTGACAGAAGAATATTTAAGGTTATGATGAAGCAATTGCCGATCATTGGCGTAGAGCGTGAATATTTTCAAAGGGGTTTTAATTTAAATGTATATTAGTATATTTCTATAATAGCATAAATATAGCGGTTCGTAAAAACACTGTGTTAAGCGCGGGTCACATTAGGCTTCTTACCAGCGCTGGTAAGACGCGGCTGGTAAGAAGCTGCTGGTAAGAAGCCTAATGTGATTACACAATTCGCCGCTGGCGTTTAGAAGCCGGCGAGTATTCATCAGTGCTGGCGAAGTTCGGCATGTTCAACTTTGGTAGCTAGAAGCGGCGACTAAAGATCACGTGACCGCTGGCACCAGCCGGCAGCGCAATCTGACCACTATCACTTTTAATCAGCAGCGAGTAATTCTAATAATTACATTCTAAAGGTAGTTTTTTGTAAAAAGGTTATTAAAAATTTTTTTAAATTAGTATTAATGTCCGAGGTAAAGTGGACTGCGAAGGAAATTATTTCTTTTTTAGACATTTTTCAAAATGATCCGTGTTTGTGGGACGTTAGTTCTAAAGATTACTTAAACCGAAATTTAAAAGATGTGTCAATTAACAAATTATTACGACAGTTAAAAATTTCAGAAATACCCAGTTCCTTTAATTCAATAAAAAAAAAAAAGTTTACGGGATACCTACCGCAAAGAATTTCGCATTTTGTTTGACAGAGTTGGCCGCCGCTGCTTGCTGGTGCTTCTTACCAGCCGCGTCTTACCAGCGCTGGTAAGAAGCCTAATGTGACCCGCGCTTAATCGAAATAGTTGTTTTTTAAAATTTTTTTGTTTTTTAAAAATTAACATTTTGTTAATTTATTTAATAAAAAAAATAATAATAATTGTTACATTTCTAAATTGCTACAGTTTCACCAATAATATTATTATTATTAAGTAGCGTTACATTCCGAAAAATTGAGATGCTCGTTAGGGTTTACAAAATCCTTTTCTGAGGGGGATTGGTCCTTTTACAGTTTAAAGTAATATTTTATGCATTTTCTAGAGATTAAGATGTTTTTTTGCTTCGATTATTATGTTCCTCCATCTCTCTCTGTCGTGTAACATCTTCTTCAGGTCATCCATCAAGCAGTCCCACCAACTCAATTTGGGTCTTTCCTTGAATCTTTTCCCATCGGGTCTCCACGTGGTCAACACTTTTATCGGTTCATCATTATGACTTCTCAGTACGTATACCATTCTGTACCATTCTTCTGCTATTTCGTCTCGTATCTCAAAATTCGTTCACGGTCTGAACTCACCTTCCTCCCAAGATTGTTCTTAAAATTTTTCTTTCGAAGATCCTCAAGATCTCTTCCTCTCTTTGGTCTTTGGACTTCTGATGCATAAGTGAGTATAGATCTTATTATCAAAGTTTTGTAAATTCCGATTTTTGTGTTTCTTGCATTTGTGGAAATATTTCGCTTCAAAGAATCACATTTTCAAGAAATGCACCAAAATTTTACCTTTTTTTACCTGTTTCCTCTTAACGAAGAGCGAGTTTTCGACGTCACAATTGTAATCGACATTTGTGCGCATCTTTCTCGGCCATCGCCAATTAGCGCAAAGTATTTTTGACGGCTCCGCACCCTTTGGAATCTGATTGTGGAGAAGAATTTTTCTTAAATTTGATAAATTCAAATTTTTTAATTTTCACGTCGATAGTAATCGCGATAAGAAAGCGAAAAGTTCATAAGGCTATTTTCGAAAAAGCCATCTCTTCACCGTTAAAACTGACCTTTCTGGTTTATTCCAAAAAGAGCTAGGATTTTAAACGAAAATTTTCGTCATTCGACATTTCTTAGTTTAGCAGCGGTAAGGAACGGTTTTTAAAAAAATTCGCAAAGAACAAAAACGTAGCCATTCGCAAGGACCAACCGATGGTGGCAAACGATTTTCAAAAATTTCGACGGTTTACGTGCAATCGGCGTAACAAAGTCAAAATTTTAATTTTTCTTATTTTGATTCTGGTAATCTTATTTTTTAACCGATTGTTAATTTCTAAACGGCATCGAATAGGTACGGCCGATCTTCACAAATTCGATATAGTTCATATTTTTCCTATCTCGATCCGTGGAGCGGATAAACCCAAAACAAAATTTCAACTTTTTTTTGGTGCTTTTGAGGAAAAATAAATTTCGAAAATTTGCAAATTTTACGCCGGAAACGTGTTGGCCCGGCACGTGGAAGAATTTTGGATCGAAATTTTTTTATAAATTTATCTCGTCTTTGCGGAAAAAATTCTACTCGAAATGTGAAATTTTCAAAAATGCTCCAAAAATTTACATTTTTTCGGGTTTCACCTTAAAGAAGAGGGAAAAATTCAGAAATTTTGACGATAAAATCATTATCGACGTTTGGGCGCTACTGTCTCGACCATCAACAATTACTGTAAAGAATTTTTGAAGGCTCCGCACCCTTTGGAATCTGATTGGGGAGATCGATTTTTGTAAAATTTTAGAAATTTAATTTTTTTAATTTTGACGTCGATAGTAATTGCGAAAAGAATGCGAAAAGTTCATTTGGCTATTTTCGAAAAAACCGTCCCTTCACCGTGAAAACTGACTTTTTTGGTTTATTGCAAAAAGAGCAAGGATTTGAATCGAAAATTTTCGTCATTGGACATTTCTTGGTTTAGCAGCGGTAAGGAATGGTTTTTAAAAAAATTCGCGAAGAACAAAAATGAAGCCATTCGCAAGGACTAATCGATGGCGGCAGAAGATTTTCAAATATTTCAATCGTTTACGCGCAATCGGCGTAACAAAGTCAAATTTTGAATTTTTTTTATTTGCGCTATAGCGGCGCTATATATTAACCGAATTTTAATTTCTAAACGGCATCGAATAGGTACCATCGATCTCCTCAAATTAGATATGTACCATTTTTTCCTCATCGCGATCGGTTCAGCCGTAAAACCCAAACCAAATTTTCAAATTTTTTTTCAAAGGCTACCCTTTGCTGCTTTTCAGGAAAAATAAATTTTGAAAATTTGCAAATTTTACGCCGGAAACGTGTTGGCCCGGCACGTGGAAGAATTTTGGATCGAAATTTTTTTATAAATTTATTTCGTCTTTGCGGAAAAAATTCTACTCGAAAAGTGAAATTTTCAAAAATTCACCAAATATTTAACTTTTTTCGGGTTTCACCTTAAATAAGAGAGTAAAACTTAAACTTTTTGACGTTACAATTATTATCGACAATTGTACGCATCTTTTTCGGCCATCGGCAATTAGCGCAAAGTATTTTTGACGGCTCCGCATCCTTTGGAATCAGATTGTGGAGAAGAAATTTTCTTAAATTTGATAAATTCAAATTTTTGAATTTTCACGTCGATAGTAATCGCGATAAGAAAGCGAAAAGTTCATAAGGCTATTTTTGATTAAGCCATCCCTTCACCGTTAAAAATGACCGTTCCGGTTTATTGCAAAAAAAGCTAGGATTTGAAACGAAAATTTTCGTCATTCGACATTTCTTAGTTTAGCAGCGGTAAGGAACGGTTTTTAAAAAAATTCGCGAGGAACAAAAACGTAGCCATTCGCAAGGACCAACCGATGGTGGCAAACCATTTTCAAAAATTTTTACGGTTTACGCGCAATCGGCGTAACAAAGTCAAAATTTTAATTTTTCTTATTTTGATTGTGGTAATTTTATTTTTTAACCGATTTTTAATTTCTAAACGGCATCGAATAGGTACGGCCGATCTTCACAAATTCGATATACTTCATATTTTTCCTATCTCGATCCGTGGAGCCGTTAAACCCAAAACAAATTTCAATTTTTTTTCAATTTCAAAAATTTGCAAATTTTACGCCGTAAACCTGTTGGCCCGGCACGTGGAAGAATTTTGGATCGAAATTTTTTTATAAATTTATCTCGTCTTTGCGGAAAATTTTTAACTCGAAATGTGAAATTTTCAAAAATACACCAAAATTTTACCTTTTTTCGGGTTTCACCTTAAAGAAGAGGGAAAAAGTTTAAATTTTTGACGTTAAAATGGTTGCCGATATTTGGGCGCATCATTCTCGGCCATCGGCAATTATCGAAAAGTTCTAGTAAAGGGCATACGACCGCTTCGAAGTGTGATTTTGGAGAAGAATTTTTCTAAAATTTTATAAATTTAATTTTTTTAATTTTCACGTCGTTAGTAATGCCTAAAGGAAAACAAAAAATAGATTTGAAGGTTTGCGAAAAAATCGTTCCTTCATCTTTAAAAGTGACTTTTATTATTTGCTGCAAAATATTTGCTTCTTTTGCATTCTAACTTTGAGGATAAATTCGGGTGGAGGACACTTGTGTTAGGTACCTTTGGATTCAAAAAACCCTAAGGAAGCTATTCGTTGCGTTTGCCGCATTCGAAAATTGCACTCGCCGCTAAGCTGAGTTCAACTATGGGAAAAAGGTTGAAACCGAGTCAAATCAAATTTACAAATTCACTTCTTCACAGTCAAAATTTAGGGGTAAAATTTGGTTGGCGAATTTTGAGTCGCCTACCGTTGTCTTCAGCAGTCCTCGAGGAAGCTACTTGTCGGGCCTACGACCCTCCAAATTTCCACTCCGAGGCAAGCCGAGCGCAAGTATGGTAAAAAAGTTTTCAAATTTGAAATCCCCGTCAATTCAAATTTACAAATTTACTTCTTCATACTCAAAATTTAGGGATAAAATTTGGTCGGCATCTGTCGAATCGCCTACCGTTGTCTTCAGGAGACCCCGAGGAAGCTACCTGTCGGGCCTACGGCCCTCCACAATGCAGGCCCTCGCCAAGCCGAGCGCGTGTATGGTAAAAAAGTTTTCAAATTTGAAATCCCCGACAAATCAAATTTACAAATTTACTTCTTCATACTCAAAATTTAGGGGTAAAATTTGGTTGGCGTCTGTCGAGTCGCCTATCGTTGTCTTCAGGAGACCTCAAGCAAAACAGTTGTCGGGCCTACGGCCCTCCAAAATGCAACTCCTCGCCAAGCCGAGCGCGTGTATGGTAAAAAAGTGTAAAACATCAAAACCCACGTGGGATTAAATTTGCATTTTTACTTCTTTGTGCGCAAAATTTGGAGGTAAATTTTGAACCGGAAGATTTGTTTCTGGTACGGTTCGATTCAGAAAACTTCGAGGAAGCTATTTGTGGCGCTCGCCGCGGTGAAAAGACGCGCTCGGCGCGTCACCGAGCGCAAGAATGGTAAAAATGTCATGCATGTCATTTACGTCAAAATTAAATTAATTTCGGAAACTTTTGGGAATCGAGTTGCGACGCGACTCGCATTCTGTCTAACCCGTTTCGCGTGCTTCAGAAAGAGATGCGACATGGTACGATTAAAAAAAGGATCGCTAATTATTAAAAATCGTCGATTTTGTCGGAGAGAGACCTTGCAAGGCGCGACTGTTCGCACTCGCGTAAAAAATTTTCGCAAAATAAACCGTCGACTTTGCGGCGTTACCACGCCGCGGAGGGATTTTTCATGAAAAAGTTATATCGGTTGTGCACGATGCGGATCCTTTGGGCGTCGAACGGCACTTCGCCCGTCAAAATCTGTAGTGCCGGATTGGCTGGCGTTCTGCCGGCGAAATCGACCTTTAAAAAACCGACTAAAACGGCGGTGGCCGCCGTCTCCGGCGGCGGATCGACTTCCTCCCACCACCCTCGGCTCGGCTTCGCCTCGCTCTTTCTTTCGACACACCACACTCGAAAATCGGTCCGACACGGGCCGCTCCGCGGCCCAAAACGTGTCTCAATTTCTTAAAATCGATAAGATTTTATTATATAAGACTAGCCTAGAAAAAGCGGCTGCCGCCGCTTTTTTAGGCTAGTTCGCCCTATCGGGCTCATTAGCGGCCTGCGGCCGCCAGTTGGTAGTAGGTAATATTCGAGTGGCGCACGAGAAGAGATGGTACCGAACCGAGCGCGCAAAATATTTTAAGTGACGATTGATTATTAATTGCAATACGATTTGATATTTCTCTTTTACTCGCGCGGTGGTACAATGTGTTACTATGGGTCTGCTGCACATGGTATAAATTTATAAATTTAATAAACCATACGAAAATTTGGCCGGCGGAAAGCTATTCGCAGCGTGCGCGTCTGTTAGTATGTACTCGAAGTTTTAATAAACTTTATTAACAAAATGGTAGTCGTCGTTAAAAGTTGAAATTGTAAATATAACCTAAGAAATTATTCTACAAATAGTAAACATACGTTCATCTTCACATATGCTTTTAATGTAATTAAAAATAACTTTAAAATTAGAAAATTAAAATTTTCTAAATATTTTAGTTTAACTTAACCATTTCCTAAAAGTTCCGTTTGCCGTAACTATAACCACTTCTTAAAGTGACAGAAGATTATTGTAGGTTATGAATTATGATGAAGCACTTGTCAATCAGTGGCGTCCTGTATGTATATTATCCAAGGGTATTTATTGTTTTTAATAGTATGTATTTTAATAAATTTAATTTATTCAAATAAAAATAAAATATTACTACATAAATAGATTCAAAAACGAAATCTTATCAATTTAAAATTTTCAAAGTCAAAATTAAAAAAAAAGGATATTGTAACACGTCAATTTGTAGACAAAATATTATTGCGAAAAAAGACATACAAATTCAAATATTTCTAACATTTATTATTGAAAACTATTTACAGAATTAATTTTCACAAAGAAATAAAAAGAAAATAAACTCAATTTCAATAAATATTTTTATAGAGCTTCAAAAAGTAACTCTCTTATTTAATATTAAAATTGTTAATAATAAATCTAATAAGTTAAAGCAATTAAATTTTTTCGAAAATTTCCTGAATGTCCTCATCTTTTTTTTCAAGCTTTTACTTTAAGGAATTTTTTAAATTTTTTAAAAAAAAAATTTTAAAGGGCGCAATAAAAGGAGATATGGGTAATTCAATACAATACATAAAAATAATTGCGTTTGCAATATAACTTGTATTTTCATTTTTTTTAATTTGTTTAAAAATTTAAAAAAATTTATGAAATTCACACACGTTCATGGGCTTCGCTAGAGTCAAATGAGTACTAAGATTTTCAAAATTTTTCGGAACTTGAGAAAAATTTTAAAATACACCAATAATCATACAATGATATACTTTATAATGTTTTATTATTCTTCCCGAATATTTTTTAGTAGTTTATTTTAAAACATCAGTTAATAAAATAAGTCATTAATTTGACTCTATTTTTATTATTACATTAAACTTGACAACTCCACCTATTCAAATCTATTCAAATATAACCTTTATTATGTTTTATTTGACGTTAGTGTATGTCTTTTGTTGCGCGCTGTTGCTAGATTTTAATATGGAGTTTGCTATTTTTTTTTATTGCATTTCTTTAATGCAATTACATAAACTGCATAGTTTAACTATTTCGCTCCGGGACTGGTCCATATATTATCCATATATGGACCAGCACTCCGAGTGGCGCTTTGTCATTAGAAGTTCATTCGTTTAAGTCATGAAATTCAGCTAAAATGCGAGGTCAATTTTAACGAAAAAATCCCCGGAGCAAAAAGGTTAAAGAATATTTTAAGAAATTATTTATTATGGTATCTACTTTAATAATATAGTTATTATAATGAATTATAACACAAAAAAATGGTGCTTCCCCATAAAGCTTCATGTTAGAAATTTGTATTTCAATCATTAATTACGTTCCGAAATGATCGATGAGGGGTTTGGAATTTTTGAGGAAGGATAACTATATAATTGAGGGTTCCGATTTTTAAAATTAAAATTTTTTCTATACGACTATCATAGAATGTGGGCATTCTGATTCTATTTTTAAATGCAGAATATCTACATTCTTTCTTTTTTTTATTCTCACACCGATATCGGTGCGAGAATAATTATTCTCACACAGATTAGACCAATTAGAGCAAAGAATAGACTACTATTTGAAGTGACATCTATTACCAAATTTTTGAACTCAATTTATTTACACATCTGTCAAATTAATAAGAAATATTATATTTAAGTGCCTGGATTACAATTTATAAAAGACAGTTAAAAATTTACTCGCGTATTATAAAAGACGGATAAATTTAAATTTATCATTAAATTTAACTTCTTGATTAACTATTGATTTAACCCATGTCAATTTGTCTTTTGTTTTTAATTCACAAATTTTATAAACAAAAATCAAGTTTGTCAAATGAGTAAACTTTTTTGCGTACGATCGATCTGAATTTTTGCACATATTTTCCTACCGATAGTTCACATGAGTGCACGAGGGGGGACAATTTTTGCTCAGTTTTTCGATATCTAGCGCCGTTCTTGAGTTATTGCTGCGTTTCCGCCACACAAACTTGAATTAGCAATAACTCGAAAACGGCGTTAGATATCGAAAAACTGAGCAAAAACTTCTCCCCCCCCCCTACCCTCAATTTCCGAATTATCGGTAGGAAAGCATGTGCAAAATTCAGATCGATCCCGCACAAAAAAATGTTCTCATTTTTACAAATTCTAATTACGGTCAAAACTTATACAGCTTATTATTTTAATAGTCGTATAGAAAGTATAGTCTGAAACACGTTTGGAATGGCTATTCCGCACTCGTGAACCGTCACCCTCGCCTGTCGGCTCGGGTGACAAACTTTTCCCTCGTGCGGAATATGCCTAATTCCAAACTTGTTTTATATATGTATACTATTATCTACTATCTAGTTTCACGCAGGATCGTCTTTCATTTATTTTACGTTTTGTAAAAGGAATTGCTTTGGCTGTCACTTAACGACTTCCTAAGAGTTCCGTTTGCCGTAACTATAACCACTTCTTAAAGTGACACAAGATTATTCGAGGTTATGATGAAGCAATTGTTTGTCAGTGGCGTATTACAATTATATTATCCAGGGGTTTGTATTATTTTCAATATTATCAAAGAGTATAGGTACTCTTTGATAATATCTTTGATATTATAATAGTCAGCGGCGTAGAACGTGTATATTTTCGACAGGTTTTTATCGTTATTATATAAAAAACCGTGTAATCGAATTTGTTGTAAATTTTTTTTAATATTTAATAATAAAAATAATAATAATTGTAATATTTCCGAATTTCTACAGTTTTAGCAATAATGGTATTGAAATATTATATAATAATTCAAAGTTAAATCCAAATAATCAAGAACCCAACAATGATAGACATGTTTCGACCTTATAAGATCTCATCAGTATCATATAGTTGAATTCTTGAAAATATTGATTTGATTGTTTACCTTATATAGAATTTTCATATAGGTTCAATCCTCAAAGGCCCCCTGTACTATCCTTATGACATGTCATTTCGACCCCTTTGGAAAGTGCTCCGTAGAACACCCTGTGTTTATAATTTGAATATTATATAAAAAATAATTCGAGTAGGTAATTATAAAATTTCTTAAAAATTGTAAATTTGCAGTTTTACATATTGATTTTTCAAAGTTACTATTTAAAATAGTATAAAAAGTATAAAATATATAGCAAAATCGCAATTTTGAATTAAAAAATTTTGCTATTCGGAAAAAAAAATTCAAAAATTTGCAAATTTTATAACGGAAACGTATTTCCACGAAACACGTGGAAGAATTTTGGATCAAAATTTTTTCATAAATTTATTTTGCATTTGCGAAAATATTTTGAATGGAAGAATGAAATTTTCAAAATGCACCCAAAAATTCAAATGGCACTGTCAAAGTGTTGTAGGTTATAAACAACAATGAAAACCTAACCAAACTGTATAAAATATAGCACTACGTGATTTTAAAATACATATTAAACAATTTACAAGTTCAGACATACCAATTTTCGATTGTTATGTGTTTATAACATTAGTAACGTACGTCTTTTATTGGTTTAGGTTAGCTAGACATACAAATATTTTTGTATTCATTTAAGTCATGAAATTCAGCTAAAATGTGAGGTCAATTTTAAGGAAGAAATCCCCGGAGCGAAAAGGTTAAAGAATATTTTAAGAAATTATTTATTATGGTATCTACTTTAATTTTATAGTTATTATAATGAATTATTACACAACAAAAGCTTCCCCATAAAGATTCACGTTAGAAATTTGTATTTCAATCATTAATTACGTTCCGAAATGATCGATGAGGGGTTTGGAATTTTTGAGGAAGGATGACTATATAATTGAGGGTTCCAATTTTCAAAATTAAAAATTTTTATCTACTATCTAGTTTTGTAAAAGGAATTGCTGTAGCCGTCACTTAACCACTTCCTAAGAGTTCCGTTTGCCGTAACTATAAACACTTCTTAAAGTGACACAAGATTATTCGAGGTTATGACGAAGCAATTGTTTGTCAGTGGCGTATTACATTTATATTATCCAGGGGTTTGTATTGTTTTCAATATTATTTTATTAAATTTTTAATAAATTTAATTAAAAACAAATAATGTAATTTTAACTATTTCGTTACATTTTTGAAATGTATTTTGTAATTGAAATTTAAATATTTGAAGTCAAATTAAAATAAAATAAAATCACGTAATAATATTCAAAAACATATTCATTTCAATATAAAATTCCTAATAGAACAGGTAATGATAAAATTCATATTCTAAAGTCGAAAGAAAGAAAAAAAATGGAAAAGTTATTGCTACAAATTTGACACCACATAACTTATAATAAAAAGATTTTCATTTAAATGAAGATGAACGACGTAAAAAATTATATTCCGTATGTCATTTCTTAATCAGAATTTCGTGACGTAGAGGCACAGATATTTGAATCGAACTTTATAAAATACAATTGCGTTTGTATTTGATTTCAAATTTTATTTTTGTTCGTCGAAATCACATTATTATTTGTCAAATTAGCACAAATTAATTTATTTTACGTTTTCTAAACAAAATTGCGATAGCCCTAACTTAACCACTTCCTAAAAGTTCCGTTTTGCCGTAACTATAACCACTTCTTAAAGTGACAGAAGAATATTTAAGGTTATGATGAAGCAATTACCGATCATTGGCGTAGAGCGTGAATATTTTCGAAGGGGCTTTAATTTAAATGCATATTAATATATTTCTATATAGCATAAATATAGCGGTTCGTAAAATAACCGTGTAATCGAAATCGTTGTAAATTTTGTTAATATTTAATAATAAAAATTATCATAATTGTTATATTTCTGAATTGCTACAGTTTTACCAATAATATTATTATTATTAAGTAGCGTTACATTCCGAAGAATTGAGATGCGCGTTAGGGCTTACGAAATCTTTTTTTGAGGAGGATTGGTCCTTTTACAGCTTAAAGTAATATTCTATTCATTTTCTAGAGATTGAGATGTTTTTTGCTTCGATTATTATGTTCCTCCATCTCTCACTGTTGTGTAACATCTTTTTCAGGTCATCCTTCAAGCAGTCCCACCAACTCAATTTGGGTCTTCCTTTGAATATTTTCCCATCTGGTCTCCACGTCGTCAACACTTTTATCGCTTCATCATTATTATTTCTCAGTACGTGTACCACCCATTTAATTCTTGGTGTCTTCATGGCTCTTACAATGTCTTCTTCTGCCATTTCGTCTCTTATCTCAATATTCGTTCACGGTCTGAACTCACCCTCTACTTCTATTCCTCCCAAGATTGTTCTTAGAATTTTGCTTTCGAAGATCCTCAAGATCTCTTCCTCTCTTTGCGTAGTGCCGCGTAGTGCACATGACTTCTGATGCATAAGTGAGTATAGGTCTCATTGTCAAAGTTTTGTAAATTCTGATTTTTGTGTTTCTTGCATTTGCGGAAATATTTCGCTTCAAAGAATCAAATTTTCAAGAAATGCACCAAAATTTTACTTTTTTACCCGTTTCCTCCTAACGAAGAGAGAAAAACTTAAACTTTTTGACGTTACAATTATTATCGACAATTGTACGCATCTTTTTCGGCCATCGGCAATTAGCGCAAAGTATTTTTGACGGCTCCGCATCCTTTGGAATCTGATTGTGGAGAAGAATTTTTCTTAAATATGATAAATTCAAATTTTTGAATTTTCACGTCGATAGTAATCGCGATAAGAAAGCGAAAAGTTCATAAGGCTATTTTTGAAAAAGCCATCCCTTCACCGTTAAAAATGACCGTTCCGGTTTATTGCAAAAAGAGCTAGGATTTGAAACGAAAATTTTCGTCATTCGACATTTCTTAGTTTAGCAGCGGTTAGGAACGGTTTTTAAAAAAATTCGCGAGGAACAAAAACGTAGCCATTCGCAAGGACCAACCGATGGTGGCAAACCATTTTCAAAAATTTTTACGGTTTACGCGCAATCGGCGTAACAAAGTCAAAATTTTAATTTTTCTTATTTTGATTCTGGTAATCTTATTTTTTAACCGATTTTTAATTTCTAAACGGCATCGAATAGGTACGGCCGATCTTCACAAATTCGATATACTTCATATTTTTCCTATCTCGATCCGTGGAGCCGTTAAACCCAAAACAAATTTTCAAATTTTTTTTTGAAGGCTACCACCCCCTATGCTGCTTTTCGGAAAAAAATAATTTCAAAAATTTGCAAATTTTACGCCGGAAAGGTGTTGGCCCGGCAAGTTAAACTATTTTGGATCGAAATTTTTTTATAAATTTATCTCGTCTTTTCGGAAAAATTTCTACTCGAAATGTGAAATTTTCAAAAATGCACCAAAAATTTACATTTTTTCGGGTTTCACCTTAAAGAAGAGGGAAAAATTCAGAAATTTTGACGATAAAATTGTTATCGACGTTTGGGCGCTACTGTCTCGACCATCGGAAATTACTGTAAAGAATTTTTGACGGCTCCGCACCCTTTGGAATCTGCTTGGGGAGATGGATTTTTCTAAAATTTTAGAAATTTAATTTTTTTAATTTTCTCTTCGATAGTAATCGCAAAAAGAATGCGAAAAGTTCGTTAGGCTATTTTCGAAAAAACCGTCCCTTTACCGTTAAAACTGACTTTTTTGGTTTATTGCAAAAAGAGCAAGGAATTGAATCGAAAATTTTCGTCATTGGACATTTCTTAGTTTAGCAGCGGTAAGGAATGGTTTTTAAAAAAATTCGCGAGAAACAAAAACGTAGCCATTCGCAAGGACCAACCGATGATAGCAAAACATTTTCAAAAATGTCGACCGTTTACGCGCAATCGGCGTAACAAAGTCAAATTTTGAATTTTTTTTATTTGCGCTATAGCGGCGCTATTTATTAACCGAATTTTAATTTCTACACGGCATCGAATAGGTACCGTCGATCTCCTCAAATTCGATATGATTCATTTTTTCCCCATCTCGATCGGTGAAGCCGTAAAACCCAAACCAAATTTTCAAATTTTTTTTTGAAGGCACCCCCCCTTTGGTGCTTTTGAGGAAAAATAAATTTTGAAAATTTGCAAATTTTACGCCGGAAACGTGTTGGCCCGGCTAGTTAAACTATTTTGGATCGAAATTTTTTTATAAATTTATCTCGTCTTTGCGGAAAAATTTCTACTCGAAATGTGAAATTTTCAATAATGCACCAAAAATTTACATTTTTTCGGGTTTCACCTTAAAGAAGAGAGAAAAATTCAGAAATTTTGACGATAAAATTGTTATCGACGTTTGGGCGCTACTGTCTCGACCATCGGCAACTACTGTAAAGAATTTTTAACGGCTCCGCACCCTTTGGAATCTGCTTGGGGAGATGGATTTTTCTAAAATTTTAGAAATTTAATTTTTTTAATTTTCTCTTCGATAGTAATCGCAAAAAGAATGCGAAAACTTCGTTAGGCTATTTTCGAAAAAACCGTCCCTTTACCGTTAAAACTGACTTTTTTGGTTTATTGCAAAAAGAGCAAGGATTTGAATCGAAAATTTTCGTCATTGGACATTTCTTAGTTTAGCAGCGGTAAGGAATGGTTTTTAAAAAAATTCGCGAGAAACAAAAACGTAGCCATTCGCAAGGACCAACCGATGATAGCAAAACATTTTCAAAAATGTCGACCGTTTACGCGCAATCGGCGTAACAAAGTCAAATTTTGAATTTTTTTTATTTGCGCTATAGCGGCGCTATTTATTAACCGAATTTTAATTTCTACACGGCATCGAATAGGTACCGTCGATCTCCTCAAATTCGATATGATTCATTTTTTTCCCATCTCGATCGGTGAAGCCGTAAAACCCAAACCAAATTTTCAAATTTTTTTTCAAAGGCTACCCCCCCTTTGGTGCTTTTGAGGAAAAATAAATTTCGAAAATTTGCAAATTTTACGCCGGAAACCTGTTGGCCCGGCACGTGGAAGGATTTTGGATCGAAATTTTTTTATAAATTTATCTCGTCTTTGCGGAAAAAATTTAACTCGAAATGTGAAATTTTCAAAAATACACCAAAATTTTACCTTTTTTCGGGTTTCACCTTAAAGAAGAGAGGAAAAGTTAAAATTTTTGACGTTAAAATCGTTGCCGATGTTTGGGCGCATCTTTCTCGGCCATCGGCAATTATCGCAAAGTTCTAGTAAAGGGCATACGACCGCTTCGAAGTTTGATTTTGGAGAAGAATTTTTCTAAAATTTTATAAATTTAATTTTTTTAATTTTCACCTCGATAGTAATGCCGAATAGAAAGCGAAAAATAGATTTGAAGGTTTTCGAAAAAATCGTTCCTTCATCTTTAAAAGTGACTTTTTATTATTTGCTGCAAAATATTTACTTCTTTTGCATTCTAAGTTTGAGGGTAAATTTGGGTGGAGGACACTTGTGTTAGGTACCTTTGGATTCAAAAACCTCTAAGGAAGCTATTCGTTGCGTTTGCCGCATTCGAAAATTGCACTCGCCGCTAAGCTGAGTTCAACTATGGGAAAAAGGTTGAAACCGAGTCAAATCAAATTTACAAATTCACTTCTTCACAGTCAAAATTTAGGGGTAAAATTTGGTTGGCGAATTTTGAGTCGCCTACCGTTGTCTTCAGCAGTCCTCGAGGAAGCTACTTGTCGGGCCTACGACCCTCCAAATTTCCACTCCGAGGCAAGCCGAGCGCAAGTATGGTAAAAAAGTTTTCAAATTTGAAATCCCCGTCAATTCAAATTTACAAATTTACTTCTTCATACTCAAAATTTAGGGATAAAATTTGGTTGGCGTCTGTCGAATCGCCTACCGTTGTCTTCAGGAGACCCCGAGGAAGCTACCTGTCGGGCCTACGGCCCTCCACAATGCAGGCCCTCGCCAAGCCTAGCGCGTGTATGGTAAAAAAGTTTTCAAATTTGAAATCCCCGACAAATCAAATTTACAAATTTACTTCTTTATACTCAAAATTTAGGGGTAAAATTTGGTTGGCGTCTGTCGAGTCGCCTATCGTTGTCTTCAGGAGACCTCAAGCAAAACAGTTGTCGGGCCTACGGCCCTCCAAAATGCAACCCCTCGCCAAGCCGAGCGCAGGTATGGTAAAAAAGTGTAAAACATCAAAACCCACGTGGGATCATATTTGCATTTTTACTTCTTTGTGCGCAAAAGTTGGAGGTAAATTTTGAACCGGAAGATTTGTTTCTGGTACGGTTCGATTCAGAAAACTTCGAGGAAGCTATTCGTTGCGGTCGCCGCGGTGAAAAGACGCGCTCGGCGCGTCACCGAGCGCAAGAATGGTAAAAATGTCATGCATGTCATTTACGTCAAAATTAAATTAATTTCGGAAAATTTTGGGAATCGAGTTGCGACGTGACTCGCATTCCGTCTAACCCGTTTCGCGTGCTTCAGAAAGAGATGCGACATGGTACGATTAAAAAAAGGAACGCTAATTATTAAAAATCGGCGATTTTGTCGGAGAGAGACCTTGCAAGGCGCGACTGTTCGCACTCGCGTAAAAAATTTTCGCAAAATAAACCGTCGACTTTGCGGCGTTACCACGCCGCGGAGGGATTTTTCTTAAAAAAGTTATATCGGTTGTGCACGATGCGGATCCTTTGGGCGTCGAACGGCACTTCGCCCGTCAAAATCTGTAGTGCCGGATTGGCTGGCGTTCTGCCGGCGAAATCGACCTTTAAAAAACCGACTAAAACGGCGGTGGCCGCCGCCTCCGGCGGCGGATCTACTTCCTCCCACCACCCCCGGCTCGGCTTCGCCTCGCTCTTTCTTTCGAGACGCCACACTCGAAAATCGGTCCGACACGGGCCGCTCCGCGGCCCAAAACGTGTCGAAATTTCTTAAAATCGATAAGATTTTATTATATAAGACTAGCCTAGAAAAAGCGGCTGCCGCCGCTTTTTTAGGCTAGTTCGCCCTATCGGGCTCATTAGCGGCCTGCGGCCGCCAGTTGGTAGTAGGTAATATTCGAGTGGCGCACGAGAAGAGATGGTACCGAACCGAGCGCGCAAAATATTTTAAGTGACGATTGATTATTAATTGCAATACGATTTGATATTTCTCTTTTACTCGCGCGGTGGTACAATGTGTTACTATGGGTCTGCTGCACATGGTATAAATTTATAAATTTAATAAACCATACGAAAATTTGGCCGGCGGAAAGCTATTCGCAGCGTGCGCGTCTGTTAGTATGTACTCGAAGTTTTAATAAACTTTATTAACAAAATGGTAGTCGTCGTTAAAAGTTGAAATTGTAAATATAACCTAAGAAATTATTCTACAAATAGTAAACATACGTTCATCTTCACATATGCTTTTAATGTAATTAAAAATAACTTTAAAATTAGAAAATTAAAATTTTCTAAATATTTTAGTTTAACTTAACCATTTCCTAAAAGTTCCGTTTGCCGTAACTATAACCACTTCTTAAAGTGACAGAAGATTATTGTAGGTTATGAATTATGATGAAGCACTTGTCAATCAGTGGCGTCCTGTATGTATATTATCCAAGGGTATTTATTGTTTTTAATAGTATGTATTTTAATAAATTTAATTTATTCAAATAAAAATAAAATATTACTACATAAATAGATTCAAAAACGAAATCTTATCAATTTAAAATTTTCAAAGTCAAAATTAAAAAAAAAGGATATTGTAACACGTCAATTTGTAGACAAAATATTATTGCGAAAAAAGACATACAAATTCAAATATTTCTAACATTTATTATTGAAAACTATTTACAGAATTAATTTTCACAAAGAAATAAAAAGAAAATAAACTCAATTTCAATAAATATTTTTATAGAGCTTCAAAAAGTAACTCTCTTATTTAATATTAAAATTGTTAATAATAAATCTAATAAGTTAAAGCAATTAAATTTTTTCGAAAATTTCCTGAATGTCCTCATCTTTTTTTTCAAGCTTTTACTTTAAGGAATTTTTTAAATTTTTTAAAAAAAAAATTTTAAAGGGCGCAATAAAAGGAGATATGGGTAATTCAATACAATACATAAAAATAATTGCGTTTGCAATATAACTTGTATTTTCATTTTTTTTAATTTGTTTAAAAATTTAAAAAAATTTATGAAATTCACACACGTTCATGGGCTTCGCTAGAGTCAAATGAGTACTAAGATTTTCAAAATTTTTCGGAACTTGAGAAAAATTTTAAAATACACCAATAATCATACAATGATATACTTTATAATGTTTTATTATTCTTCCCGAATATTTTTTAGTAGTTTATTTTAAAACATCAGTTAATAAAATAAGTCATTAATTTGACTCTATTTTTATTATTACATTAAACTTGACAACTCCACCTATTCAAATCTATTCAAATATAACCTTTATTATGTTTTATTTGACGTTAGTGTATGTCTTTTGTTGCGCGCTGTTGCTAGATTTTAATATGGAGTTTGCTATTTTTTTTTATTGCATTTCTTTAATGCAATTACATAAACTGCATAGTTTAACTATTTCGCTCCGGGACTGGTCCATATATTATCCATATATGGACCAGCACTCCGAGTGGCGCTTTGTCATTAGAAGTTCATTCGTTTAAGTCATGAAATTCAGCTAAAATGCGAGGTCAATTTTAACGAAAAAATCCCCGGAGCAAAAAGGTTAAAGAATATTTTAAGAAATTATTTATTATGGTATCTACTTTAATAATATAGTTATTATAATGAATTATAACACAAAAAAATGGTGCTTCCCCATAAAGCTTCATGTTAGAAATTTGTATTTCAATCATTAATTACGTTCCGAAATGATCGATGAGGGGTTTGGAATTTTTGAGGAAGGATAACTATATAATTGAGGGTTCCGATTTTTAAAATTAAAATTTTTTCTATACGACTATCATAGAATGTGGGCATTCTGATTCTATTTTTAAATGCAGAATATCTACATTCTTTCTTTTTTTTATTCTCACACCGATATCGGTGCGAGAATAATTATTCTCACACAGATTAGACCAATTAGAGCAAAGAATAGACTACTATTTGAAGTGACATCTATTACCAAATTTTTGAACTCAATTTATTTACACATCTGTCAAATTAATAAGAAATATTATATTTAAGTGCCTGGATTACAATTTATAAAAGACAGTTAAAAATTTACTCGCGTATTATAAAAGACGGATAAATTTAAATTTATCATTAAATTTAACTTCTTGATTAACTATTGATTTAACCCATGTCAATTTGTCTTTTGTTTTTAATTCACAAATTTTATAAACAAAAATCAAGTTTGTCAAATGAGTAAACTTTTTTGCGTGCGATCGATCTGAATTTTTGCACATATTTTCCTACCGATAGTTCACATGAGTGCACGAGGGGGGACAATTTTTGCTCAGTTTTTCGATATCTAGCGCCGTTCTTGAGTTATTGCTGCGTTTCCGCCACACAAACTTGAATTAGCAATAACTCGAAAACGGCGTTAGATATCGAAAAACTGAGCAAAAACTTCTCCCCCCCCCCCTACCCTCAATTTCCGAATTATCGGTAGGAAAGCATGTGCAAAATTCAGATCGATCCCGCACAAAAAAATGTTCTCATTTTTACAAATTCTAATTACGGTCAAAACTTATACAGCTTATTATTTTAATAGTCGTATAGAAAGTATAGTCTGAAACACGTTTGGAATGGCTATTCCGCACTCGTGAACCGTCACCCTCGCCTGTCGGCTCGGGTGACAAACTTTTCCCTCGTGCGGAATATGCCTAATTCCAAACTTGTTTTATATATGTATACTATTATCTACTATCTAGTTTCACGCAGGATCGTCTTTCATTTATTTTACGTTTTGTAAAAGGAATTGCTTTGGCTGTCACTTAACGACTTCCTAAGAGTTCCGTTTGCCGTAACTATAACCACTTCTTAAAGTGACACAAGATTATTCGAGGTTATGATGAAGCAATTGTTTGTCAGTGGCGTATTACAATTATATTATCCAGGGGTTTGTATTATTTTCAATATTATCAAAGAGTATAGGTACTCTTTGATAATATCTTTGATATTATAATAGTCAGCGGCGTAGAACGTGTATATTTTCGACAGGTTTTTATCGTTATTATATAAAAAACCGTGTAATCGAATTTGTTGTAAATTTTTTTTAATATTTAATAATAAAAATAATAATAATTGTAATATTTCCGAATTTCTACAGTTTTAGCAATAATGGTATTGAAATATTATATAATAATTCAAAGTTAAATCCAAATAATCAAGAACCCAACAATGATAGACATGTTTCGACCTTATAAGATCTCATCAGTATCATATAGTTGAATTCTTGAAAATATTGATTTGATTGTTTACCTTATATAGAATTTTCATATAGGTTCAATCCTCAAAGGCCCCCTGTACTATCCTTATGACATGTCATTTCGACCCCTTTGGAAAGTGCTCCGTAGAACACCCTGTGTTTATAATTTGAATATTATATAAAAAATAATTCGAGTAGGTAATTATAAAATTTCTTAAAAATTGTAAATTTGCAGTTTTACATATTGATTTTTCAAAGTTACTATTTAAAATAGTATAAAAAGTATAAAATATATAGCAAAATCGCAATTTTGAATTAAAAAATTTTGCTATTCGGAAAAAAAAATTCAAAAATTTGCAAATTTTATAACGGAAACGTATTTCCACGAAACACGTGGAAGAATTTTGGATCAAAATTTTTTCATAAATTTATTTTGCATTTGCGAAAATATTTTGAATGGAAGAATGAAATTTTCAAAATGCACCCAAAAATCCAAATGGCACTGTCAAAGTGTTGTAGGTTATAAACAACAATGAAAACCTAACCAAACTGTATAAAATATAGCACTACGTGATTTTAAAATACATATTAAACAATTTACAAGTTCAGACATACCAATTTTCGATTGTTATGTGTTTATAACATTAGTAACGTACGTCTTTTATTGGTTTAGGTTAGCTAGACATACAAATATTTTTGTATTCATTTAAGTCATGAAATTCAGCTAAAATGTGAGGTCAATTTTAAGGAAGAAATCCCCGGAGCGAAAAGGTTAAAGAATATTTTAAGAAATTATTTATTATGGTATCTACTTTAATTTTATAGTTATTATAATGAATTATTACACAACAAAAGCTTCCCCATAAAGATTCACGTTAGAAATTTGTATTTCAATCATTAATTACGTTCCGAAATGATCGATGAGGGGTTTGGAATTTTTGAGGAAGGATGACTATATAATTGAGGGTTCCAATTTTCAAAATTAAAAATTTTTATCAACTATCTAGTTTTGTAAAAGGAATTGCTGTAGCCGTCACTTAACCACTTCCTAAGAGTTCCGTTTGCCGTAACTATAAACACTTCTTAAAGTGACACAAGATTATTCGAGGTTATGACGAAGCAATTGTTTGTCAGTGGCGTATTACATTTATATTATCCAGGGGTTTGTATTGTTTTCAATATTATTTTATTAAATTTTTAATAAATTTAATTAAAAACAAATAATGTAATTTTAACTATTTCGTTACATTTTTGAAATGTATTTTGTAATTGAAATTTAAATATTTGAAGTCAAATTAAAATAAAATAAAATCACGTAATAATATTCAAAAACATATTCATTTCAATATAAAATTCCTAATAGAACAGGTAATGATAAAATTCATATTCTAAAGTCGAAAGAAAGAAAAAAAATGGAAAAGTTATTGCTACAAATTTGACACCACATAACTTATAATAAAAAGATTTTCATTTAAATGAAGATGAACGACGTAAAAAATTATATTCCGTATGTCATTTCTTAATCAGAATTTCGTGACGTAGAGGCACAGATATTTGAATCGAACTTTATAAAATACAATTGCGTTTGTATTTGATTTCAAATTTTATTTTTGTTCGTCGAAATCACATTATTATTTGTCAAATTAGCACAAATTAATTTATTTTACGTTTTCTAAACAAAATTGCGATAGCCCTAACTTAACCACTTCCTAAAAGTTCCGTTTTGCCGTAACTATAACCACTTCTTAAAGTGACAGAAGAATATTTAAGGTTATGATGAAGCAATTACCGATCATTGGCGTAGAGCGTGAATATTTTCGAAGGGGCTTTAATTTAAATGCATATTAATATATTTCTATATAGCATAAATATAGCGGTTCGTAAAATAACCGTGTAATCGAAATCGTTGTAAATTTTGTTAATATTTAATAATAAAAATTATCATAATTGTTATATTTCTGAATTGCTACAGTTTTACCAATAATATTATTATTATTAAGTAGCGTTACATTCCGAAGAATTGAGATGCGCGTTACGAAATCTTTTTTTGAGGAGGATTGGTCCTTTTACAGCTTAAAGTAATATTCTATTCATTTTCTAGAGATTGAAATGTTTTTTGCTTCGATTATTATGTTCCTCCATCTCTCACTGTTGTGTAACATCTTTTTCAGGTCATCCTTCAAGCAGTCCCACCAACTCAATTTGGGTCTTCCTTTGAATATTTTCCCATCTGGTCTCCACGTCGTCAACACTTTTATCGCTTCATCATTATTATTTCTCAGTACGTGTACCACCCATTTAATTCTTGGTGTCTTCATGGCTCTTACAATGTCTTCTTCTGCCATTTCGTCTCTTATCTCAATATTCGTTCACGGTCTGAACTCACCCTCTACTTCTATTCCTCCCAAGATTGTTCTTAGAATTTTGCTTTCGAAGATCCTCAAGATCTCTTCCTCTCTTTGCGTAGTGCCGCGTAGTGCACATGACTTCTGATGCATAAGTGAGTATAGGTCTCATTGTCAAAGTTTTGTAAATTCTGATTTTTGTGTTTCTTGCATTTGCAGAAATATTTCGCTTCAAAGAATCAAATTTTCAAGAAATGCACCAAAATTTTACTTTTTTACCCGTTTCCTCCTAACGAAGAGAGAAAAACTTAAACTTTTTGACGTTACAATTGTTATCGACATTTGTGTGCATCTTTCTCGGCCATCGGCAATTAGCGCAAAGTATTTTTGACGGCTCAGCACCCTTTGGAATCTGATTGTGGAGAAGAATTTTTCTTAAATTTGATAAATTCAAATTTTTTAATTTTCACGTCGATAGTAATCGCGATAAGAAAGCGAAAAGTTCATAAGGCTATTTTCCAAAAAACCATCCCTTCACCGTTAAAACTGACCTTTCTGGTTTATTGCAAAAAGAGCTAGGATTTGAATCGA
Organism: Cantharis flavilabris; assembly: GCA_949152465.1. Taxonomy (NCBI): domain Eukaryota; kingdom Metazoa; phylum Arthropoda; class Insecta; order Coleoptera; family Cantharidae; genus Cantharis; species Cantharis flavilabris. The sequence continues at coordinate 49,826,230 of OX424435.1, forward strand.
AAATTTTCGTCGTTGGGCATTTCTTAGTTTAGCAGCGGTAAGGAATGGTTTTTAAAAAAATTCGCGAGAGACAAAAATGAAGCCATTCGCAAGGACTAATCGATGGAAGCAGAAGATTTTCAAATATTTCAATCGGTTACGCGCAATCGGCGTAACAAAGTCAAATTTTGAATTTTTTTTATTTGCACTATAGCGACGCTATTTATTAACCGAATTTTAATTTCTAAACGGCATCGAATAGGTACCGTCGATCTCCTCAAATTCGATATGGTTCATTTTTTTCCCATCGCGATCGGTTCAGCCGTAAAACCCAAACCAAATTTTCAAATTTTTTTTCCAAGGCTACCCCCTATGGTGCTTTTGAGGAAAAATAAATTTCGAAAATTTGCAAATTTTACGCCGGAAACGTGTTGGCCCGGCACGTGGAAGAATTTTGGATCGAAATTTTTTTATAAATTTATTTCGTCTTTGCGGAAAAAATTCTACTCGAAAAGTGAAATTTTCAAAAATTCACCAAATACTTACCTTTTTTCGGGTTTCACCTTAAATAAGAGAGTAAAACTTAAACTTTTTGACGTTACAATTATTATCGACAATTGTACGCATCTTTTTCGGCCATCGGCAATTAGTGCAAAGTATTTTTGACGGCTCCGCATCCTTTGGAATCTGATTGTGGAGAAGAATTTTTCTTAAATATGATAAATTCAAATTTTTGAATTTTCACGTCGATAGTAATCGCGATAAGAAAGCGAAAAGTTCATAAGGCTATTTTTGAAAAAGCCATCCCTTCACCGTTAAAAATGACCGTTCCGGTTTATTGCAAAAAGAGCTAGGATTTGAAACGAAAATTTTCGTCATTCGACATTTCTTAGTTTAGCAGCGGTAAGGAACGGTTTTTAAAAAAATTCGCGAGGAACAAAAACGTAGCCATTCGCAAGGACCAACCGATGGTGGCAAACCATTTTCAAAAATTTTTACGGTTTACGCGCAATCGGCGTAACAAAGTCAAAATTTTAATTTTTCTTATTTTGATTCTGGTAATCTTATTTTTTAACCGATTTTTAATTTCTAAACGGCATCGAATAGGTACGGCCGATCTTCACAAATTCGATATACTTCATATTTTTCCTATCTCGATCCGTGGAGCCGTTAAACCCAAAACAAATTTTCAAATTTTTTTTTGAAGGCTACCACCCCCTTTGCTGCTTTTCGGAAAAAAATAATTTCAAAAATTTGCAAATTTTACGCCGGAAAGGTGTTGGCCCGGCAAGTTAAACTATTTTGGATCGAAATTTTTTTATAAATTTATCTCGTCTTTTCGGAAAAATTTCTACTCGAAATGTGAAATTTTCAAAAATGCACCAAAAATTTACATTTTTTCGGGTTTCACCTTAAAGAAGAGGGAAAAATTCAGAAATTTTGACGATAAAATTGTTATCGACGTTTGGGCGCTACTGTCTCGACCATCGGAAATTACTGTAAAGAATTTTTGACGGCTCCGCACCCTTTGGAATCTGCTTGGGGAGATGGATTTTTCTAAAATTTTAGAAATTTAATTTTTTTAATTTTCTCTTCGATAGTAATCGCAAAAAGAATGCGAAAAGTTCGTTAGGCTATTTTCGAAAAAACCGTCCCTTTACCGTTAAAACTGACTTTTTTGGTTTATTGCAAAAAGAGCAAGGAATTGAATCGAAAATTTTCGTCATTGGACATTTCTTAGTTTAGCAGCGGTAAGGAATGGTTTTTAAAAAAATTCGCGAGAAACAAAAACGTAGCCATTCGCAAGGACCAACCGATGATAGCAAAACATTTTCAAAAATGTCGACCGTTTACGCGCAATCGGCGTAACAAAGTCAAATTTTGAATTTTTTTTATTTGCGCTATAGCGGCGCTATTTATTAACCGAATTTTAATTTCTACACGGCATCGAATAGGTACCGTCGATCTCCTCAAATTCGATATGATTCATTTTTTTCCCATCTCGATCGGTGAAGCCGTAAAACCCAAACCAAATTTTCAAATTTTTTTTCACGTGGAAGAATTTTGGATCGAAATTTTTTCATAAATTTATTTTGTCTTTGCGGAAAAAATTCTACTCGAATGTGAAATTTTCAAAAATTCACCAAATATTTACCTTTTTTCGGGTTTCACCTTAAAGAAGAGAGGAAAAGTTAAAATTTTTGACGTTAAAATCGTTGCCGATGTTTGGGCGCATCTTTCTCGGCCATCGGCAATTATCGCAAAGTTCTAGTAAAGCGCATACGACCGCTTTGAAGTTTGATTTTGGAGAAGAATTTTTCTAAAATTTTATAAATTTAATTTTTTTAATTTTCACGTCGATAGTAATGCCGAAAAGAAAACTAAAAATAGATTTGAAGGTTTTCGAAAAAATCGTTCCTTCATCTTTAAAAGTGACTTTTTATTATTTGCTGCAAAATATTTACTTCTTTTGCATTCTAAGTTTGAGGGTAAATTTGGGTGGAGGACACTTGTGTTAGGTACCTTTGGATTCAAAAACCTCTAAGGAAGCTATTCGTTGCGTTTGCCGCATTCGAAAATTGCACTCGCCGCTAAGCTGAGTTCAACTATGGGAAAAAGGTTGAAACCGAGTCAAATCAAATTTACAAATTCACTTCTTCACAGTCAAAATTTAGGGGTAAAATTTGGTTGGCGAATTTTGAGTCGCCTACCGTTGTCTTCAGCAGTCCTCGAGGAAGCTACTTGTCGGGCCTACGACCCTCCAAAATTCCACTTCGAGGCAAGCCGAGCGCAAGTATGGTAAAAAAGTTTTCAAATTTGAAATCCCCGTCAATTCAAATTTACAAATTTACTTCTTCATACTCAAAATTTAGGGATAAGATTTGGTTGGCGTCTGTCGAATCGTCCACCGTTGTCTTCAGGAGACCCAGAGGAAGCTACCTGTCGGGCCTACGGCCCTCCACAATGCAGGCCCTCGCCAAGCCGAGCGCGTGTATGGTAAAAAAGTTTTCAAATTTGAAATCCCCGACATATCAAATTTACAAATTTACTTCTTCATACTCAAAATTTAGGGGTAAAATTTGGTTGGCGTCGGTCGAGTCGCCTACCGTTGTCTTCAGGAGACCCCGAGGAAGCTACCTGTCGGGCCTACGGCCCTCCAAAATGCAACCCCTCGCCAAGCCGAGCGCATGTATCGTAAAAAAGTGTAAAACATCAAAACCCACGTGGGATTAAATTTGCATTTTTACTTCTTTGTGCGCAAAATTTGGAGGTAAATTTTGAACCGGAAGATTTGTTTCTGGTACGGTTCGATTCAGAAAACTTCGAGAAAGCTACTCGTTGCGGTCGCCGCGGTGAAAAGACGCGCTCGGCGCGTCACCGAGCGCAAGAATGGTAAAAATGTCATGCATGTCATTTACGTCAAAATTAAATTAATTTCGGAAAATTTTGGGAATCGAGTTGCGACGCGACTCGCATTCCGTCTAACCCGTTTCGCGTGCTTCAGAAAGAGATGCGACATGGTACGATTAAAAAAAGGAACGCTAATTATTAAAAATCGGCGATTTTGTCGGAGAGAGACCTTGCAAGGCGCGACTGCTTGCACTCGCGTAAAAAATTTTCGCAAAATAAACCGTCGACTTTGCGGCGTTACCACGCCGCGGAGGGATTTTTCCTAAAAAAGTTATATCGGTTGTGCACGATGCGGATCCTTTGGGCGTCGAACGGCACGTCGCCCGTCAAAATCTGTAGTGCCGGATCGGCTGGCGTTCTGCCCGCGAAATCGACCTTTAAAAAACCGACTAAAACGGCGGTGGTCGCCGCCTCCGGCGGCGGATCTACTTCTTTCTACCACCCTCGGCTCGGCTTCGCCTCGCTCTTTCTTTCGACACACCACACTCGAAAATCGGTCCGACACGGGCCGCTCCGCGGCCCAAAACGTGTCGAAATTTCTTAAAATCGATAAGATTTTATTATATAAGATGCTGCCAAGGGTAGCGGGTAATTGTCATTTTTTGACAATCACCCGGGCCAAATATTCGTTTTTCAAATTTTCACTTAATTTTAATGGGATTGGCTACTTTTCAATTGTTTTTACAATGTCATTGGTGCATGTCGGTCATGTGACAGGTGCGGGCGATTCTCATTAATATTTGTTATTATTCTGTTTTCATTAGTTTTAAAGTTTATTATGAATAGTTTTTTAGTTAAATTTTGGCTAATATGAATTCTAGTAGTACTATTTATCTAAATAAATTTTTTTTAATAGTTGAGGTATTATTACTACGAAATTTAGCAAGAGTATGTACGTTTTCTTTGGTGTACGAATAATTTATTGAGCCACTGTATATATTTTGTGAACAAGGAAGTATTGTAATCCCAATTTTTTTTTTGGTTTCCAGATTTTGACGTAAATATCCGTTTTGATTTTCCCTGAATCCATTTTAACTATTTTCGTTGTGACATCTGTACGTACAGTGAGTAACGAAAATATCCGGACACTCCTATGTTAACAATGTAAATTGGACATTTTGAAGCCGCTTTTTTTCATATAAAAATCGATTTTACAGCAAAACTTTTTAGACATTTTTTTATTGCAAATTTCATTGCCTTCCATTTTGTTTATATGAATTTTTTTATTTTGTCGCGCCTTTTTGACTGACAGCGACTTAAATAAGACTCCGTAAAACACAAAAACTATTGTCATCTATATCTTGGAAACGGTGCCTTAAAATAGAAAAATGTATAGGAACAAAAATGTAGAGAATAAAATTTACAAGAAAAAATACTTATTAATTTTTTAGTTATTTTGCACCGTTTCCGAGATATAGATGACAATAGGTTTTGTGTTTTACACAGTGTTGCTTAAGCCGCTGTCAGTCAAAAACGGCGCGACAAAATAAAATAATTCATATAAATAAAATTGAAGGCAATGACATTTGCAACAAAAAATGTTTAAAAAGTTTTGCCGTAAAATCGATTTTTGGATGAAAAAAAGCGGCTTCAAAATGTTCAATTTGGTAGCATAGGAGTGTGCGAGAACTTATGCGAGTCACTATATATTTTATCCATAACTTTTTCTTTCTACATTATATTATAATAAATTATAATATATTAGTGCACCGCCAGTGTCGAGTGGTAGCCTGAAATAAAGATAAAACCGCGAGAATGCAAGAAGATAACAAACCCATTCATAAGAACCTATATCAAGTATCACCACTATCGCAAGTCGCAACTCGATTGACGGTGCGGCGCCTATACTTTTCTAGGTATATAAATAAAAGTACACCAGTGGACGGTGGTAAACCAGATTTTATCTTTCCAATTCCCATTTTAAATTTTAACAGATATATTGAATAATGAGTAATGACTAGAGTACGGACTTTCAAGCATAAAAAATCGTGAAAATAGAACTTAAAATAGCACAAAAAATTGCTATTATATGCATAAAAATATGATTTCATCTTAAATATAAGCATTAAAAAAATTTTTTTTTAATTTATTTGAAAAGTAACACAAGAAAAAAGTAATAAAGCAAAAAAATACCTAATAAAAAGTAAAATAATAAAATAATTTCTCTACATCATTTTTTCTAAAAAATGTAATTATTACATTTTTTTCTAAATTTTTCTTTAAGAACTAATTGATATTGAGGCTTTTTTAAATTTCACTAAAACGCTAGCTTCTGTTAAAGGATGATCTATTGTTTCCAGCTACTTAATAGATGAGCTATTTTAGCTCACTCAAAAGTGAGTTTTAGTTAAAGGTTCTTTTATTTAATAATTTAGTTGATTTAAATTTCAAACCTCTTTATTGCTCTTAATTCTTAGGGGTAAACCGGTAAAACGTCTTCCAATTTCAATTCCCTAGTCAAGAAGCACCCTATATATTTACTTCACAAAAATTTGTGACTTATAAAATGGGTTAGCTCAAATCGTCATTAGCTCCCGGTCTAAAATAAATCTAGGTATTTATGTATCTACTGCAATTTTTTTTAATTTATCGAAACTGTGCTAAAATAAGTACTAAAAATGCTTAAAACTAAATTTAAGCATAAAAGTATCAAAATAAGCATATAAGCATAAAAAACTTAACGCCAAATGCCTTATTTTTATCAAATTCATAGCCATTTATAACAATTACACTTCTGCTATCAATATTTATGTATAGCAAATTTGCTAGAAATCCGTACTCTAGTAATGACTAATGAGCATATTATATCTTCTCTTGTAAACCACACCACGTTTTAAGTTTTTTATCATGTTTTTTCCTTGATTTAAACTAATAGGCAATAACATCGATATCACGAAAAAATCGATGTTTTCAACCGATGCTATCGATGGGATCGATGTCCAGATTACAATAAAAATTAGATATTCTTGCATGAATGATGGTAAGTGCAAAAATCCCACCCTTACGATTAATAAAATTTTTCAACAACAGAGAGGGAAATTTTCGAATATTAAAAGGCGGATATAAGCTCCTTATATCAGCTAATAATACCATTGTACGTTTTAAAAGTAGATTCCTGTAAGTTTACTATTTTAACTAGGAAGTTAGCAACCAGACTATTTGTCAAGAGTGTTGTCTACCTACCAATTAATTAAATTTAAAACGCCATAGCGTATAAGCCACCTCGCGTTCGTGAATTAAAGCTAGATCCACGTATCCTGGCCTTAACAGCACCAATTTATATTCAAAATATCCAAAAATTAATGCATAAAAAATTTTCATTTGAAATTCAATTAAAATAACTTTAAAATCAATTTTGCGTTTACAACGGAACGGCGATTGCGAGCACGTTGTGCGACGAGCACATCATATTTACTATGCTTTCCAATTAATAATTTTAATTTATCGAAAACCAATTATTCCGATATACAAATTTTAATTTATTTAATTAACGTCCAAATTATCAAATCCAATCATTAATGGCCAAATTTTTATCAACTTTGAAAAAATCGAAGAATCAAAATTATCAAAAATGCTCACCAAAATATTTTCTTTATTTGTTGAATTAACAAATTAAATCGCACAATTTTAAATAAACCCATAAGAATATGCCAAAAACTGGTCAAAATGTCTCAAATTTTACAAGAGCGTGGCGGAATACGTCCGCTCTCGATACCAACGTCGGCAAAAAGCCCCTTCTCCTACAAAAATTCTACCAACTTTTCCACAATTTCGCGCATAATTACAGAAATTTAAAAATTATTTACAAAATTAAACCTAATTACAAAAATTAACAAAAATAAACAAATTCATTGCAAATCAATCAAACAAATTTAAAAAAAACAACAAAATTTAACATTTGAAGCACGACAACATATGCGGTTGTAACAAATTTTAATAATTTGTGTTATTTTCTGATTACGTCCCTGCCTAGAATCTTATTTGGGTGGGGGTTGAGTTTGCGTTTTGGTTCGATAAGTGAATGTGTTGGTTTTTGGTCTCGTCAAAAGATTGGGTAAGTTTTGCTTTTTTTTGTAAAACTTGTAGGGAGACACCTTCATTGTGGACACCTTCGCATTTATTTTTTTGATACATTTCGGTATTTCGATTTTTTGCACTTGTAAAACTGTTTTCGTTTCCGATATTTCAAAAAATTAATTTAACACGGCAAATTTTAATTTTCATCGTCGAGGTATCTATCGATAATAATTTATCTTCGCTCGCAAATTTTCCACAACGTTCATTTTAACATAAGTGAAATATTTAATTTTAATAATTAAATTATTTTAAACTTTTGGTGTGAACTACTTGTCCTTTTTATATGTTTCTCCAATAGCATAATATTAAGGCAAGTAGGTACGATGAAAACATTATGAATGAATGAAAAACATTAGAACATAAAACATTAGAAATAAGATTATAGTAGTAATATACAAAATTTATTTTTAAAAGTGTATGGTGTGTTGCCTATAGCTAATATTTGGAATAACAATAGTAATGAGCCAAGAAAGCAAAGGCGAGGTTAGAGACAGAGCAAACAGCGACGGCCGAATAACATCTTACTTTGGTCGTTAGAGACAACCAAACAAAGAAAAAGACGAAGAACGACAGAACATATTTCATTTGAGCAAGAAGACTGCGAGATCGCCAGTACCAAAAGGTACTGAAAACGAAACCGAAAAACTGAAAAAAGAAAACAACGCAAGAATGGAGGAAAAAATAGACCGTCTTACGGAAATGATGATAAGCTTTATGTCAGATATGAAATCAAGTCTAGGGGAGACCAAGCAAGACGTTGCCAAGTTGAAAGTCCAGGTGACAGATATCCAGGAAAGCACAGATCACGCCCACGATAAAGTGGAAAAGCTAGGAACCACATTAAAGGAAAAGGAAGGAACATGGAAAATTGAGAAAGAAATGCTGGAGAAAAGAATAGAGGAAATGGAAAAACACAATGAAACTCAGGAAAAAAACAAAAAACGCAACAACATAATAATAAAGGGACTACTGATCACAAGCGGGTCCAATCTGAGACAAGTAATAATTAGCCTTTTGAAAAACAAACTGGATGTAGACGTTGTACCAGTAGATACATTTGAAATAGGAAAAGACAGAGATAACAAGGCGATAGTAGTTAAACTCAACAATTGGGAAGATAAGATGAAGATTATGAGGAATAAAGGCAAGCTGAAAGGTGAAAAAATGTACATAGACAGCGATTTGACCAGGAATAAGCTACAGATACAAAAAAAGATAAGAGAGGTTGCAAGAAAAGAGGTCGAGAAGGGAAATAAGGTTAAGGTGGGATACCAGAAACTAACAATAAACAATAAACTATATGAATGGCGATTGATCCAGCAATCCTTAGTCGGCCAAACGAAGATTGATGAAAGAGAGGATGGATCAAAAAACTAGTGGAAAGAAAGCAGGACTGCCCCAAACCGACCCAGGCTACGAAAATGGAAACGAATAATACAACCGAACAGAAAAATGGTACGATACATGAGAAAGTCAAGGTGGATATATTAACAGAGCAATGCAGATGGAGTGATGCGAAGGAGAGTGAGAAAAAGATAAAGAGAATTAGAATTAAAAAGAACAACAGAGGCGATTTGATAAAGATAGGAACATAGAACGTAACAACAATGCTGAAACCCGGAAAGATGAATGAAATAGCGAATGAAATTATAAGATACGGAATTGACGTTGTAGCATTACAGGAATTAAGATGGAAGGGAAACGGTGAAATAAAAAAAGAGAATTACACGTTTTTATATTCCGGTGAAAATAATCAAGGAAGAAACGGAACCGGCTTTATGGTAACTAAAAAAATGACTCGCAAAATACTATCGTTCAAGGCAATAAGTGGAAGAACGTACCTGAGAATAGAATCAAAGACAAATATGTCGATTATAAATGGTTATGCCCCGACAGAGGAAGAGAGAAAGAGGAATTCTACAGTGAAATTGAAAATCTATGTGATAAAGTACCCAGGCAGGACATATTGATAATATTGGGAGACTTCAATGCGAAGATAGGAAAAGAAGACCGTATAAGTTCAGTAGCGGGGAAGCAAACAATACACGAAGAAACAAACGACAATGGAGACAGGCTATGAGCTTGGCAGCGGCAACGAACACCATGATATGTAGTACAAAATTTAAGCACAAAAAGATACATAAAGTCACATGGGTATGGCCGGGTGGAAGCAATGAAGATGGGAATCAGATTGACCATATATTGTAACGAAAAATAGAGAAAACATAGTAAAGGATGTACGAACGTTTAGAGGAGCAAACGCAGACTTCGACCATTATCTAGTGGTGGCTACAATGAGACAAAAGAAGACGGAATATAACAAGGCAAGAGTATCTAACAGAAAAATAGCGATCGAAGTAAAGAAACGAATCAAATGGTTGAAAACAGGAACACAGGAAGACCTGAATAGCTACAAGGAATACACTAGAGAGGCAAATAAAAAATATAAACAAAAAAAGAACACATGGTTTGTGAAAAAGATGGAAGAAATCGAAACTAGTAACAAGTTCAGTAACGCAAAGATCTTTTATCAGCTATTAAGAAAGAAAAACCACTAAAAAGAGTAAATCCAAGAGGTATGAAAGATGAGGAAGGAAGAGTACAATATATTATATATAATTATATAATCCCCACAGTGGCGCAGTTTTGTGAAGGTATATGGATGGAACTCACTGTTGGGGGGGGGGGCAAATCTGTATAGTCGTAAATAACAATATTGATTTTGGTATAATTTCTAATAATCTAATTGTTTTTTAAAAATAACTATAACCTACGTACAGATCTACCTTTTAATCAATATAGAAAACTATTTCAAAAAAACAAAAAAAAAGTTATTTTATTAATTTTCTTTTAATTATTAATAAAGATAAGAAATTTGTTAATAAATATCTGCAAAATGATGACATATACGTTTTAGAAAATCTAATCTACTCATTTTTTTCGATTGATACGATGCTATTGAATTGTAATGATTTTTGCTTTTCTATTGTTTTACTACGGATTTGCTTCTGTTGAAGCAACTATCAATTTTAACGTAAATCGATATTTGCATATCCAACACAGCGTCCAAAAATGTGTAAAGATCTGGATAAGCTGTATGGAAATTTTTTGCAAAATAATTGTGGAAACACTCGCACGCGTTAGTTGTTCGGAACATCTTTGATGTATTCGATGCCCAAATTTTTGGGGAGAAGAGACAATTTTCTTGTATGTATGTATTATCTAAATACGAAGAATATTTAGAAAGTCTCGCATCTGCAGGCATAATTTATTTAATTTTTTTTTTTATTTAATTAACCGAGATTGATGAAAGAGAGGATGGATCAAAAAACTAGTGGAAAGAAAGCAGGACTGTCCCAAACCGACCCAGGCTACGAAAATGGAAACGAATAATACAACCGAACAGAAAAATGGTACGATACATGAGAAAGTCAAGGTGGATATATTGACAGAGCAATGCAGATGGAGTGATGCGAAAGAGAGTGAGAAAAAGATAAAGAGAATTAGAATTAAAAAGAACAACAGAGGGGATTTGATAAAGATGGGAACATGGAACGTAAGAACAATGCTGAAACCCGGAAAGATGAATGAAATAGCGAATGAAATTATAAGATACGGAATTGACGTTGTAGCATTACAGGAATTAAGATGGAAGGGAAACGGTGAAATAAAAAAAGAGAATTACACGTTTTTATATTCCGGTGAAAATAATCAAGGAAGAAACGGAACCGGCTTTATGGTAACTAAAAAAAATCGGATGTGGCCATGCCCATAACTTTATCATACTTTTAAATAGCAAAAATATAAAGAAATTGGATATTTACACTATTATTGATTAATACTTTTTTATTATTATTATGAAACAGAATAAGATAACAAAATAAAATTTTAAAAATAAGAAAAAAAAATGAAAAAAATTAAATTTGAAAAAAGAATATTTTCAAAAATTGGATATTTACACGATTATTGATTAATACTTTTTTAATATTATATTATAGAGAAGAATTTAATAAAAAAATAAAATTTAAAGAAAAGGAAAAAAATTATTTTTTTTATTTACAAAATATTTTTTTTTTTGAGTTTCCGTGTACCGATTTTAACCAAAATCTAATCAGTTCTAAGTCTCAATATGTATGAACTAAATACGAAATTTTGTTAAAAAATTCCTATTACTTTTTGAGGTAGAGCGCACACAAAATTTGACCACACACACACACACACACACACACATACATGTCCATGCATCTTTGTGGCAGCCCGACCTATACACCCAATTGTGGCGATTTCGTTGTTGGTCACTGTGCGCATAGCACATAAAATTACAATTTATTTGCGCTAGGAGGCGCTCGTTTACTCTCCGTATTTTCGAAGATAAAAATACAGACTATAAGCAAGCATGTGGCATCCGTTGCCACATCAAATGCATTTATCTGAAAATGTGTATAGGGTTCCACAAGCAATGTATTTGCTGTGTACAGTTTGTGTTTAGGATGCCACATTTAGTTCCCCGTTTCTCTCAGTAGGGAGCGCGCCATTAGAAGCGTATATAATATATACAACCAACGATACAAAGTTTCTGAGCTCAATACACTTGTACTAAATTTTGCTTCAGTAACTTTATATCATTAAGGTTATTTATAAAATGAATTAGCCGGAATTAGCTGAGATGTTTTTTTAAATAAAAGTATAATAGCAATCTTTTGCATTTTTGATTTAAAACTTTAAATTGAATTAAAATTTTAGAATCATTTAATAAGTTAGATGCAATACTATTTCCATCAGTCTGAAACCAATCAAATTCTTTTTTGCAACAAATTTTACTAGGAGGTGAGGACACCTAATATTTGAATTTAAAATTTTCAATTCAAAAATAATAACACCCGAATAAAACTTATTGTGAATTTATTTTAGTGGAAGTCTTTTTTAGTGGAAAATATTCGAGCTTTCATAATCATTTATGTGTATTCTGCCAATTTTTAAAATTGACTGAATGTTTATTAAAATTAACATTGAATAAAGCAAACTTTTGAAATTTTCATTTAGCTCCGAGCCACATACGTTCTGAATATTTCGTCGGCATACAAGCAAAAGTGACCAACTGCATAAATGGCGAAAATAAGATGCTTCACTAATTAACGATAATTAATTATAACGATATAATAATAAAAAAATAATTAAAATTTTAATATAATAAACTATATTAATTGTATTATGACTAAAATTATTGAAATTTGGCATTAATTGTCTTATTTTATAAGCGATATTCAACCTAAAAGTTGCTCTCCTGTAAAACTTGAGTTTTGCAGTTGGTCACTTTTGCTTGTATGCCGATGATTAATTAAAAAAAAGATCTTTTAAATTTTTCTTTTAGCTCCGAGCCACATACGTTTGGTGCCGCTGTTTAAATTTGATTTTAATATTCAATTAGATCACCAGATGATAAAAAAAATTAGCGATGTGTAAAGGCATTAAAAGTTTATCTAATCGTTGAAACATGAAAACCAATGCTGTTGAAAAATTTAATTTAAACTTAAATAAAATAAAAAACAGAATCAATGTTAAGCAATTCACTTCACGCTAAAGTTTATTCATAAACTTTTATATTTCAAAACTGACATCCAATGATTTTTTTTCACCTTTCGATTAAATCTATATTTATCTTATAAATTTAAAAAATTGTATCCTTGACTAATTATGATAAGCTTTGTGGTAACTACTATAAAATTTTATATAAAAATTTTACTATAAAATAAATTATGATTATGAAAGCTCGAATATTTTCTACTAAAAAAACTAACACTAAAATAAATTCACAATAAGTTTTATTCGGGTGTTATTTTTGAATTGAAAATTTTGAATTCAAATATTAGGTAACTATTTTAGGTATCCTCCTCCTAGTAAAATTTGTTGCAAAAAAGAATTTGATAGATTTCAGACTGATGGAATGCATGTAACTTATTAAATGATTCTAAAATTTTAATTCAATTTAAAGTTTTAAATCAAACATGCATAAGAATGATATTATACTTCTATAAAACTTGTTATCTAATTCATTTTATAAATAACCGAGCTCAGAAACGTTGTATCGTTGGTTGTATAATATATTATATACGCTTCTAATGGCGCGCTCTCTGCCGAGAAAAACGACGAATTATATGTGACATCTTAAACACACACTGTACACAGCAAATACATTGCTTGTGGAACCCTAAGCCCATTTTTCGGTTATTTCGGGTCTGTATAAGCGGTTGAACAAAGCTAAATATATATTTATAACATGATTCATATCAGCTATTAAAATACTTCCCATAGCTGTGGCATTCAAGACACTATTATTTTTCATAACAAATTCCAAAACTAAATAGTGTGTGTGACCAGAGGGCGCCACCATACCGAGTGACAAATGTAGTTCAATCTGGTTAAAAGCATCTAAGATACAGACCCAATTGTGGCGTACCACACACAGATTCAATTCCCGCCATATCTTTAACGGTAACGCCTCCTTTTAACTGGTATTTTGCGACTTATTCTCATAGAAGCGGCAAGTTCAAATCGGAACACATTAAACACCTATAATAGCCGAGTTATGACGGATTTGGCTGTGGCATCCGAATGTATGTTGCCACAACTAAAGCGTACGCCATAATTGAGTTTAATGCACACACAGGTAGCCACAGTTAATGCCACACAAACACACACACACACACATACATACAGACATTTTTTGCATTGGGAAGCATTGGGACATAGAACAAAAAGGAGAGACAAAGATTGGTTCGACAGCGAATGTATGGAATACAGCAAAACAAAAGTAGAGAAACGAGTCAAATGGTTGAAAACAGGAACACAGGAAGACCTGAAAAGCTACAAGGAATACACTAGAGAGGCAAATAAAAAATATAATGAAATGGTTTTACTCCTCTATCTTTAAAATCTTAATACTTACTATTGATGACAATAAATTTTGTAATGTTGACTGCTATGGGACGCTAATGGTCGAGTACCTCTGCCGGCGCTAGTGGTTACTATATAAAATGGACCCTTATTATGTTGTATTTCGGTATTTCGCGTAGTTAAGAAAAACAACAAGATTCAAAAAAAGGCAACATTTACAAATTATGCACATTTAATGAGAATCAAAATTTTGTGTTCGTGTAGAGTGACTGGTTGAGTGTATTCGATAATCCCCAAATACAGGTAAACAAATACTTAAAATTACAACTAAATACTAACGCAATGTTCTTTTAGGTTATATGAATCTTCGAGGGAACCAAGTTACAAAATATAAAAATATTTCTACCTTATCTGTGCGAACTTCATATGCCAATTCCTACGTGCTCAAATTTTCCATTAACTTTACTTCCTTTACCGTAGGATAATCTTCATACGGAAGAAATTACTTGCACTTCACTTTTAAAAACCAAAACAGCAAAAACCTGGTAACTTATCTTGTAATTATAATCAACTTGATTTTATCTTCTATTTAATTTATTTCAATAATGTGAAGTTCCAAAAATTTTCATCCGTAACCTCAATTTTGCCTTTCCGAAAAGTTCTCGTAACCTATAAACTCGAATTGTATTGCAACAAACGATGCGTGCGGTAACGCGTTCAAATTTACACTAACTAGCAGCTTTTTCCGGCTGTCTTTTTATACTTTTTCTCCTTTTTTACCTACTTGATTCAAAAAAATCGCTTCTTTTTATAAAATTTTCAAATCCATGGCAATTTTTATTTTAATTTGAAATTTTCTGTCTTTCAGATCTTGACCATTTTTGGTGGAAAGTTCCTTCATGACCTCAGGAGTAACCACAATAAATTTCACGGGATGAAATGCACGTCGAAGTCTTCCAGATGCACTTCAAAATGAAAACGCACGTGCTTTTCCGGAATTCTACATTTTCTTGTATCGGCCCAAATTCGTTCCTAAAGGATTTTTCTTGTCTCTGATCATCTTCCCGAGGTTGATCCCATCATTTTCATTCAGTCCACATAGAAATTGTTATTCACGAAAATTGCGAACTTTGAATTTTGACAGTTCACGGTTTTAATAAATGTTCACTTTTACACTTGGTTCCTCATCACAACTACCTAATATCGCACTTAAACACTTCTTAAATACTAGACATAACTTATTCTAATAAAATTATCAAACATCGCAGGTTTGATTCTCGATTTTCAAAATCGGCTATATTTTTGAGGTTTCTTGTTGCTTTCTTTAACTTTAGGTCAGTAACCTTCCAAAATGTGGCTACTTGTTCCTTTATAACTTAGTTAAAATTTTCTTAAGACAAAACCCCAATTACACCTGACCAAAACATGATTCGAGTAACCACCGGAAAACGCTCAACGATACAACCCTTTCCCTTGATATAAGCAATGCGAGGTGACCCACACAACAATTAGGTAAATCACATGCTGTCCTAGGTAAGTTTGACCAATGTCAACGTCATATTTAGAAAAATGTGCAAGTAATTATTAAAATTTTAGGTATCCGAAGTACCACAAGCTGTATCAAATGATGTAAAATTTGCCAATTTCAAGTTTCCGTAATTGCTCACGACCGCTAAATAATGTTGTAGGCCAGTAACACTGCAATAAACAGAAAAAGAACACATGGTTTGTGAAAAAGATGGAAGAAATCGAAACTAGCAACAAGTTCAGTAACGCAAAGATCTTTTATTAGCTATTAAGCAAGCAAAAACCACTAAACAGAGTAAATCCAAGAGGTATGAAAGATGAGGAAGGAAGAGTACAACATAATACCGAGAAAGTGAAAGAAATCTGGATTAGACATTTTCAGAAACTGCTAAACGAGCAACAAGAGGAAGATAACGATGTAAGTATAGCAGTTGCAGACGGAAACCAAGAAATACCCACACCAACACGCGATGAAATAATTGACGTAATTCAAAGAATGAAAAATGGAAAAGCCTCCGGAGGAGACGAGATAGGTATGGAGCTCGTCAAGTGTGGAGAAAGGTGCTCCAGGAAAGGATATGTGACCTGATTCAGAAGACATGGAACGAAGAGAAGATGCCTACAAAATGGAGAGAAGGTATTATAGTGCCGCTAAAAAAGAAAGGAGATCCTGAAGACTGCACAAACTACAGAGGCATAACGCTGCTCAACTCGACATACAAGATACTTTCAACACTGATATTTAGAAGATTAAAAGAACAAACCAAAAGCATAATAGGGGAATACCAATTTGGCTTCACGGAGGGAAAGTCCACAGTAGGGGCAATACATATAGTGAAGCGAACAATGGAAAAGGCGATGGAGCATGGTATTAATCTACACATGTTGTTTGTGGATTTCCAACAGGCGTTTGACAAGTTGGACAGAAAAAAACTATATAAGTGCTGAAAGAAATGAAAATTCCGAACAAGCTGATTAGGCTCATACAAATGACAATGATTAAAACAACGGCAAGCATCAGAACAACAGAAGGAGAAACAGAGAGCTTTGAGATAAACAACGGTGTGAGACAAGGAGATGCACTGTCGGCGCTGCTTTTTAACATCGGTATAGAAAAGATCTCCAAAGAAATGGATATAAAAGGATCGATTGCAACTAGAGAAGGACAGATGCTTGCTTACGCGGACGATATGCTAATTATGACAAGGACCCGCAAGAGAATGATAGAAATGTTTAAGAAAATGGAAAAGGCAGCGAAGGAGATGGGACTGATAGTTAGTGTGAGGAAGACAAAATATATGAGGTGCACAAAGAACGCAATGGGTAGTATGAAAGACCTGGAAATAGAAGGTTATACATTCGAAGAGGTAGGGTTTTTCAATTACCTTGGAGTAGAGATCATTCAGGAGGTCATGTCCCATACAATAGTGCGCAGAAATGATAAAATTCGTTTTAACAAAATAAATACAGTCCTGAAAATATCGTTCTTTGTTGACGTTTTGCTTTGACAGATTCGCTATTTTCGTGCTTTTGATTATTAAATGATATTAACATTATTTGATAATTTAAATAACAATCAGCCTTTTTTAACGCAATTTGAGTATTTTTATTATACTGAGGTTAGTACAAACAACATTTTAATTTAAAATCGTTTTTTAAACGAAAATTTTATTTTTAGGTTAAACTGCTGTGTGCACCACTAAATCTTTTTTTACATCTATTTGACGAAAACGTTTATTATTTTATTGTGGTAGGTAATGCATAAACAAATTAATTTAACATCGTTTTTTAAACAAACAATATTTTTTACAGTTAAAATTCATTACTAATATGAATAACCGTAAAGTAGTTCATAGTCAAGGACGACAAATAATTTATAATGTCATTCAATATATTATGAATAAAGAAAAATGCAAAGGAAATATTTTGTATGCAAAAGTGTCATCTGCAACTGGAGTTTCTTATAAAACTGTTATAAGAATAATGAAGGAAGGAGCTGAAAATCCTCAACAAGCCAAGTTTTCTACTCCCAGGAAAACTATTAAAATGCCATCCCCAAAAACTACAACAAGCCAATTTGAAGAAGATGTTATTAGGCGTATAATTCATTCTTATGCGACTATACATAAAAGGCGACCTACAATGAAAACTGTGTATGAAGCGATGAAAAAAGATCATGGCTTTTCTGGATCGCTTTCATCATTTCGAATTGTAGTACATAGTATTGGTTTTAGGTGGAGAAAATCCCCATGTAATAAGCAAATACTTGTTGAAAAAAGTGATATTCGAGGTAAACGAGTTATGTTCTTAAGAAACCTTATAAAATATAAAGAAGAAGGAAGAAATATTGTTTATACGGATGAAACTTACATCCATAGTTCACATACCGTTCCTAAATGTTGGGACGATGGAAGTACTAACGGTTTAAAGACCCCAGTGTCTAAAGGACAACGATTAATTATTGTTCACGCTGGCGGTGCAAGAGGTTTTGTTACGAGGGCCTTATTAATATTTAAATCTGGCCTTAAAACTGGAGATTATCACGATGACATGAATCACAAAAATTATTTGAAATGGTTAAATGAAAAATTAATTCCAAATCTAGAAAAAAATAGCGTTTTGGTTATTGACAACGCTTCGTATCATAACGTTAGTATTTTAAAATGCCCTACGTCTTCATGGAGAAAAGGTGCTATGCAGCAATGGTTATCAGAAAGCAATATAATATGGCAAATCAGAGATACAAAAATGGATCTGTATAATATAATTAAATTACACAAGCCACGTAATAAAAATTATGTAGCCGATAAACTTTTAGCCGAACATGGCCACGTTGTATTACGGTTACCACCATATCACCCAGAATTGAACCCTATTGAGAAAATTTGGGCGTTGGTAAAGAATCGTGTTGCCGCACGAAATACCACATTTAAAATGGACGATGTCCGAAGATTGACTGAAGAAGAATTTAATAAAGTCACAATAGAAGATTGGCAAAATATTTGTCGCCATGTAGAAGCCACAGAAAAAGAATATATAGAAAAGGAATATATTATGGATGATGTAGATGAACTCATTATTAGAGTAAATTACGAAGATGAAAGTGACAGTTCAGATTATCTGTCTTCGGAAGATGAAGAAGATGATGAAGAGTTCAATTTAGAATGTGAGCCCATCTTGTAAAGATAAAAATAAAAAAAATCAATTACTCGGCTAATAAAATTTACTTCAATGTGCGATTACTCACTTTCTTGTTCGTTATTATTTTATTATAATAAAAATAATTTGTTTTACTTGTACAATAGTATTTGCTCGTACTATAATAATAAAGTTTTACAATAAATTACATTCCTATAGTAATCATTTTATTTTTTCTATAATTAGTTTTTCTTTTCTATAATTATAATGAAAATAATGTTCAAGTCAGATTTTTTAAATTTTCGCGCCAAGCTGATGTTTTCATTTAACATTTATTCTTATGTATTTTGCCCGTTTCGCGCATTGTATGAGACTTAAGCTTCTGAACGAACTCTACATATAGATAGGAATAATAGCAGAATGGAAGAAATCAGAAGAAGAGTACAAACAGGTAATAAGGCCTACTATGCTAATAAAACCCTGCTTAAAGACAAGACACTGACAATAGAAACGAAAGTGAAGATATACAAAACACTGATTAGACCAGTGATTACATATGCCGCGGAGACAGTGTGCATGTCGCAGATGGAGGCCGAGGCACTACTTGTACTAGAAAGAAAAATACTACGTACTATCATGGGCCCAAAAAAAGGTGAAAACGGCGAATACAGACCGCTAATGAATCACGAAATAAAGATGGCGATGAAGAACGAAGACATAGTGAAGTTCATGAAGTCACAAAGATTGAGATGGATGAGGTTGGATATTTCTTTCACCAGTTGTGGCTGTCGATTTTGTTGGCAGCAAACTTCTTGCAGAGATTAAATATTTTTTGGTTATCTGTCATCCTTTTTTTTTCGGAACTTATGATCCTCGCTTCCGCGCCATATCAGCTAGATTAACATCTTGGGTATCTGCAGTAAATAAAAGCTGGTTGATTTATTCCCAGCGTGTAGAAAAAAAAATTCTGGATCCCCAACAAGGGAGGAGGAATTTTTTTTTATTACACGGTATTGTGTCTCCCAGTAGAATTAGAGCATTATAATTATTATAGAGGTCTTGTTTTTTAACCTTTAACTACGCGCTCACTAAACTATAACATAACTACTCGCGCGGTGTATTCCAGGGACCCGCCCTTAAATGGCACTGAAGGATTGCTATTTTTAATAAATAGTATACTTATTATAGAAATTATGTATTGTCATCTTTAAATAATTCCTCCCCTATTTTAGATATTTGTTTTTGTTCGTTTAATTTTTTCATAGCTTTATCTAGATTATCTAATTTGTCTTTTAATCAAAATGGCGGTGTCTAATCTTGCAACGTTAATGCACATTTAATACAAATTGGTAAATTTTAGTAAAACCACGGATCTTGGACCTTTCTTGACGTAAATTCTCAAACGGATGTTTTTGAAGACTCATCTAACATCACTTCCAATCTCGGAAAAATAGAAAAATTCACCCTTTCTTGGTCTTTTTAGACCCCGCTCAAAAAAATCACACTCTCCTCCAGCAAAACCGCCCTAGGGAGTCCTGACTCCAACTTTACCAAACTAAATTTTGGTTAGTTTCTAAAAATGTACAGCACGTAGCACAATTTAATAGACACTCCATTTTAGGTAACCGCAACACTAATAAACACTCGATGATAAAGATGGAAAACAAATAATATGTTAAATGTGTGTTGAAAGTAATATAAAATAGTCACTGTATTTATTTTTCAATAATAAAACCGAATTTGCAGGACAGCGAGAAATTCAAGTGAACGCATGCAAACTAAAATAAACTGTCTACTATTTATAATTTTTATTCCATTGGTGGAACATGGAAAATTTTAGTTAGACAATATTTTTCTAGTGCAATTTTGCTAATAAGTACTTTGGGCATAAAATGGATAAGACCCAGCAAATCAATAACTATCCGGTTATTGACTCATCTTAAAAAACTTAACACTGTGTTTTTCTAAACCTATAATGTTTTTAAAATTGGGAAACTTTCCTAGATGTAAAATTAAATGAAATTGTTAAAAGAATTTTAAATAAAACTGTAATAAATTCATAATATAGTAAATAAAGTGTATCTAATGCAAAATTGTATTTTTTCTTGAATGACAATCAAGAACTTGTATAAGTATGTAATATAATACTACATTAATCTGTTTCTCAATTGATAACGCGAACCCACGCTTGAAAGCAACGTACGTGGAAGGTTTCAGTCATTTGAGGGGAATACAACTTTTAAACAATTTGATCTGTAGCTCCCCACAGCGGAAAAGTTTTGCGTAATTGTCTACCGATCAACCTTAAGGTTGCCGTCACGCCTATGCTAAATAAATGAATAACATGGTGTCATTGTATTTGCTTAGGAAGAAAAAATACGAACTTTTAGAAACCAATTTTGGAACCATTTAAAAGCTAAAAGTTGGCTCTCGGAGACCCTAGCTAGTTTTTATTCCTATCAGAACACCGTAAATATTAAACATTTTGCTGTTAAATTTACAATTTTTCGAACAGCAAAAGTAGCCATTTAATAATTTTTATAAACATTACTTTAATAAATAGAAGTATAAGAAGTAGCTGACATCCAGCACAAATGTTCCATCTAACTTGAAAAAAAAATTGGTAGCATTATATGCATTTTTGTAGAAACGTAAGCAAATACAAATTGATAGTACAATATTTCTTGTTATGGCGAATCAACTTGAAATATTTGATAGAAATCTGCCGTATTAAAAGAAAAAAAATTAAATTTTATTGAATAATAGTTTGTCTATTTTCTCAGCAATGGCGCTGTGGGTTAAACGCTACCGGTGAGGTTTCAAACTTTGCTAAGTGCATAATAATAGAATGATGAAATACCTATGATGAGAGTAATTCTTATCATGTACTAGTAGGTAATTTAAGGAACATAATATACATGTGGGTAGACGGTCAGCATTTATCAAAGTACGTTATCAAAGGTCAACCGTATACTATTTTTATAATATTAAATACGCTATTATATAGGCCATACTAAATAATATAAAAGTGAAAATAAATTTTAATTCTTCTCTGAACTTGACGGCATTACTGAACTATTTTGATGTGAAAAAGATCAATAGGCAATACATAAATATAAGCAATGTAAATTAAACTTTTTGAAGACATTTTTTGTCATACATAAAAAATTCGCTTTTACAGCAATACTATTTAAACATTTTTTGTAGAAAGTTTTATTGCTTTTATCATTATTTATGTACATTTTTCAATTCCATCGCACAGTTTTCGAGTTACATTGATTTAGAAAAGACCCTGTAAAATGCAAACAATATTTTCGTTTGTATCTCAGAAACGGCACAACAACCGAGAAAATTTAAGAATAGTATATTCTGAAACAAGTTTGGAATTAGGCATATTCCGCACCAGGGAAAAGTTTGTCACCCGAGCCGATAGGCGAGGGTGACGGTTCACGAGTGCGGAATAGCCATTCCAAACGTGTTTCAGACTATACTTTCTATACGACTATTAAAATAATAAGCTGTATAAGTTTTGATCGTAATTAGAACTTGTAAAACTGAGAAAATTTTTTTGTGAGCGATCGATCTGAATTTTTGCACATGATTGCCTACCGATATTTCACAGGGGAGGAGTTGCAGCGAGGGGGGGAGAAGTTTCTGCTCAGTTTTTCGATATCTAACGCCGTTTTCGAGTTATTGCTAATTCAAGTTTGAGTGGCGGAAACGCAGCAATAACTCAAGAACGGCGCTAGATATCGAGAAACTGAGCAAAAAATTGTCCCCCCTCGTACACACCCTTTGTGAATTCTCGGTAGGAAAATATGTGCAAAAATTCAGATCGATCGCACGCAAAAAAGTTTACTCATTTGACAAACTTGATTTTTGTTTACAAAATTTGTGAATTAAAAACAAAGACAAATTGACATAGGTTAAATCAATAGTAAATCAAGAGGTTAAATTAAATGATAAATTTAAATTTATCCGTCTTTTCTAATACGCGAGTAAATTTTTAACTGTCTTTTATAAATTGTAATCCAGGCACTTAAATACAATATTTGTTATTAATTTGACAGATGTGTAAATAAATTGAGTTCAAAAATTTGGTAATAGATGTCACTTCAAATAGTAGTCTATTCTTTGCTCTAATTGGTCTAATCTGTGCGAGAATAATTATTCTTTGCTCTAATTGGTCTAATATGTGCGAGAATAATTATTCTCGCACCGATATCGATGTGAGAATAAAAAAAAGAAAGAATGTAGATATTCTGTATTTAAAAATAGAATCAGAATGGCCACATTCTATGATAGTCGTATAGAAACATTTTTTCTTATAAATGTTATTCCCTAAATTTTTGTTCATATACATTTTTCAATTTTATCGCACTGTTTTCGAGATATAAATGACGTTTTTTTTGTGTTTTTCTTGTTTAAGTCTCGTTTAAGTTGCTGTCAGTTAAAAACGGGGCGACAAAATTGAAAAATGTATATATACAAAATTGAAGACAATGAAATTTTTAACAAAAAATGTTTAAAAAGTTTTAGTACAGTATTTAGCTGTCCATACGATATTACTATGACACCGAAGGAAGAAGAAGAATTTAAAAAAGCAACACACTTTCACATATGTGAAAGCCCTTTTAAACCTGAAGATAAGAGGGTTAAAGATCATAATCATTTAATTCCTGAAAATTAAATTAAATCGAGGTATACGATAGATTTATAATTATATAAATTTTTTTATTAATAAGAATTTAAAAAAAATGGCAATAAATCTAGTAGTGGAAAAAATCGTATATAAACCACGGTTGTGAAGACCATTATAGCCCTAGCGCCTTATATTATATATAATCTTGGCGCTAGGGCTATAATGGCTGTCTTCACAACCTTCGCCTATACTAATATCGTTTAGTAAATAATAATTTTTTATTTTGCAAACATGAGAACACTCGCGTGTAGCTCGGAGGGATTTGTCCCGCACGCTATTAAAAAACGAACCTCTCGCGATGTGCTCGTGATGTTCTCGGTTGAACAACAAAATTCGACATCGGCAAATACTACCATGTGATCGAATTTTTAACCGACCTCAAAACAAGGATGTATTTTTTTACTTCCTTGTATAACAAGGAAGTATTGTGATACCGTATTGTGATATTGTGAAATATCCGTTTTGACCTTCCCTGAATCCATTTTGACAATTTTCGTTGTGACGTTTGTACGTACGTACGTATGTACGGACGTCTGTATGTCGCATAACCCAAATACGGTAGGTCGTAGAAAGTTGAAATTTTGGATTTGAGACACTTATAACATCTAGTTGTGCACATCCGGTTTTTGGTTGCGATTGTCCGTGCCAAAAGTTATAATTAATGACGCGCATGAGTAGATTAACGAGATTCCTGTCCAAATATTATAAAAATTACAAGGAAGTTATGTGGTGTCCACATCAGATTTTTTTATTTTTGTTACCTTACAACTGTCGACATTTTAATTCGATTTTGATGATTCGTCTGGCTACTAACTTGGCGCTCGTTTATAATGAAGCATGATTCACCTCAGCAACTCAGCACGTATTCTATGTCATATCCGCTTGTTACTTCTTTTACACATAATTTTTTTAATTTTTTTTTGTAATATTCGATATAGTATTAGTATATTACAGCACAGACCATGTAAATGGCCGATTACATAAACGCAAAGTTTACGGTTCGAGCCGAAGGAAAGATCCGTAATGGCTCTTGTGGAATCTTTTTCAAGAATGAACGATAGTTAGCATTTTTATTTGTTGATTCTCATAATTAATTTGTTGCAATTCGCATTTTTTAGTTGCATTGACTTTTTGAGTAAAAAAAATCAATTTAAAAATGAGTTTGTAGACCAAAGCAGCAAACAAAAAGCAAAAGATCGATATATAAAAGTGTACAAAGCGTACAACACACCGAAAAACCAAAGAGAAGATCCTGTTACTTGCGATACCGTTATATTTACATATTTGGTAAATTTATGTGAACAGGTAAGAAGCCCACGAGATTGTGGGCTTATTATTCAATGCTAAAATTTATGATTCATTTTTGAAAAGAAAATCAGATAATTACGTGCCGACTAAAGACTACGAAATTGAACGTTTCCTTTGCAGATTATTCATCGTGGCTAGATTTAAACAAAACAAAATAAAAATTCGTGATAGAATCGAATATATTTGTTGTTTTTTCTTTCAGGTTGTCAGTATTTTCGGAATGTTTGGTTGCATGAGAAGAGGTGAATTGGCTCAACTGAAGACTGGGAACGTGTCTGAACAAGGAAATTTGTATATTGTTTGTGTAATTAATCCCAATAATAAAAGTCGATATTTCACCATCACTGGACCCGTTCTCCCCTATTGTGAAAATGTTACAGAAGAATATTGAAGGTTATCATGAAGCAATTGCCGATCATTGGCGTAAGCGTGAATATTTTCAGTCGTGAAGTCGTGAATATTTCAGGTTGAAGACCTCGAAAAAGCTACTTGTCGGGCCTACGGCCTTCCAAAATGCAACTCCGCGCCAAGCCGAGCGCAAGTATGGTAAAAAAGTTTTCAAATTTGAAATCCCCGTCAAATCAAATTTACACATTTATTTCTTCATAATTAAAATTTCTTTAAAATTTAGGGGTATAGAAAATAGACACGTATCATTTAGGGGTAAAATTTGGTTGGCGTCTAACCTAACCTAACCTAACGTAACCTACCGTTGTCTTCAGGAGACCTCGAGGAAGCTACTTGTCTGGCCTATTGTCTGGCAACCCCTCGCCAAGCCGAGCCCATGTATGGTAAAAAAGTGTAAAACATCAAACCTGGGATTAAATTTGCAATGTTACTTCTTTTTACTTTATCATACAAAGTATGAAAAAGTATTGTTATCGTGCGGAAAAAAAAAATTGAGATTTTGATGAATTTAGGCATATTGGGATCCCAGAAGCGGAAAATCATCATTTCCAAAAAATGTCTGTATGTATGTGTGTGTGTGTGTGTGTGTGTGTGTGTGGTCAAATTTTGTGTGCGCTCTACCTCAAAAAGTAATAGGAATTTTTTAACAAAATTTCGTATTTAGTTCATACATATTGAGACTTAGAACTGATTAGATTTTGGTTAAAATCGGTACACGGAAACTCAAAAAAAAAAATATTTTGTAAATAAAAAAAATAATTTTTTTCCTTTTCTTTAAATTTTATTTTTTTATTAAATTCTTCTCTATAATAATATTAAAGAAGTATTAATCAATAATCGTGTAAATATCCAATTTTTGAAAATATTCGTTTTTCAAATTTAAAAAAAAAATTTTTTTTCTTATTTTTAAAATTTTATTTTTTTATTATGTTCTGTTCCGTAATAATAATAAAAAAGTATTAATCAATAATCGTGTAAATATCCTATTTTTTTATATTTTTGTTATTTAAAAGTATGATAAAGTTATGGGCATGGGCACATCCGATTTTTTTTTTTTTAATTGTTTTTAATTGATTAATTTCATTTTAAACATTTCTAAAAAAAGTCGAATTAATTATGACAGGAGCGCTAGCGCCACCTCTTATTAATTTGAGAAACCACAAAATTACAAGTTTATTGAATAATTTCAGTATTTTAAGACGAATAAATGCAAAACAATGCTTTTGAATAACTTCGGAGATTTCTATCCATTATTTAAAACAGTAAAAATTCGGTGAACGACTTTGGAAAACTAAATTTGTCAACAACTGTCAAATCGACAAAACAAAACTGTCATTGGAAATATATATTTTAAATTAAAAATTTTTTTTTTAATAAGAATTTAAAAAAAATGGCAATAAATCTAGTAGTGGAAAAAATCGTATATAAACCACGGTTGTGAAGACCATTATAGCCTACGCGCCTTATATTCCTTATATAATATATTCCTTATATAATATACTATTACTTAAGAGTTTATGCGCAGTTACGGGTCGAGAAAATCCTAATTTATGTTATTTTTTTTTCTGGAAATATGTGTATATATATTATTGCACAACAATTTTTACTTTCCGAACTCCTTAGTAAGGAAAGTATTGTAATCTGAAATTGAAAAAAAAAATTGACCCCCAATTTTTTCATAAAATTTTTATGTTTTGAGGTTCCCTTAAACCATTTCTACAATTTTTGAAGAATGTCTGTATGTGTGAATGTGTGTGTGTGTGTATGTATGTCTGTGAACACGATAGCAACCAAACGAAATAACAAAATCACTCCAAATTTTAAATTTAAGTTTTTATCTGTTGTGGCACGAAGCCTATTGAAAATGGATAAAATCGTATGGGGGGAACGGGGGGTTTACTTGAAGCGATAAAACATAATCCATTATAACTCCGAAACGCAACGAAATATGTAAAAGTTTATTATGACAAAAATTATCCTTATCAAATTACATATACATTTTGTTCTATAAAATTTTTTCTAAAAAAAAAAAAAATTTTTTTTATAAATTTAAAAAATTAAAAATGAAAAAAAAATTTTTTTATAAAATTTCTGAATTGCCAATAAACAAGCAAATTGTTTTGTACAAAGAATTTTAGTTATTTGTGATACATTTTTTTATTTGTATTTTTGTTTTTGCTTATTATTACGATTTCCTGAATGTTTTTGAGGATTATTGCTGATGCTCTGATAAGATTTAATAATTTAGTTTTTTCTATCCGAGGTAAGTTAAGTTATTTTTAATATTCGGAAAGTTATGTGATGGCCACATCCGATTTTTTAGATTGAAAACAGCCTTTTAGAAATATAATATAATTTTTTTTTATAAAAATATTAAGAAATAACTCAATTATAGCCAATGTTCAATATAGCAATTCTGTGCGGAATCAGTTTATTCAAAATCAAAAATTCAAAAAACTAGTAAATGCATGTTTATCTAGTCCTTAACCAAGCAATTTACCTAAAACTTGAATTTTGACAAAATGGCAGATCTTCAAAGTAAAAATATCAATTTTCGTAAAAAATAAATGCAATGCTTTTCACCCTTTAAAGCCATAAAATACAAAATACACATTAAAATAAAAAATCTACTCGTTAAGGACAAGATTTTGATGTCTAAAACAAGTACACCAATTTGCCCACCGACTTGGGTTGGGTTGTAGGGTTGTAGACCATCGGTTGTCAATGGTTTATTTCAATATTTTTTTCAAAAACGATACATTTCTTTCTAAAATACTAAAATTATTGTGCAATAAAACAATATAGGCACTTCTCCAAAAAAAAAATTAAAAAATATTTGCAGTTTGGAAGTGCGTATAACCCCTTAATATAATACCCACAGGTGAAATATTTTTAAAATAATAATAAAACACCTATACCCACCTATAAATACTCCTTACCTGAATTTGAGTAGATATCAAAAGAGTATTTCCTGTAGGTCTCGCGGTCGCGGACGGTGCTCCTCATCAATTCCCATAATTTTTCCTTTGTGCAGATCTTCTATAATGTTTACCTTATTCTTATTATCGAATATCACACATCTTTATTATTTTATTGTTCAAATCTTCTACTATCGGTGGTATGATTTTGTCCAAATCATTTTTCTTAACCATTTCGTGCCTTAATTTTGCAATATCAGTATCATGACTGTTTATTTTCTCTTGTAATTTATCTTCCGATTTTTTCCAATTTTTTTAATTATATCTTTTTTACTTCCTTGTAAAACAAGGAAGTATTGTGATACCGATTTTTTTCGATTTCCAGATTTTGACGGAAATATCCGTTTTGACCTTCCCCGAATCCATTTTGACTATTTTCGTTGTGACGTCTGTACGTACGTACGTACGTACGTATGTACGGACGTCTGTATGTCGCATAACTCTAATACGGTAGGTCGTAGAAAGTTGAAATTTTAGATTTGAGACACTTATAGCATATAGTTGTGCACCTCCTATTTTTGGTTGCGATTGTCCGTGCCAAAATTTGTAATTAATGACGCGCATGAGTAGATTAACGAGATTCATTAACTTTTTTTAAGTCACACATATTGTCATCCATTTTTTTGTTCATTTTTTCATGAAAATAAGTTAATTGCTTTAAGACTTCATCAGATTTTTTGTCTTCCATTTGGGTGCTATTTGCATCTGAGTTAAACTGAGGACTGTCTTCAATGCTCGGTTTTTTCATTGTAAATTATTGAGTTAATATCTCTTAATTTTCAAAACAAACGCGTTTATAATTTTAAAATAAAGGAAATAGCTATTTATGCAACCTAGATGTAAAAGTGATACTTTTTATAACTAGGCGTGAAAATTGTCCATCGAGGCGCAGCCGAGATGGACAACGCGCCGTGTTATAAAAAGACACTTTTACGTCGTGTTGCATACAAGATTTTTTCTAATTCTGTGCAAAATGGGCTTTCTTAAAACAAAATTTTTTGAATTAGCAATAACTCGACAACGGAGCTAGATATCGAAAAACTGAGCAAAAAACTTTCCCCCCCTCGACTTGTATTACACCCCCTGGTGAATTATCGGTAGGAGTGCATATGCAAAAATTCAGATCGATCGCGCATAAAATTATTTACCCTACTAATAATATCAAGTTTACGTTGACAGTTCAAATACCTGCACAAAATATGTATAAACAATAAAATATGTATAAACAATATGTATAAACAAGCAATTTTTTAATTTTATAACTTATAAAAAGTATCACTTTTACATCTAGGTTGCATAAATAGCTATTTCATCATTTTATTAAGTTGCTTCATTATTTCATCCATCATTGTTTAAATTAAGATTTTTAGGGTTTCCAAATTAATGTCGGTCCAAATTTTTCACTAATGCCCCACGTTGCATGCAACAATTAAATGCGATGTACCGGGGTGTAAAAATTTATTAAGTAGCCTACCCCCAGTAATCTATTTAGTTTTGAGCAATGAGACTCTTCAATTTAATTTAAAAAAATTTACTCCAAATCAATGATAAATAAAATTCCGGCGTCGACACGAACGGTCAAATGTGTGCGCCCATCTGGATACACGTGCGACGCTGTTCACATAAAATTTTCACTGCGTTGCATTCAATTTGTAAACTTAATTTTTAATCTTGTTAATAAATTGCCGATTTCCAATTTTTCTTCTCATCCAATTTTTTATTAATTATTATTTTCATCAAAAATTGTAATTTTATTCAAAATTCCATGCAAATCACTTAAATATCGCCCAAACCTCAGACAACTTCCAATTCAATCAAAATCACTTCCATCAACTCAAAACTTATTTATTCAAAATTATTAACAATATTTTCAAATCAATTCATAAATAATAATTTATTATTAGTATTAAATGATTATATTATATAACAGGAATAAAAGAACATCATCAAACATCATACAATAAAAATTAAATTATTGAACTTAGGAAACACTTTTGTGATTGCGAAGATGAAAGAATTCGTCCATAACCGCTACCGAGGGCATCGTACCGAGCACCGATGCAGCATTACCTCGTTGTATCTCCTGATACATCCATTAACAGTCGACCGATTTTAGTGACCAAGTCCTTTGTATCTTTACTCCATGGTCCAAACGTCTCGACAGCAAAAGCTGAAAAATCGTAGTGATCTAGAATCATACCATATTTTGTACGTTTAAGATTTTCAGCTTTTGCCGCTGCAGAGCCTGCCATCTGACTTGAAATATACAGATGACTGGGAGCCATGGTATCTACGCATGTCGCATCCCACACCAAAGCTCGCCCCTGTCGCCACGGTACGAGCGTCATCCCATCGGGTCTTTTTCCGTCGTCACGTGAAATTCCTACGGGCTCTAAAATACTGGGGTAGTTTGAAGTGGCAAGAGATCGTCTAATTATTTCGTTTAGGGCAGCGTGTCTTGATAACCTGCCAGCGCTTTGAGAACACGAGAGACCATGGTGGCCAGACCGATCGACTGCTTTACCGCATACACAAACGTGGTCTTGACACATCTTAGCTCCAACTCGAAGACTTACACAAATTCTAAGAGAAACTTTATCTAGGAGTGTACCTAAATGAGATGATGGATACGCTTCTAGCCAAGCACCGGATTCTTTTTCTGAAACAGCCAGTATGCGTGCACGATCAATGTCTGTAGCATTATTTAATAAACTTGAAAAAGTTTGTTTAGAAATCGGAAGATCCCACTTGGATTGAGAAAAATTTTAAGATGGTAAAATTTCCGAAGGACATGTCGTCTGCCAAGCCATCACTGCTTCTTTTAAATGAGAGACCTCAAAATCTGGTAAAGATGGACTAAGGATAGAACCAATTAAAGTCTCAGTAGTATAAATAGAAGAAATAAAGGCTGGAAGAGCCACATCTGCAGTTTGTCTAATACCCAAACCACCCAATCGTATTTGTAGAGTAGCTTGTCGGAAAGAAGAGTCTTCAAATTTAATATTCAATAATTTTTCTAAATGGGTCCTCATTAAAAGATCGATAGAAGATATTAAAGGTGCATGTTTCCATATTGGACTTGTGCGTAAAATATACATTAATTTTGGAATAAAACCACAATGTTTTAAAATAAATAAAGCCATGTGTGGATTAATTTCTTTTAAACGATCGGAAAATTTTGAAATATTTTGTTTTTTTAAATCTATCTGAGGAAAAACAGCTTCATCTTTGGTGCTCCGAGAAGGATTAAATTTTCACTACTTAAAATTTTTAAATTTGGACTTAGATTCTCGAAAACATTTATGATGTTTTGTTGTCTTTCCGACGAAAAATTTTCATTTATAAAAATTTCACATTTTTCAAAATTTAAAAATAACCCTAAATTTTTAAAACCAATTATCAACTTTTGTAGATCCTCTAATACAGTGTCCACCTTACCTGCCAAGACCCCGTCATCCAAATACCAAGTATTAAACTCTGATGATAAAGATTTAATGAGTTTATCTATCGTTAAACTAAAAATTGGTGGTCCTAAAGCATCGCCTTCTTGAACCCCTACACACGAAGAAAAAGTGTTATCGTTGTAGAAAAGTGTAGAAGGTTCAAAATGCGCTTGCCACAAATAAGGATATATATTCGGAATCACCATTTTCACCGCAGATAGCATCGAGTCCCTTTCGAGGCTATTAAAGGCATTCTTTACATCTACTTTTAAAAGAACCTCAAATTCATCGCGATTTTCTAAATACGTCCTCAAAGAATGAACTGCGGCTTCACAGCCACCTTTTGTACCAAAACCTAACTGAGTCGGACGGAAAGAAGTGCCAAGAGTTTCTGATATATCAGTGCAGCATAATTTTGATACAAGTCGTCTAAATGTTGATCCCACAGCAATAGGACGAATTCCTCCATCCTTTTTCTTCAGTGCTGTGACAGAAGCACCATACAGGATTTTAAGAAAAGGTGGAAATACTCCGCCATTTAACATTAAATTGGACAATCTTGTAATTTCAAAGAGCAGGGATTGACCGGTCTCTCCTGTGGGTTTAGATATCATATCTTTCAAATGTTGTGGTCGAAGGCCGTCCATACCTCCAGCACTCCCATTTGGAAAAGAGTTTATGGCATGGTAAACTTGGCTTTCTGTTACTGTCAGACAATAGTCTGACAATAAAGGTGGATCAGGAAATTCAAGATTACGTGATGGATTGGGATGTTTGGTTTGTAACTCTGCGAGTGTTTCTGCCGTATCGGGAGCCAAAGTATCATCCGAGGAAAGCAGACGGATAGCTCCTCGAACGTCACCGTCTGAAATTTTGTTTTCCACGCTTTTTGATAGTGGAGTTGGTTCTTTTAGAGTAACTTGTTTGATTAAGCGTGTTTTAATTTTGAATATTTTCCTTAATTTGTCCCGCTAGTGATTTTTTCTTTTTTCCTTTTGCAATTTCATTTACATGTAAGAACCTGTAGGAAAAGGTAAAGAGATCTTCCCATGCTTCTTGCGTATTTTGGATGCGCATCTTTTAATAACCTCTGTTAGCTTACGGGCTACTGGAGTTCGTGCACTACGGGGAATTCTCCTCAAAACAGCAATATGTTTTTTATATTCTTGTAACTGCTCTTGAAAATCTTTAAATTGAGGAAGTGTTTGATCACTTGATTGTTGCACACAAGACTGATTTTTCTGAGAAGATTGTTGAGGTATATTGCGATGACACTTAGACATATGAATATTTAAACCATGATTGCCTTTTAAAAATTTTAAAAAGGGACAATGTGGACATTGAACGGCAGTTGAAAGATTTAGTACTGGATTAGGTTGACTCGTCATTTTCAAATATTGTTATCACTCAAAATTTTCTTAAATTATCACATACAATGTGGGCACCAAAAAAAAACTTTCAAAAACACTATTAAATTCGGTAAAAATGCTAAAAACTTCTTTGATAAGTATAACATGTATTATTCAGGTTCAAATATCCAAAAATTAGGGAGCAATAACGTAAGACATCAATCAGACGTCAAAAAAATACTAAATACTAATACCAACTCCAGCACGTCCTTACTTTACGGCTTCACCGGCAAAAAGCCTTCCACTTCCTTCGCTTGGTTACCAACTGGACGCCGGCGGGAAAACGAGCAAATTTAAATATTTACAAAATTTAACAAAAACATACAAAGTAACAATATTCTTAAAAATCAAATTAAAAATTCAAAATTGGATTTTGGAACACGACAATATATTGTGTGTGGGTGGGTGTGTATGTGTATGTGGGGAGGGGGTATAATGCATAATTTACAATTTATAAATTAATATTTTGTATAATAATTGCATTAAGATATTTTTAAGATATTTGCCCAATGCTGCTATAAAAGCATCTAATGCAATGGTGAGACTACTTTCAATAGTAATCACCTGGGACTCATCGAGTTTGCCCAGTGGATTTGATCGGTCTATCACCGCTACTCGGAGGTGCTTTTCACCAGCCAGGTCGTAGAAAGTTGAAATTTTGGATTTGAGACACTTGTTATAGATAGCATCTAGTTGTGCACCTTCATTTTTGGTTGCGATTGTCCGTGCCAAAAGTCGTAATTCATGACGCGCATAAATAGATTAACGAGATTCTTCTACAATTATTATAAAAATTACAAGGAAGGTATGTAGTGTCCACATCTGATTTTTTGTGTTTACTTTTCTTTAAAAATGTTTTGTTTATATTATAGATGTTATATTTATATAAGTTACAATCCTTTCGTATTAGGTGCCAACCTAACATCATGGCTTTTACAATATTACATATAACCATTGAGTAAAAGAATTTTAAAGAGACGCAAGTATATGGAAGAATTGAGAATTGTATGCTAGTATGTAACTAGCTGTTTGATTAGGACCTTTTAAGTGCCGACCAAAGAATTAACCTGAAGAGAAAATGTAGATTTTTGGCGACTTATATGTCCGCATAGAATTATGATTCTTAAATTATGATGGTAGTTAAGCCTAACAGTAAGTCCAATAGTAAGATAGTGTTTCACTGTTCCAATAGTAAGAGTACAATAGTAAGACAGTGTCTCACTGTTTGAAAACAGTGAATGTCTCACTGTTGGACACACTGTCGCAAAAACCATATTGGTTTATAACTAGTGAAAGACAGTAGTTTAATAAATTATAAAATCATTAATAAAGACTACATATTTACACATACTTAGAGAGAAAACATGTTTTACAAAAATCTTTTTAAATTTCTTTTCAAGATAAAATAGTGTATGTGGTAAATTTTACTTTTATTTGTCAGAAATACACTTATTTCCAATATGTACAAACTCGATCAATAACCGATCGATCAATAATCGATCAATAAATATAATAAAATAATCATTCAAATCCATGGCACGGTGCTTTGCCTTTCCTGTTAAAAAGTGAGAGAAATTTGAGAGCACGTGAAGTGAGAAAAACGCAATGTCTCAGTGTTCGACCTGTCTCACCGTAGGGCAGGTTTCCCCTACAACTAAGCGAATTATACATCAAAATGTTCATATTGACTGCTTCCCATAGACGTCCCTACCGTGTTGTAAAAGGGGTAAATTAATTAATTGCTTTTCTCAAGAGAAAAAATATTGGATATAAACCTAAAAAAGCCAGTGTTTTTACTAAGAATGAAATGTGTAAATTTTTAATTGAAGCACCAGATGAATTGTTTTTAATCCATAAGGTAAATTTAGATTACTTGTAAAATACGAGAATATGTTTGCGACTATGTATTTTTTTAGGTAGCAATGATATTAGGAGTAGCGGGAGCATGTCGAAGGGAAGAGTTATATAACATGACTGTTAAAGATTTAGAAGATCGTCAATCGCTTATTGTTATAAACATTCCAAATACGAAATAGTAATTTTCAATACAAGTTAGGGAAACAATGATTTTGCAGCGCGAGATCGGTTGTTTCCGAGCGAGCCGTAGGCGAGATCGGAAACCGTATCGAGTGCTGCAAAATAATAGTTTCCCACGTGTATAGAAATATATTTTTCATTTGACGACATTCGGAAAAGAACAAACGACTTCAGTTGATTACTTTTTCAAGTCAATTTAGTCAAATATTTTCATATATTAATTTTATGAGAATCTGAAATTTAAATTTAAATTGAGCTCCTTGATTTAGTACAAATTTGTTTGTTAGATAAAAAACAAAAAATGATGTACATAGTTACACTAAAAAGTTCCATTGCGTGAACTGTTTTGTAAGTTTTTATATTAATTATTTAACGAATTTTAGTTATAATTTTGCATTTCTTAGATTTTTAACATGTTGTCTGAAGATTCTGAGTGCTCCGATGTGGGAGAATCTGCCGCGTTAGCTGTCCAACAGCTAATTCCGGAAAAAAGTAAAGCACGTTATAACAAAACTTACGTCAAATTTAAATCGTGGTGCTCGGATAATCGAGTAAAATCTAAAAAAGAAAACACTTTGCTCGCATACTTTCAGCAACAAAGCAGTCATCAAAAGCTCCACGATGTGGAGTATATATTCGATGTTGAGGTCCACATTGAATGTCAACGAGAACGTGGATATCAGCAAGTTTCCGATTTTAATTGCATTTGTGGCTGGCGAGGAGTTTTTGTTGATGAAGGTAATTTAAATCTTCATTTGATGACAAAAGTTAATGTGTTTTTATTCATTGCAGGTTGTGTTAATAATTGGAATAAGCGGTGCGTGCCGAAGAGAGGAATTGACGTTCCTGAAAGTTGAAAATATCAAGGTGGGAGATATGTTCATTACTATTAACATTCCTAACACCAAGAACAATGTTGTTAGGAATTTCAAGATTACGTCTGGGCAGTTTGGAGGTATCGATCTCCTTGATATTATCAACCGATATATCGCTTTGCGGCCGACGGACACCGGACATGACCGCTTCTTTGTGAACTACCAGCGAGGGAAGTGCACGAAGCAATGCGTTGGAATTAACACCGTCGGAGGAATTCCCCGCAAGATCGCGACTTACCTGCAATTGGAGGATCCCGCCAGATACACTGGTCACTGTTTTCGGCGAACATCGGCCAATTTGTTGATTAATGCTGGCGCCGATATAACTACTCTTAAAAGTATAAATAATTAAATAAAATATAATTTATCAAGTAGGTGCACATTCGGTTGGCCACGCATTCATCAATGGTTTATAAAATATTAACAAATTACTATTTATGTCAAACAAAAACTTTGTGTTGTTATTTGGCAAAAAATAACAGATTTGTTTCGCGTTTTTTTGTATTGGTGTTTAAATAATTTTATAATAACAATATGTCCGATTTGAAATGTACGCCTCCCGAACTACGAGAAGCTGCGCAAAAAGCGGTCGAAAATTTGTTACCGGAAAAAAGCAAATTCCGCTATGAAAAAGCTTATATAACTTTTAAAAATTGGTGAAAAATTAAAGCGGTGCAATATTTAAACTCTGAAAGTGTTGTGCTATCATATTTTAGTGAAATGGCAAAGAACAAAAAGGCATCGACGTTGTGGGCTACATATTCAATGCTGCGCACAACATTAAATATACTAGAAAATGTAGACATTTCCAAGTTTTCAAAACTGCTGTCTTTTTTAAAAAAACAAAACGTTGGTTATAAGCCAAAAAAATCTAGTGTATTTACAAAATCAAATATAGACAATTTTTTAAATAATGCGCCAATGGAGTTTCTTCCATTCTTCTATACATATTTATTTAATTTTAATATAATTATTTAAATATCTTAGGTTGCTGCATTAATTGGCATTTCCGGTGCTTGTCGAAGTGACGAATTATATCAAATGAAAATGGATGATATACATTTTATTGAAAATAAAGTTAGTGTAATTATTCCCAATACAAAAACTTACCATCCTCGGTCATTTATTATAACCAACCCAGAGGGATTGGAATATTGAGACAATATATAAATTTTCGAAAGAATATAACAAATAATAGCTTATTTCTGCAGTGGAGATTTAACAGAATTACAAACCAGCCATTTGGACATAATTCTATTGCAGGATTTCCAAAAAAAATAGCAACTTTTTTAAATTTGGACAATGCCGATACGTACACTGGCCATTGTTTCCGTCGTACATCGGCTACACTGCTGGCAAACACCAGATGTTGGAGATGTTCTCCAATTAAAACGATTAGGAGGATGGAAGTCAAGTGCAGTAGCAGAAGGCTATGTAGAAAACTCGGTAGATGGCCAAGTAAAAATTGCACAAATGATTTTTGAACAATTGAAATTTAACGAGCATGGAATATCGCTTACGATTAATAGTTATAATCAGTCTAATGTGACAATTAATATAAATAATTATGATTCTAAGAAGAACACCGAGCTTTAATTTTGTACTTATAACTTATTTGTAATTAACAATAAATATTTAAAATGTCACGGGTTTTTATTAAAACGCATTCTGTACTAATTATAAGCAACTAATTCTGTAGCAACCGTGAATAAGTAGGTAATTCCATTTCTGTGAAAACTATATAATCTTCACTTCAATATTCAAAAAAGCAATATTTTGTTTGTAAATAAGCAGATAATTCAATTTTGAGTAATTTGTATCAATATTATGTAAGCGTTTTTTCACAATGTATGTAAAACGAACATAAGACATAAAAATATAAATACAAGCTTAATGGAGTATCGAATAATATTAAAATCTTCAAGTACATGATGTAGAATGTTCTTTTGCATATAACAAAATAACTACAGTATTATTCAATATTCGATTAAGGTCTTATTTGTATTTGTAATTTTTACGTTTTATGTATTTGTTATGTCTTATTTACATTGGAACAAGTACTAAGTCTTTAACTTTAATTTGGTCCTACTGAACATTTACGTCTTTCGAGTTACCGACTTATTCAAGGTTGCTACAGAATTCATAATTGATGCACCAACTAAGTTTCTCCTTCGAAACAAAACTTTCAGCTTTACTTCGTTTGTTGTAATCTGCAATAACAATTTGGTTTTAAAATTTTAATTGATCAAATAATTAACTCAAACTGATTACCTATAGTTATGTGAAAATACATCGTAAGTTTTCTATTAGGGTAGTTAAGATGGACACATGTCTTTGAACGCTTTATTAGTATCCTCTTCAACAATGTTGTTAACATCCAATAATTCTGCACACTTTTCGAAGTTTTCTTGAGCTGTATTTTTGTTTCGCTACTAACATGCGTTCGGTTTCTTTTCGAAACCGTTGATACTTCTCAATGTATGAGGATAAAATTGTATTTGAAACTGTAGTTTGAATAATTAACAGTATTGTTTTAAAACTTATAAAGTAACTAAAATAAACTAGATTATAATTAGCTTGTACTAAACTTATACAATTATTGTACCTGACACTTGACATAACCTTAACTAATTTGACGCACATTTTTTGTTGGTTCCTTTTCTTGCCAACCGACAATGCGACATTGCAGGTTGGGAAGTGATCACTTCCCGACCTGAGGTAGGTTGGGAAGTAAAACAAAATAGCTTTCTGATTGGTTGGTTAGTGAAAGTAAACAATAAACTGCTTCCCAACTTATTAAAAATCAGGAATGTGTTGATTACTAACCGATTGTGAATAAACTTTTTTTTTGACGATCATTCACTCCACTATACGCGAACAATAAACACGGTCCAATAATATTGGCACGTTACGCGCTCTCTCAAAGTTTTAAATTCTGTGTTTTCAAAGCGCTGTAGCGTTCTCAAAGATTAAATCTAATGTGTGTACTTAAATATATCCAGAAGATATCCCAAACATCACAAACCTATTTTCTGGATGTCTACTAGATGTCTTGACATGATAATCCGGTAGCCAGAGAATATCTTATGTTAGAGTACTAAATACAGTGGAGATCTAGTGGATATCCAGGTGTCACAAACTTAATTATCCAGTGGATGTATTGTATCGATATCCAATGGATAAACTCAAGTATTTGTGTTTGTGTCAAAAACTTAGATGTCCAGGGAATGTATTGCATGGATAGCGAGTAGATAATCACAGGTATGTTCTCTGTTGACCTTAGTAAAAGTACTTTTTAACCGATTTTTAGAAAAAGTAGATTTTATCGTTATACAATTAGGATTTTATTTACATTT
The DNA here is from genome assembly GCA_949152465.1 of Cantharis flavilabris. Taxonomy (NCBI): domain Eukaryota; kingdom Metazoa; phylum Arthropoda; class Insecta; order Coleoptera; family Cantharidae; genus Cantharis; species Cantharis flavilabris. The sequence continues at coordinate 49,865,772 of OX424435.1, forward strand.
TATTTAAAAAATAAATATCAAAAAAACTAATAAATACTATGACAAGAGTTAACAATTGTTTATAGTTGTTTCTTTCTGTTGTTTTTGTTTGATCCTGTCAGTTGGATTTTTTAAATAGTTTTTTTATTAACTTTTCTCCACCTTTTTGGTCTTCAAAATTTTGAGAAATTTTCAGTGCCCCTAAAAAATTAAAAACAGTAAGCTAGTTATTTTCTAATTTGTTTTAGAATCTGAAGATATTAAATTTTAACAATAACAATTATATTTAAATATTATTCAAAATAATTTGTTGTATTGTTAAATAGCTTTTTATGATAAAATTAATTATTACATACCCAAAATAAGACAATAGAACGTAGCCAATAGCAAGAAATAGAACCATTCTTTCGTATAACCACCTTGAGAGTATAGCTTCTACGCTGTTATCTTCCACAAACGAAACGATTGTCCAACTTGGCATTTTATTATTTTTTTAAAATTTAAAACTATTAAATCTAATAAAATCACTGGTTGCATAGTAATATTATAACAACTACTTCATGGACACATGGAGATATACAGGAACTCTCAAAAAACAACAATCACAGTTAGAATTATAATGGAAGATTGTGGGACAAGACAGTGCCACTTTAAAAAAATTAGCTTTTGCCAAGGACTCGACTAATATTCACGTTGTTGCTTAGACTAAGGGGGGGGGTCTAGCCCCCTAACCACCTCTCCCTACATACGGCTCTTATCACTAGACCTAATCAAACAGCTAGTTACATACTAGCATACAATTCTCAATTCTTCCATATACTTGCGTCTCTTTAAAATTCTTTTACTCAATGGTTATATGTAATATTGTAAAAGCCATGATGTTAGGTTGGCACCTAATACGAAAGGATTGTAACTTATATAAATATAACATCTATAATATAAACAAAACATTTTTAACGAAAAGTAAACACAAAAAATCAGATGTGGATACTACATACCTTCCTTGTAATTTTTATAAAAATTGTAGAAGAATCTCGTTAATCTATTTATGCGCGTCATGAATTACGACTTTTGGCACGGACAATCGCAACCAAAAATGAAGGTGCACAACTAGATGCTATCTATAACAAGTGTCTCAAATCCAAAATTTCAACTTTCTACGACCTGGCTGGTGAAAAGCACCTCCGAGTAGCGGTGATAGACCGATCAAATCCACTGGGCAAACTCGATGAGTCCCAGGTGATTACTATTGAAAGTAGTCTCACCATTGCATTAGATGCTTTTATAGCAGCATTGGGCAAATATCTTAAAAATATCTTAATGCAATTTAAAATATTAATTTATAAACTGTAAATTATGCATTATACCCCCTCCCCACATACACATACACACCCACCCACACACCCACACACAATATATATATAAGATTAAAAAATTTACCGATGAAACATACTATCACCATTACTCGAAGAAATATGGCAAACATTTTGCAGCATTTCCAAATTAAATATGATATTTTAAGGAATATGTTGAAGAATGGTGTCGAAGGTAATAAAATATTGCGTTAATATTTTTATTGTTTTTCTAATAGGTACTCTTTATTTTAGAATATCACTCAACAAATAAAATATATGGCGATGTGGAAGTGATTGAGGAGGAATTTTTAAAACATATAGGAGTGGGTGTTGATTTACTGGGCAATGTGGAGAGTGTAGTCGAGGGTAATAAAATATTGCATTAATATTTTTATTGTTTTTCTAATGCTCTTTATTTTAGAATATCACTCGACAAACAAAGTAGATGATGATGATGGAGATAATTTTAGTTTAATGGATGATGGGATGGATGAGTATTTCCAGTTTGATGATTCCATCATTCAAGAAGCTGAGAAGGAGAAGGACGAAAAGAGAAAAAAAGAACGAGAAAATATTAAAAATAATATTAACAAAATAAATTTAGGAATAGCAAAATTAAAAAAAATAATTGATAGACAAAAGAAGAATGTGAAGAGTTTGAAAATTTTAATAAATAATAAATAGTACTATACATATAACTTTCTTTATTTTTAACATCAATAAATTTAAATTCTTACCATTCTCTCACACTGCAAATTAACTGTGATTTTATTTTATCATCTATCCCGTAATTGTTCAAATCTAAAAGTTACGAACCCAACCTGAGAAGTTTAGCTCTCCGACTTGGAAGCCGTTATAGACGTTATATTAATATCATTACAATATATTCCATAGTGACAGTGGTAACTTAGTGTGTGATTTTGCAGATAACTAAGAAACAGAACATTTTCTTTATGATTTACTTTGTATGTATCTATGTTTGTTTATTTTTCTTCTTTGTTTTGTTTTAATTAAAACATTTCAAGATCTTAAGGTACGCTCACAGTAGGAAGCGGTTGTCGGTTTTCGATTATCGGTGCCTACAATTCCATGTGGTAACAAAAAATGAAAGTCTTCATAGTGTAAGCAGGTAAATAAGCGTCGAGAGTGGTTGGCGGCGCTGGTATTTATCGGAATGAAGTGTGCATAGTGCAAGCAGTTTTCTAATAAGCGCCGACTGAATTACATAATTCAACGTAAAGATATGTATGTGAAATTATCGCCAGTGCGATAAATGAAAATTTTAACAAATTCAAAAGCATTTTTTGACCTTTTAAGTAAAAGTTAGATAAAATCTAATGGTCTTATCATTTGTAGTTTATATTTCTGCATTCTTTTTATGTCTTTCATTTTTCTCTAAAATAATTAGGGAAGCAGGAATTTGCATAAATAAGTTTTTACATGCTAATTTCCTATGTTCGGCTAACTCATTCAGCACCCGGTATACATTTTTATATTTTGTAGCCCTGTTTTTGACTCACATCGAATTAAACAAAACTGTAAAATATAAAAATTATGTTCAAAATAGTTGCGCGATGAAATTAAAAAATGAATACTTAAGTAGTGTTTGTTGCAAATTTAATTCCCAACATTTTGTTTATACTATACATTGTGAACGTAGGAGTGTCCGGATATTTTTATTACTCACTTACAAAGACATAAAAATAGTGCAGAAATATAAACTACAAATGATAAGACCATTAGATTTCATCTAACTTTTACTTAAAAGGTCAAAAAATGCTTTCAAAGTTGTAAAAATTTTCATTTATCGCACTGGCCATGTATTAAATTCAATCTAATTTATATCTTCCAAAATAATTACCATGGAAGCTTTCATGGGCAGTTCGATAAATGAAACTTTTAACAATTTCAAAAGCTTTTTTTAATTTTTAAGTAAAAGTTAGATAAAATCTAATGCTCTTATCATTCGTAGTTTATATTTTTGAATTATTATTGTGTCTTTCATTTTTTCTCTAAAATCTAAAATAAAAAAAAAATCTAAAATTTCTCTAAAGTAACCCGGTATATGTATACATCAACAGCGCCAGATTATTGCAAATTTTTTATCTACTTTAAGATTACTTGATTTGAGTTAAATTTTATAGATTTGAATGCCTTTAATCGTAAAACGAACTGACATGACTTAAATAAAAATATTTAGATCAAAGGATCAAACAAATAATAATATACCCAAGAAAATGTGAAAACATAAATAACAAATAAGAAATGTACATTCAAAATGCTAATAATTTTATATTTATAGTACTTTTTGAACGTTAAATTGATATAAAAAAGAAAAAATGCATGTGTAATTAATTTATTTATCTATCTAATATCTATATATATAAATAAAAATAAAATGCTGTTCGTTGCTAAACCCATAACTTGAGAACAGCTGGACCGATTTGGCTAATTTTTTCTTCTAAATGTTCGTTATGGTCCGGTAAGGTTTATACGGCAAAAAAACGTGGAAAAGTTGTCCGGAAAATAGAAAAATCTGGGAAAAAGTAAAAAAAACAGATGTCGAGGATGTAACAGAACAGACGAAATAGCGGAACATGTGCTATGTCAATGTCTGTCGCTAGCGTCAATTACAGGTGCCATGCTAGTGGACTTCTAGCCTAACATAGCCAGAATCAGCGACACTCCGCCTACCAAGATACTCGAATTTATCCTGGAGACAGGATGGCTTGAGGAGTGACAGGAAGGAAGGCCGCTGCATCGGAGGCAGTACAATGGACCCGATCTAGTGGCCTAAGTGTGCGTGGGGATACCTCCCCTCCCTCCTACCTAAAATCCAGAATCCAGATGCACAGACTTATTTGGACTAGGGGCCACTAGGCCAGATTATGAGGCGGGTAAAAAGGAATAAAAAGTCTACATTTACGGACTGCGTATTCAAAAGTTCTTGCCATTCGAGTTCAAACGGCTGTAATTCCCCGTGCGTTTGGTGTTCGCGATGACCATCAAGTCGTTGGAATTAATTTGGAGTTTCCGTGTTTCGCGTATGGATAACTGTATCTCGCGTGTTCGCGAGTTTTCATCTTTGTTTATTTATTAAATTACGAATTAATCATAAAGCAAAACTCAACCCGCATACAATGGGGTCAATATTGCCGATCTCAATGAATTGGATCTGGAAGGTTGATTGAGATTCATAATCGCTTAGGGAACATCCATTAATTACGTGAAGCGTTTAGGAGAAGGGGGTCGATCTGAATTTCACCCAATCACACATGGGGCCGACGGGGGAGTCTCGGAAAATATCACGCAATTTTTTTTTTCCGCAAGAAACTGTAAAATTTCGAGGGAACTGGGTTAAATTAAGTAAAACAAACAATCTTACGTGAGATTAGAGGGGAGGGGGGTTAAAGGCAAATCTCACGACATCTCACTAGGTGGGGGTCAAAAAAGTTTCAAAATCACCTCACTTAATTAATGGACGCCCCCTTATGAAGCGTTACAATCAAATAAAATTTGAATAAATAAAGAAGCAGTACATGTGTCTATCGCTCTTTTCCATAATTGTGTTTTAATTTTAGTTTTTAAACTACACTTGCACGTGATGTAAATCAAATAAATTTTAGGTGATACGAAGTTCACCGGGTCAGCTAGTTATACAATATCAGATTAATCTACAATAATTATTGTCATTTCATTTTAAGCATTTAAAAAATTGCTGCTTAACCGATAAAATAATTATTATTGAACTCAGGCAGGTGCAGGTTTCTTATAGCGCCAACTTCAAAATTAAAATTATTTTTAAATGGCGAAAACAGAATTTTTCTGCAAAAAATTTAGTTTAGGTTTTAGTTTTTAAGCCATTTACATGAAAATGCTAAAATTGAATATGTAGTAGTCTGTTCTAACACGTTATGCAGTTTTTTTCAGGATTTTTTAAAAGTATGTATCTACTAACTTTTATTGAAAAAAATTAAAGTGGTATTCCATATTTGGCCACTTTACTCTATTAATAAGTTCTAATTAACTCTAATTTAATACATATTATATGTGCAGTAAGAAATTTGGGTGAAATTTTTTCATTCAAAAAGGAAAGTTTTTCTTTAATAGAATTTTTGTCACATTAAAATTTGAAAATTCGTGTACGTGGCAAAAAGCGGAATTTTATGGAGTTTTAATTCATACGCTTACACTAAATACTTATTTTTATAAATAAACACAGGAGAACAATAAAACATAAAGACCGGGAGCTCTTCCCCAAGTGGGGTACTCTTGCAGATTACGCTATCGGTCTTTATGTTTTATTGTTCTTCTGCAAACCTGTAATGCAGGAAATTTAGCAGTAAAATTGCTATCAGTACGAAATTCGTGCAGTACGAATTTTTTTTTTAATTGTGCTTATTTGGAGGTTTTGAATAATGCTTATGTAAAAATGTAACTGTAGAAAAATTAGGATTGAATTCTTCAACAGCTTTTTGCCTATGCCACGGTTACTCTTGATGCAATATTCCGCACCTATAATTGCTATGAATGTCAAAATGAACGATGTAGAATCTTATCAGAATGAAAATAATGGCAACAATTTCTCATTGGACAATAACGTTTTACATAGGTACCGAAGGATTCGGAAATCTTGATTAGTTTAAAATCCGGTATGGATTTTGCCTCTTGGGGAAATCATGTACAAAAAAACGAGTAATAGTATATTGTTTTATTAGGATGGAAAGATTAACTTTTCTTGCCCAGCGAGTTTTTTCATTTGCGAGGTGAGTGGAACGAGCCGAGCGAACGGAAAACTTGCGTGGCAGGAAAAGTTACCTTTCCATCCGAATCAAACATGTTACTTTTTCTCCAAACAAACAAAATTCAAAAATAAATTTCAAAATTAGCAATAACTCGGGAACGGCGTTAGATATCAAAAAACTGAGCAAAAAATTCTCCCCACTCGCCTAATGCACATCCCCGTAAATTATCGGTAGGAAGGCATATGCAAAAATTCAGATCGATCGCGCGCAAAAAAATTCAAAATTTTTGAATTAGCAATAACTCGAGAACGGCGCTAGATATCAAAAAACTGAGCAAAAACTTCTCCCCCCCACGCTTAGCACACACCCCCGTAAATTATTGGTAGGAAAGCATATGCAAAAATTCAGATCGATCGCGCGCAAAAAATTCGAAAGGTAGATAATTTTAATCGGTCAACCAGTTTTAATTTAATCAAATTGTAATAAAAATATACAAAAGTAAGGTGACATTTTGATTTAATCTGTCAACTATTTTCAATTTATGTTGGTAATTTTTAAATTGAATTCGCAACTGTCAACTTCAATTGTGACATTTATTAAAATTTTTAGGTCAAAAGATCAAAATGTTTATTTATTTGGTTAAAAATAAAATTTTAAGTTGGTATATTTAAGGATTTAAATGTCAAAGTCAAAGTTTATATCTATTTATTTTTAAATTACGCTCTAAAATTTTATATTTGAAATAATAAATAAACTTAAAATAATTTTTAGAAGAGGTAGATACCAAAATTACTCAATTTTATTAAAATAATGTCACATTTCTAGTTATTTTTTTTCCTGCCGCTGAGGGTTTACTTTCGAAAAAATCTTTACGCCACGTGGTTTTATGTATGTCGCTAAGGAAAAGTTTGACTTTCGTGTTTAAAATTGATAATGAAACAGCTGACTTTCGTGACGTTTGGAGAAAAAGCATTCTACTTCTAAGATAGTATGGAAATTCTACATTCTAAATAAATGTAAATAAAACGTATAAGACATTCTGGTAGAGAATAACAATTACAGAGCCCTATAACACCAATATTTAATTTCATTCTGAAGCATAGAAAGTAACATAATTTCGAAATTTTGTTGCGAAAGAGATTTGGCGAAATTAATTGCATTTTTCACTTATATCGCGTCGTAACTCCAAAACTGTTCCAAAAGGCGCGGTTTCCGCAACCTTGCGAAGAGGTATTCACTAAATCCTCCAGGTGTTATCGTTGCGTAACCAAGTGTTGTTAAAGACTGTAATAAAAAATTCCTTCACCCCTCGGTGACCTACCGAATTCCTAATCTCCAACCCCTCATATGAAACGTGCCCGTCAGTTCAGCATAAAAATCCACCCAAGGTGATAGCTGATAACTGACAGCACCAACCATAAGCCAGGCCGGAAAGCAAACATTCGGCATCGGCCGGCCATTGACGTCAATGATCATGCATTTTGGGCGATGTTGACATTTAAAATTTCATGTGTAGTTTTTACATCATTGTCCGGGCAATGACGTTAATGCCCAATACAAGGTGGGCAATGATGAAACTATAATTTTATAAATTTCATCTGAAGGTAATATAATAAATGTGTCTTTGCAAATACATAATACTTAGTAATTAAGGGACACTGAAAAGTTAATTTTGTTAAAAAATATTGGTAATACAACCAAAGAAATTGAGATTACTCTTAGACAGCAGCAGTTCAAAGCATTGTTTTATGAGTCCAGGGTTACAAGCGTTGTCATTGCAAAGGTGGATGTAAAAATAAAAAATGTGCGTATCACGCCACCAAACAAATTTGCAATTTTCAATTTGCATGGGCCACTCCCGTGCCAGAATAAAAATGATTAATTTAAAAATTTTCATTTCATTATTTTTTAATTTTTATTATTTTTGTTAATAAATGATTTTATTAAATTATAAATACAATGAATACAACATTATGTACGTAAATATCACTTGCCAGTTGGCGGTCAAATTTAAATTACCATTTTGCTGTTCTTTATAGTAGTTATTCCATAATAACATCATTGCCCAATCCATTTTGGCCATTAATGTCATTGACCGGCCAAAGACGTAAATATTACAATTAGATGAAAATAATAAATATGATTATCAATCAATGAAAATATTTACATCATTGGCCACCGTTAACGGGCGTTGACTTCAATGGCCGGTCAATGACGTTAATGGCCAGCGTAAATGGGCATTGACGTCATTGCCCGGCCATTGACGTCAATGCCCAATTTACGTCATTGGCCGTAACATATTGTCATGTTTTTTTTATACAAATTTATAAATTAAGTTAATTATGAGCCTTTACGGTAAATTTTGTTATTCAAATTTCATCACCCGATGAGAAGAAATTAAGTTTTAAAATAAAATAAAATAATGTGTTGACTTGTATAATCCTAAAAAGAGGAAAGTTTTAGTTATAAATTTCTAAAATAAATACTTACCCGATGAATTATTTGAGACCATTTCATAGTTTTGTTTAAGAATAAAGATGTTTTTAGATCACAAAACTTCGAATGAGAGGATGATGATTAATGATGATCAGGACTGTAAATGATAATGCATTTAGGGCCTAAAACTTAAAATGAAAGTGTTTAAAAAAATTAAAAAGAGAAAGTGTAACAACAAAAGTTGAATTCCTCATCAATTGAATTTGGCGCCATTGTTTTATGTTTGTAAATTGGTAATTTTGAAAATGGTAAGAACAAAATGCGCAGAATACAAAAAGGACATTGCGACTGAGACCACAAACGTGTAAGTTGATTAAATTGTGTCTCCATAAAATATAAAAATTTAACCTGCAATCATGAAAAATTAGTTTAAATTTACAAATGTCGCAATCAACAAAACAAAGTTAATATTACTTACCTTCGATGAACAGTGAATTAGTTAGTAAACAAAAAATTAATAAGTGGAATTATCAATTAAGTGCACGAAAAATTAACACAAACAAAACATTTCAACAGTAGCCGTTTTAAACGTAGGAAACAACAGCAAAATGATCACCGAGAGAGGCAGCTTCCAACTTAAATACAGGGTGAGCGCATTATTGTGAAATAAAAGTTAAACATTTTTTTAAACAATTTAAAAACTACGTCGTGATATTATAAAATTTTATTATTATTGAAATTGAGTCATTACGTTAAATTTTCAGTTAGCTACGTTGCAACAATTACGATTTAAATAAATTGAAAATTTAGCTATACGGCTTCTGGTTAATTATTAATCGTTCTTATGTTAGACAAAGATATAAAAACATCTGTACAATTTTGCTTCAACTCAAGTAAATATTGAGGATTAGATTGGTATTTATTTAGAAAATTTCTTAACTAATTTGAGTAATTAAATTTAAAATTTATCAACATATTATTGTTTTATTCGTTAAGATTTTACAAGAGTTTCATGTTCAAAGGTGTGTGCGCTCCAGCGAGGCGTTTTTCAGTAGCGGGTGGTTTTTGCAAATTTATACCGTTGGGGGCATAGCAATATATATTCACAATAGTAAGGTGTGCTAACTAATTATAAGGAATATAGACAAATCAAGTCAGTCTCTTCCATCAGCAGGTGTAGACGTTCGCAGTACTGTGACTTTCGTTCTGTTCAGAGTTCTTGTTTGTTGATGTGTACGAAGCTTAAATTACTGTTCAAAATAATCACATTTTTTTAATCAGTTAACAGGCACGATACCGCAATAATTCTACGAATCATTATAATTTCAACAATTATTAACAAGAAAATAGTAGAAACAAATAGTTACAAACATCACTTAAAACTAGTAAAAATTAGATAAACTTCGAATTCAAATTATCATTTTTGTTAAAGACAAGCAGATAGTTTGTGTTATGTATTATGGTGTTGTGTGTATTAATATAATCGACGCGACGTGCAAGGTGCGGTACTCGGTGGTAATGTGCTGGATTATTAAATGCATTAGTGTGAACTAATGATATGAAATAATACAACGCGTTATCAAATTTTTTTTGTCTGCAATAAAACTTCATTTTTCAAATTGCCATGAAATTCTAATAATCAGGTGCCGATAGTTAATAGCAAACGTGTAACTGATTTATTATGCGTAGAAGGTAGAAGCCATAAATTAATACTAATAGTGCGTTGGATTAAAAAATTTCTCGTTATTAAATAATAAATTATTAGGAAAATTATAATATAGAGGTAGTATATTAAGAAACTAGTTTCATAAGACATGTTTTTATCGCACAGGGAGTTTAGCGGGGAGTTTTCTAAATGATAAGTGTAATTAAACGTCTTATGAAACGAGATTTTTATAGTATTTTTTTCTGTTTTGCGCTTTTACGCTCTAAAAATTTTAAAATGTGCATTTTATTAAATAATTATAGCAAATTTAAAATTTTTGTTCGTTTTTACGATAGTTGGTAACAACTAGCGTGTTGCTTTTTTAAATAAATTTACAAGTAAAGGTTGGTTTATGCAAAACGTCGACGCACGCACCGCATGCGTCCAAATAAAGTTGAAGCATAGGATTTCAGTAGGAGCCTACTGAAATTCTATGCTTCAACTTTATTTGGACGCGTGCGGTGCGTGCCTTGCGTGCGTCGACCATTTGCATAAACCAACCTTTAGAATACCGCTCAGTAGTTTCTTAATTTGACATTGACAATATTAATTTGACACTATAGAATGACATTAACACCCTTATTGACCAACTTTTCTTTTCGATCGATCGAATCGTTCAGTTCTCGATCGATCGAGAAGTGCTAAAATCGCTATTCCGTATGCCTTGATATCGAGACGACAGCTTACAATCGATTGTTTACCGGTCGATTGGATCGAGTATTTGTTCGTGAGCATTAAAGCTCACGAAAAGGTTTTCCGATCGATGCGATGGTAAATCCATTGCACCTGCGTATTATGGTAATTTTTTTAAAATTTACAAAGTTACAAACTTTACCTTACATTAATTTTTCATTTTATACGTGGTATAATTATTTTGAAGTTCATAAATAAACAAGTTAATTATTTACAATCAATTAATTATATTTCTTAATTATTTGTTTATAAGCATAATGTTTTTAATATTAATTTTGTTGCGTAATGAGTAACAAAAATTCATCCCAAGCGTTTTCGATTGCGTCGGGATTGCTTGTGATAAATTTATTGTTTCTGAATACTTCGTTATTTTGAAAAAAATCGAGGTAGTGCCCTTGTTGTGAGACACTCACTCTCGTATCACGTTTATATTGTAATAAATTTTTTTAAATATTTTTAATTGCAATTTTTAAATATTTTACATAACGTAAATACACTTGATTGTCAACGTGATAACCGTAAACAACGGCTCCGTTACATAGGTGATTTTTAGGTGCTTTAATAGCGTATTTTAGGATTTTGGATGTGTAGAAGAGAGGATTAAATACCGATTATAAGGGAAGAGAGATAGAAAAGGGGAAAGACCTGGAAAAACAGAATTAATACCTTTTGGAAAACAAAAATAGTTGTTGGAAATAGTTAGGTTGGAACAGGTTGGAATAAAACGTAAACCTCCGAAAAGTTCATTTGGGTGATCGTTTTAACGCGAACGTAAACAGAAAATTAATAATTATAGGCAACGCATGATACATCGCGTGCAAGCTGGGTTGCATAAAACAAGGTGTCTAGAAATTCGAATAAGGTTTAATTAAAAAATTTTTTAGATAACGCTGTAAAGTTAAATGAATACCAAAGAAAAATCAATAGCGGAAAATCTGAAAGCTGAGGCACGCAGAAGATTCAATAGTACAGGAAGTTTGGACGATTATATAAAAAGAGGTAGATCTGAAGAGCAAGAAGAGTCTGATACAAATCTTGCAATCTTCAAGAGAAGTAAGAAAATTATAAGAACACCGAATAAGGACAATAAAGAGATACAGGCAGAAGATAAGGAGATGGATGATATTAAGGACTTTTTGAAGACGATAAGTACTGATATAAAGCAAATGAGAGACGAAAATAAGGAAATGAAACAGGAAATACGAGAGAACACCAAGAAGATTCAGGAACAGATCGAAAGACAAGCGGAGGAACTAATAGCGCTGAGAGGAGAGCTGGGGGAAACTAAAGCAAGTTGGGAACATGATAAGAAGCTAAAAGAGGGAAGAATAGATGAGCTCGAGCATAAGTTGGAAGAAGTCGAATTCAAACTGGAGTTACAGGAAAGACAAAAAAGGAAAAATAGGTTGGTCGTTACGGGAATGGAGGATGATGTGAAACAACAGGAGTCTCTAAGGGATAGAATTGCAAAATTTTTTCAAAACGACTTGAATGCTGAGGTAAAGATAATAACTGCGTATAAAGTGGGGGGCGAAAGAATCGTAATCGAGCTGGGAAGTTTTGAAGAGAAAATGGAAATAATGAAAAATAAATTTAAGTTAGCCAAGTTACCTGGAAAGAAAATATTCATTGATGATGACTTGACATACATGGAAAGAAGAATTCAAACGGAGATAAGAAAGCACGCCGAAGAACTGAGGAAAATGGGAAAAAAAGTAAGGATAGGCTATCAGAAGTTAATGTATGAAGATAAGGTATTAAAGTGGAGCCAAGAAAAGGGTGAACTACAAGAAGTAGAGAAACCCCCTCCAGTACCAAAAAACAAAACTGAAGAGCACAATCAACGATGGGAAACAAAGCACGAACAGGCGAGAAAAGGATAACGAGATGAGACGACACAACACAATAAGTAAAATAAAGGAAAGACTGATGATAGCAACCTGGAATGTTAGAGGTACATACGAGGAGGGAGCGCTAAGAAGTTTGGAAGAGGAAGTAAAAAGATACAAACTGGATATTATAGCGTTACAAGAGACCAAACAAAAGGACAACGAGGTTATGAATGTGAGAGAGTATTTGCTGTACCATAGCGGCGGAGCAAACATAAGATTCGGAACGGGATTCATGGTAAACAAGAAATGGAGGCATGCGGTAATAAATTTCGAACCGATAACGGACAGATTGTGCAGTATAAGACTTCGAGGACGATACCAAAATATAACTATAATAAACATACATGCACCATCGGAGGAAAAGGCAATTGAAGAAAAAGAAGCATATTATGACAGATTAAGAGAGGTTTACAAAAAAATTCCGAGATATGATCTAAAAATTATCATTGGAGACTGCAACGCAAAAGTAGGAAGAGAGGAAGAATATGGATCGACAATAGGAAAATATAGCAAGCATGTCGAAAGTAATGAGAATGGACAACTGTTAATTGGCTTTGCAACAGAAAGAAATTTGAAAATTGTGAGCACCGACTACCAACGAAAAGATATATATAAGGGAACGTGGACATCACCCGACGGTAAAACGGTGAATCAAATAGATCATGTGTTAATAGGAGATAAACATAAGAAAATGATAACTAACGTCAGAAGTTATAGAGGAGCAGAAGCCAATTCAGATCATTACCTGGTCAAAGTAATGTTTAGACAGCTAATACCAGAACAATATCAAGAAACCCAAGAAAGAATGGAAAGATATGATACCGAAAAACTGAAGAATGAAGACAATAGAGATAAATATGCAAAGGAGATAGAAAGACATCTGCAGACAGGAGAAAACGAAATAGAAGAAAGATGGGAAATAATGAAGAATGCTATAAAGAAATCAGCAGATCAAATCTTGGGAAAGTATAAGAGAGGCAAAAGAAAAGATTGGTAGATATTCACTCTTAGGCAGGTGCAGGAGAAGTGCTATGAGCACAACATAGTGATACATGCGGCATTTGTTGATTTCAAGCAGGCTTACGACTCCATTGATAGAGAAAAATTGTATGGGGTGATGGAAGAATTGGGAATACCTAGAAAACTGATAAGATTGATTAAAATGACTCTTGCAGATACAGAGAATAAGGTTGCGGTAAATGCTAAATTATCAAAGAAGTTTAAAGTGAGTAAAGGGCTGCGACAGGGGGATCCCTTATCAGCAATGCTGTTCATAGTTGCAGTGGAGTGGATAATAAGACGAGCCGGGATCCTACGCTATACAATAGAGGACATCAAGTGATAGCATATGCAGATGACATAACAGTACTGGCGAGATCTAGTAGGAGCTTAAAAGATGTTATGTTACAATTAGAAGCAATGGCTAAAATACTGGGCTTGAAAATCAACGAGAATAAGACCAAGTATATGAGGATGGGAGAAAAAGGTGAAGTCGAACTGGGAACTTGTTTTAGAATGGAAACAGAGAATGGGGAGCAATATAGTTTTGAAGAAGTGGACAAGTTTTGTTTCCTGGGAACGGTTGTGACACGAAATAATGATTCCAGTAAACAGATTAACACTAGGATAGCAGCTGGAAACAGAAGCTTGGGTTCTCTGATGTCAGTGATAAGAAACACAGGCGTATCACGAAAAAGTAAAGTGAGGATATATAAAACTGTTATCCGACCAGTGGTGACATATGCTAGTGAGACATGGACAATGAGTGGAAGAGATAGAGAAAACTGGGAGATGGGAACGAAAGGTTCTAAGAATTATTTACGGAGGTAAGAAAGTGGAAAACGAATGGAAAAGAAGAACCAACGCAGAAATTTATGAGTTGTTTGATGAACCTCAAATAACGGATGTTGCCAGATCCCAAAGAATTCGATGGTTAGGACACGTACTGCGGCTTCAGGAAACCAGAAGTACAAGAAAGGCAATGGAAGGAAGACTTTTGGACACAAGAAAAAGAGGACGACCAAAAAACAGATGGCAGGATGCGGTGGAATCGGACTTGAGACTGATGGGAGTTAATGGATGGAAAGAGAAGGCACAAAGTAGACAACAATGGAGAAGAGTGGTGCAACAAGCCTTGGGCCTTCATGGCCTGTCGAGCTAATTTATATATATATAAATACACTTATTTTCATAATATTTCTTGATGTATAGATTAGAAAAGTGCATTTGTTAGAAAAAACTTACCAATTCATTGCAGTTAAATCTAACTTTATTCTGACTATCAGATGCCAGCTTAGTAAATATCGATAAAAATAAGATCACTGCAACTTATTTCAGCAGTTTACCTATGTAGGCCACCAGATGTCAGTAAAAAGTTATCGATAAGCTTAGCTTATTGTTTACTATATTCGCTATCGTTTATAGTTCGAGAGCTGGCGACGAATTTTGGACATATGTTTTAGGCAGATTAAAATTGTAAAAAACAGACTATTTCGATATTGGTGAATGTGAAAAACCGGGTCTGGCTAGGCGTTTGCGGTTATTTTGTTACTCCACAGCCTATCAAATCTGCAAAAAAAATTTCCAAAAACACATGCTTTAGGCAACTTGAAAATCATTTGATTTTTTACTTTGGCATTTATATAAACCAAAAATAAAAACCCAAGACGTTTTGGATGATTTTAAAGTATGACAAAACGGTCCCGAAGTTGTCTTATTTTTGTTAACGATAAGTGGAAACAGTGATTAATTCTTATATCTTACTAGATACAAAAAAAAGTTTAAATAGGTTTTCATTCAACTCTAAATTTACCATCGGAAACTGCGGAGGTAAATTTTTTTGTACTTCAAACTCAACCGGAAGTAAGCATGGATTTTTTTAAATGGCAACAGGTCTATTTTTTAGAATTTTCTTAATCTTCCGTTTTTCCTCTATACGTACATATAAAATTATCATAGGGTTACATCAGAAAATTTTCGAGTAAAATGCAAAATTTTATTTTAAAATGCTAAAAAATAGACATGTTGCCATTTGAAAAAAAATTATGTTTACTTCCGTTTGAGTTTGAAGTACAAAAAAATGTACCTCCGCAGTTTCCGATGGTAAATTTAGAGTTGAATGAAAAACTATTTAAACTTTTTTTTCTATCTATTATATAAAATATAAGAATTATTATTCACTGATACTTCTTATCGTTAACAAATAAAACAACTTCGAGACCGTTTTGCCATACTTTAAAACCATCCAAAACGTCTGGGGTTTTTATTTTTGGTTTATATATGCTAAAGTAAAAAATCAAAATATTTTTAAGTTGCCTAAAGCATGTGTTTTTGGAAATTTTGTTTTTTGCAGATTTGATATGCTATTTGATGTGCAATTATTGCATTCGCTCGGCTCCGCTAGCGCTCCGCCTCGCAAATACAAAAATTGCTTGTCAAACAAAGTTTCACTTTTAATCCGAATAAGATAATGTACTATTATTTTGGTTTTTTAAATCAATAAAAATTGTTTTTCAAATAGATTTATTTTATGGCTGCTATTGCCCACATCATGGTCGTCAATACCCACACATGCGGTTAATCACAACCAAAGTGACAATTTGATTTAAAAATTTTTTTGTAAAAAAGTTAAATCCTTTCGCGTAATTGATAAATAAATATAGAAACACAAAGAAACAAAGAATGAAATGCACACCACTCGAATATAAAGCAATGATTATTTTATAAGTTTCAGCCAATTTACCTTAGGTGGTCGTCATTAGCACCTTCTACCCTAATTGTTAGAAAAATATAATTACGTTAATATAAAGCGTAGTATTATTTTTCGAGTAAACATTACATGATATTAAATCATCATGCAAGCACTGTAAATTGAATGCGTATTCAATGTTGAACCATCACAATAGGTGTATTACTGTATTAATGGTAGTGAATTTTATGTATAAATAAATTTAAACAAATAATCCTCAAAGGTATAACTTTTAAAGAATTAATAAAAACCTAAGTATCCATTTTTCTTGCACATTGCAAACGCACATTTCATGAACACAAGGTTATGCTGAAACTCAAGACAATAAACTTGCGCAGTGGCTCGTATATTTTTCAAGCTTCTGTTATGTTCAGTTTAGCTGATTAAAATTTTGGTTTAATCAAATTTTGCATTGAAATGACATACTAAAATGCTACAAGACAAAATAATAGTTTCGTTGAAGAATTTCCTTGGTTTCCTTTCAATCTAACTATTTTATTAATTCAACGATAATATCGTTAGAAGCTTATTTGAACCCATTATAAAATTGAATCAACTAATATTTATTTAACAAAAATAATATATTGAAACATTTTTGAATTTCTTGTAAGACTACAAATTGTTTCATTCAACGAAATTACGTTTAATTCAATAAGAAAAAATTCAACATTTCAGATTCGTTCAATTTACCATCTATTTTCTCTCAGAGTAGTACATACAAAATGTAATTTACATTTTTAATTAAGGGTAAAAATATTCATATTTCTATGTAGGTACGATTGTTGATCGAGTAATTAATAATGATATAAAAATATCTCGTTAAAAAATGAAGTGCACCAACGAAGAGTTAAAACAAAAAATTCCTTTTCGAAATATTGTCAATTTCGATACGCGATTGGGTTTCTAAATGACTATGTTTTAGACGTAAAATAGAAAAAAATTATTTTATGATTCTAATGCAATGGAGAGATTAAAAGAGACAACACCAACAAGCATTCTTAAATTAGACCATTTTGGAATTCCTCAAAAGGATGCATTTACTTCATTAAAAGGGCAGGTAAGAAAAATCAACTTCAATTTTTATTAAAAGATTTATTTTAACTTGCATGGTATATACACCGAGAAAACTGAGATGGTTAATACAACAGTTTTTGCATGGTTAAATATTTACACATTAAGGGCAAGAGAACGGTAAAATGCAATTGTAAGCCAGTAAAATACGTAAAGTTCTAAGCGAGACAGACCTATTTAAATTAAATGCACGACGTATGGTACAAATTATCATGTAGCGTAGACATAAATACCTTGGGATAGAGATTTCAGTACAGTCAATGCATTTTTTATTTATGCAGTTACTACATCATTTTTCTAATTGTGATAATTCCTACCTACATAATATTATTCTTTTGCGTGGGTACATTATTTGTAAAGCTTTCTTTATTAAACAAAATTTTGTTAAAGTGATATTCATTTTATTTTCTAATAATTAAACTAGAATGGGCAAGATAAAAACTGTTCGTAAGCAATATTTTCTATTAGATAATTATTTTTCATTCGATTAAACTATATCGAAAAAAAATATCGCAAAATTTTACATTGATTTTCTCAATACTATTTTTGCGTTTTTTGTATTATTTCAATTTATTTTTTTCAAATCATTTTGATTTCATAAACTGTTTTGTGTACCTACTTAGTTATCCAGGGTGGCCGTTTGAAAACGAAACAGAGGGGATTGTGGCCAGCAGAATTTTTTTTTCAAGAAATGCAAAAACACGTCAATTTTATCATCATTATTTATCATTTAATTAAAAAAAATAATTTTTTTTTAATTAAAAAGAAAAAAATTTAAATAAAAAATTTAAATTTTTTAAAAAATTGTTCAAATTGTTGAACATCTAATTTGATTAAACTGATATTTTTATCAGACCCATTTTTTCATTCAAAATTCCAAGGGTGGTTTGCTCTTAACCTTAAAAGGGTTGAACTGCTAATGTTTATGAATAGCAGTAAATGTAGCCCCCTTGAAATTAAAATGAACCTGACCAAGCGTTTTTCACTTTTTTATTCTTAAATGTCTTGAAATATCGTATTTATTTCGCATTTTTGGAGCTTCAATTTTGTTGTTGAATAATTGATAAAACTTTAAAAAAATTATTGCACTGAATTCAGGAAAGCAAGACCTTTCAAATGAGGTGTTACTTGCCATATCATCCCTATTAACATTTTAGGGGTTGTCATCACAGCGGGAAGGGATGAAACAATACGGGAATGACATTCGTCGCAAAAGTTGTCCCCCTCGATGATAAAATTGACGTGTTTTTGCATTTCTTGAAAAAAAAATTCTGGTCGCCACAATCCCGTCTGTTTTGTTTTCAAACGGTCACCCTGTATGTATACTAGGGTAACTTTCAAGACTAAAATTCTCGCCCCCCTCAAATAACGTCTTTAAAATTTTATTACCTGCACAATTTCAACTCAATGTATCGGCTTGTTATTTTTAAAACAGTGCACATTACACTAGCATGCGATACCATGGATTTATAAAGTGGTGACATCATGTAAATGAATATTTTGCTGCCTATGCGCTTAAAAAAAAGCAAATTAGATTAATCAAATTTGCTTTCTTTTTTTTTGATCATGTCCAAATTTATATGAGACTACCTTGGAGATACCTATTTTCTAACAAAAAAAGAATCATTGAAATCGGACAATGGCAATGTGGTAAAGAATTATCTTGAAAAATTTCATTTAAAATGAATGAATAAAATTTTTTGAAGTCTGTTAAAAATATACTTCTTCACAGATTAAAAATCAAAATCTCCAATTGCGACATGTTTTGGTTTACCCTATCCTCGGACAAAAATTATCATTAAAAATAAGTATCGTAAATGTTGATTATGAATTAAGTAAATAAAGTACCTCCCTAAATATCCTCTCTTTAATGACTTCTAAAAAATGAGAAGGTTATCAATTCGATCTGATGTATTTTTTATGTATGTATGTTTACGTATAAACATTATGTAAGTTGAATCCTTAGATCCTATAACATAATATGATAAAAGGTTGAATCGGACTGTACATGACGAACTTGGTACTTTTAACCATGTGAGGCAGCACTTAACGTTACCAAAACTTTAATGCAATTTTTTTTGGAAACTATAAAGAATAAAAAGTTCAATTTTTGGGTATGCATATAGAATTGTGTTCTCTAGGGCCAACCCATTTAATATTACAAAATATAATAAAATCAAACAAATAAAATTTGTTTTCTTAATGTTTTCTTAATAATGATTAAAATTTTTAAAAAAGGATATGCGTAGGTCCTAGCTCAACTATCTATATGCCTACCTTTAAATTTTTGTTCAATTCTGTCCATTCATTGCTGAGAATTTTTGTCTTAAAAATTTAGCGCACCTATTACTTCCCCTTAAGTGAATAAATGAAGGATTGAAATACCATTAAGCTCTTTGTTACAACCGCTTAAAAAAGTTTTAATCAAACTATTATAAATTTTAAAGCTTTTTACTTTCAATCAAACGATAAAAATGTTGAAAATAATCCAACATGTCATAATAATTGTGGTAACATTTTCCTTCTTAGAGGGAATAGTTAAATTTGAGATTGTCACAAAAATTTCGAGTTTTGAACTGGTTGAATGGTTATTTATTGCAACAAAATAAAATCTAGTTAGGATTGAAGATCATTTTCATTGCTACGAAAGTACTCTACATTCAAACAACAGTAATGTGTAATTAAAATAATATTTCAATGGGGTAAAGTAAACTGCACTCCAAATCTACCTGATAATGGTAAACTGCACGCTAAGTAAACTGCGCAAAATTTTGCAAAGTAGTAAACTGCACCCCGAACATTTTTCAGGTATAAGCTGCACCCCAAAAATACGGGTATATACAGAGTATAACAAAAATTATTTTTTTATACGATTAAATTTATTAATCCCATGATTGTTATATAAAATTAACTCAAGTTTTGTTTTTTTTTGTTAAATTATTTAGTAAAATAAGCATTTAATTACTGGATTAAAATCATTTTATCCGATAATTTTTTTTTATTGGTACTATTTGATGTATTAATATTTTCTATATAAAAGATTGTGTTGTGTATTCCGCGTGAGGTGGACGTCGGATGATTGTAATTAAAAACACAAATTAGTGGATTCACTTTATTAACAATTTAGGAAAAATGTATGAGTACAATTTGTTCACCATCATAGTTATCGTAGTAATATTACACACTTAAAATCCCCCAGATAGAGCCACCCAAGTGTGGCGCACAATTCAAAAACAGGAAATGAAAAATACAACAGATTGACTTTTTTTAATTGATATAAAAAAGATTACTTATTCATAAACATTAACGAGATCAGAAGAGAATGTGCCAAACTAACAGTTACAACAAGCCAACGAGGAAAGTCCTTACTACTTTATCGGCAAAACAAATTTTATATGGAACGTCTGCTGAAAACAGGCGAACAAAAATGGCGATGCTGTAAAAGAAAATGTACCGCGTTTATTAAAGTGTTTGGAGAACGCGCTGATATGCACATTAGATATGTTCAAGATAACCACACACATGAATCTAATGAGAAGCTTTTGCATAGGCAAGATTTGTCAAGTCGAATAAAAATTTTAGCGAGTGAACAACCGTTGCAAACGCTACAACAAATTTCGAATACGTGTTTGGACCAAAACCCGTCTTCTACTCAGGTTTTGCAGAAAAGAGATTTACAATATGCCAAAAAAAATACTTACAACATGCGACGGAAAAGTATGAGTACTCTTCCAAAAGATATTGCAGAAGTCATCAGAAGCTACAAGAAATGGATATAAAAACTGGACAAGGTGAAAATTTTCTGACAGTTAACGATCCCACTTCGAATATTATTATATTTTCGTGGTCCACTAATTTGGCTGCTTTGGCAACAGCTGAAGCTATATACATGGATGGTACATTTGAATATTGTGCCAAATTCTTCTACCAATTATTTACCATCCATGGACTATTTAATGGTCTTTATATACCGCTGGTTTTTTGTTTATTACCAGATAAGAAACAAGCAACATACCTTGATTGTCTTAAACAAATATGCACACTTGGTTCTTCCTTTTTAATAGATGATACCATATTCGAGATGTTTAAGCTGTTCCAAATACGCAGAATAGTTACCGATTTTGAAGTAGCTATCAGAAACGCTTGTGCAATTCAATGGCCAGAAGCATCGATTGAAGGTTGCAGGTTTCATCTTGGTCAAGCGTGGTACCGTGCTCTCCAAAAAAACGGCCTAGCTTCAGACTATCAAGATCGCCATTCTGAAGTTGGTAGGTGGTTGCGCTATTGCTTCGGATTGAAGTTGTTGATAGCGGACGACGTTTTGGAAGCTTACTATGATTTGTTAAAAATCAAACCCATTAATGCCAATCTCGAAAAGTTTTGTGAATATTTATTCACTACATATGTGGATAGAAAAGCCATGTTTCTTCCAGTGGTTGGGCCAAGGCGTCTGCGGATTTGATTTCAACAACCAATGGTTGTGAATCATTCCATGCCGCATTTAAACAGAACTTTAATTCTATTCGCCCAAATATATACAAATTTGTTGAAGCTCTTAAACATGAGCAACATAAAGTTTATATAGCATTGAACAGTGTTGGAAAACCACCTTCCCAAAACAAAACTTCTAAACAAAAGCAAACAATTGTTACTGATTTATTGCGAAAATACGAAGCAGATGAAATATATCGGTTGCAATTTGTAAAAGCTGTCTCATTTTACAGTTACCCCCACAATGATTAAATGTCATACCTTATTATTAGGTTACCAATTTTATATGTTATTTTTAAATTTTTTATAAAATTTTAATTAAATAATTAAATTTAATTTTATTTTTTGATTTGATTTGATATTTTTACTTCTATTTTCAAATAAACAATACATTTACGTTAATTTTTGGGATAACAATTTATTAAAAATAATAAGGATTCAACTACCTGACAGAAAACCGAAAATAATCTGGGATTAGGATT
This sequence comes from Cantharis flavilabris, assembly GCA_949152465.1. Lineage (NCBI taxonomy): Eukaryota > Metazoa > Arthropoda > Insecta > Coleoptera > Cantharidae > Cantharis > Cantharis flavilabris. The sequence continues at coordinate 49,888,369 of OX424435.1, forward strand.
ACTTTTGTTTTTTTTTGCTCGGAGTGCAGTTTACCACTTTTTTTTCAGCTACCTGCAGTCGTTCGTGCAGTTTACCGTCACCCACTTCAATTGTTTGAATAAAACATACATAAATTTAAAAATGGTTTGTACTTAGCATGTACTTAGTACATTGCAGTTTAAATCAGCAAATTCAGCAAACTCCCCCGCGAATATGATGGAAAATGCAATTTTATAAGATTGCATTTTATTTCGTAGCCGTGTAGCCCTTTGCATTATTTTTTGCATTGCTTGTCCAGATTTTCTAGTGAACAGTGTATTTGTGAAGATTTCAATTGAAACATAAAAATTCTATTAAGTTATTATATACTATTAAATTCTATTCTATTAAAATTCTATTAGTTTAAAATTACATATACATCATTGAACAAACTATTATATTTTAATAGATTGTTTGTTGTAATTATTATGGAAGAAATTTTAAAGGATTGGGGCTTCCAAGCTCATATACATTTTACATTATACATAGTCGCAAAAGAAGTGGGGCACTCCTATGTTAACAATGTTAATTTTACCTTTTCAAGACCATTTTTGACACATAAAAATCAATTTTACAGCAAAACTTTTTAGACATTTTTTGTAGAAAATTTCATTGCCTACAATTTTGCTTATATATTTTTTTCTATTTTGTCGCCTCGTTTCTGACTAACAGCGATTTAAACAAGACTCTGTAAAACACAAAAAATATTTTCGTGTCTATCTCGGAAACGGTGCGACAAAATAAAGAAATGAATAGGCATTTTTCTTGAAAACTCTATTCTCTACATGTTTGTTTATATACACGGCACCTTGCACACGTTATAAACGCCGCATTTTTACAGTAATATAGTTAATAAGATCGAAACATGTAATGCGGTAAGGTTTTTTTTAAATTTTATATGCTATAAGCTATGCTTTTTGTAAAAATATAAACAAATACATTACAAAAGAAAGCGGATAGCAATAGAGAAACTTAACAATGATGTATGTAGAGAAGAATACGAGGGGAGAGTGAATAGGGAAATGCAAAAAAAAAAAAAAAAACAATAACATAGACATGATATTGGACAACATTGAAGATAGTATTAGAACAAGTGCCAGAGAAAAGAGTAAAATGGAAGGCATGGTTTGATAGGGAATGTGATGAAATACATAAAATTAAAAAGGAAGCAAGAGTTAAATGGTTGAGAAGTAATGAACGAGAACACTTAAATGAAAACAAAAAAAAGAGAAAAGAAGCTAATAGACTATATAAACAAAAAAAGAATGAATGAATTGAGCAAAGAATGAAGGAAATCGAGATAAGCAGTGTTAATAATAATGTAAGGAGGTTTTATAAGCAAATCAAGAATACGAGAAAAAATTACGAGATAAGAAACAAAGGAATGAAGAACGATGAAGGGGTTCTGGAAAATAGATCTGACAAGATTAAAAAAATATGGGAGAACCATTTCAAGAGGCTACTAAACACACAAAAAAATGAGGATATACAACAAAATCAGACAGTAGACAAACAGCATACAGATAAAATAGATGAACCGACTAGAGAGGAAATAATAGAAACAATTAAGAAGCTGAAAAACCGTAAATCCCCTGGTACAGACAAAATTACAGCAGAAATGCTAAAGAATGGAGGAGATGCGGTGCTATCTAAAATTTCCAAATTGGTAAAACAGATATGGACGCAAGAGGAGATGCCACAAAGGTGGAAGGAAGGGGTAATAATTGCAATAAAAAAGAAAGGTAGCGCCGAGGAGTGTAGCAATTATAGAGGAATCACGCTCTTAAACACCGCGTACAAAGTACTATCGACAATCATTCACAACCGTCTTACTAGATACACTGATGAAATAGTTGGAAATTATCAGTTCGGCTTCAGGAGAGGAAAGTCGACAGTGAATGCATTACACATAATTAAACAGATTCAAGAAAAAAGTTATGAACATGATGTGGATATGCATATGCTGTTTGTGGATTTTAAACAAGCGTTTGACAGAGTCAAGAGATCCCAATTGATAAATATTATGAAGGAATTCAAGATTCCAGATAAATTGATAAGAATGACTTGGATGACACTAGCAGAAGCAAGAGCAACAGTTAGAACGAGCGAAGGTGACACAGACAGCTTTGAAGTGAATAGCGGTGTGAGACAGGGTGATGCATTGTCTGCGACCCTATTCAACATTGTACTGGGACACGGACAACTCGGCACACCGCAACTCGGCACCGGACTACTCGGCACCGGATGACTCGGCGCCGGACAACTCGGCACCGGGAAAACTCGGCACCGGGACAACTCGGCACCGGCGACTCGGCACCGGGAAAACTCGGCACCGGGACAACTCGACACCGGCAACTCGGCTCCGTCAACTCGGCATCGGAGTAACTCGGCACCGTAATAATTCGGCACCAAACGATCGGATTTTTAAAACTACAGTTTTTTTAACTCCACCGTTATTTTCTCAAATATTTGTGTTGCTTGCTCGTCGTGGTGAAGGTCGCGGATTTGTTTTTCCAGTTCTCTTTTGCCTACTTCCTAACAAGCTACAAGAGAGCTACTCGAAACTTTTTCGTATGATTAAAGATATGTGGCCCGAATTTAATCCAGATGCTGTAAATGTAGATTACGAGATTGGTATACCTAGTCGGGACATAAATTCTGTTACCTGTAAAGAACCGTTAGATTTTACAGCTTAAGATTACAGAGGGTGGAAAACAATTACATATTTAGAAAGCCCTTTCTTTTGGCAACTTGTACAGACTATAGTTAAAATTTTTGAGTTCAACCAGCAACATGGATTGGGTTGTGAAAGAAAATCGGATAGCAGTTATTGCGTTACATAAATGTGGTGTATCAAATAGTGAAATTTTAAAATTGCTAAAGCCGTTAAAAATTTCAAAAATGTTTGTAAGTCGTGCTATAAAACGGTTTACCGATACAAATGCAATAGCTGACAGAAAAAGAAGTGGACGTCCTCGTACCATAAGAACTCCACGAGTGATTAAAGCAGTGCGTGAAAGAATACGACGAAATCCTCTGCGAAAACAAAAAATTATTGCTATGGAGATGCAAATTTCAAAAAAAAGCGTATTGAGGCAGGACCTAAAACTTGGGGCTTTTCGTAAAGCAACAGGACAAAGGTTAACAACAGCTTTAAAAAAAATTAGGCACGAGAGATCGAAAACCCTATTAAGGAGGCACGGTAATAATAATTTTAAAAATATTTTGTTTACCGATGAAAAAAATTTACCGTCGAAGAAAAATTTAATAAGCAAAACGATCGTGTTTATGCTCACAGCTCTAAAGAAGCGGCAGAAAAAATTCCGAGGGTTCAAAGAGGCCATTATCCAGCATCTGTGATGGTTTGGTGGGGAGTATCCTACGAAGGGGTTACTCAACTTCACTTTTGTGAAAAAGGCGTTAAAACATCGGCACCAATTTACCAAGAAATGTTAGAAGACGTGGTAAAGCCTTTTAACGACTCTCTCTTTCAAGGAAACCATTGGGTTTTCCAACAGGACTCTGCACCAGCACACAAAGCTAAGACAACCCAAAGGTGGCTAGCAGAAAATTTACCTGCGTTTATTGCAGCAGAACAATGGCCTTCTGGAAGTCCTGATCTGAATCCTTTGGATTATAAATTGTGGTCAGTTCTTGAAAACATGGCTTGTAGTAAGCCTCATAAAAATATCAAGCTTCTGAAGCGGGATTTGGTGAAAGCAGCAGCATCGATACCGTTACAAGTCGTCCGTGCCGCAATTGATGATTGGCCACGGCGTTTAAAGGCTTGTGTAAAGGCTAAAAAAGGACATTTTGAGTAAATATATTAAAAATGTATTCTTTATATATTAAGTAATAAAGCAGTATATATCATAATCGAATTTATTATTTTGAAACATTAAAAATTTAATTAATACTGTGTAACAGAACTTATGTCCCGACTAGGTACATTGTGCTCTGCGCGCAGAATTTCCTGGTGTAAACGTTAGAGGTTGCTTCTTTCACCTAGTTCAAAATCTTCGTAAACATCTTTCAGAAGTAAACCTTCTTGGTCGTTGTAATACCGACCCCAACTTTGCATTGAAATCGCGTATGATAACTTCGGTAGCATTTGTTCCAGAAGATGATATTGAAAACGCACTGAACGTTCTGGAAGATTATCTACCGGCAGAATTAGAACCAATCATAAGTTGGTTTACTATTACATACGTTGGTAGACTCAGAAATAATGGAACAAGAGCTCCACCTTTGTTTCCCTATGCAGCGTGGTCGGTACATCAGCGTACTTTGCTTGGCTCTGATAGAACCAATAATTTCGCTGAAGCTTGTCATAAAAAACTGCAACAGGGATATGGGGTCGCACATCCAGGATTATTTAAATTTCTGGGTAATCTACATAGTAAAAATACAGAAAACATTCGATGCTGGTTACGAGCGTTTTGTTGCGGGATACGAACCACCACCAAAACGCAAACATTATGAAGACGCAGATCTGCGTATTCTTAATAAAGTAAGGAATTATGAGCAAGAGAATATGTTGGAGTATTTGCGTGGTTTATCTCATAATTATGCAATGAACTAATATGTACCTACATAAATAAATGTATGTAAATATATAATTTTTAAATAAAAACCTTGTAATTTTATAATAAATTTTTTTATACTCGTATTATTTTTATTTTTGTTAATATTTTTCAATAATAATAAAATAATTTTCCAACTAGTGCCGAGTTATTACGGTGCCGAGTTATACCGGTGCCGAGTTGCCGGTGTCGAGTTGTCCCGGTGCCGAGTTTTCCCGGTGCCGAGTTGTCCGGCGCCGAGTCATCCGGTGCCGAGTAGTTCGGTGCCGAGTTGCGAAGTGCCGAGTTGTCGCGTACCGTACAAGACATTAATAAGACCGGTCATCACATATGCAGCTGAAGTTATCTGCCTAACAAAAAAAGAAGAAGAATATTTGAGAGTGTTTGAAAGGAAAATATTGAGAACGATAGTTGGACACAAACGAATAAATGGAAAATACCGAAGTAGAAATAACTCTGATTACTTGAAGAAATGGCCGGCGAAGACATAGTGAAATTCATAAAGGCTCAGAGAATAAGATGGTGGGGCCATGTAATGAGAGAAAACAATGAGGAAATTGGAAGAATATTAATGGCATGGAAGCCAGAACATAAAAGAGTGAGGGGAAGGCCAAGATTGAGATGGAGTGACGGAGTGGAAGGAGACCTAGAAAAGTTGGGTGTGAGAGACTGGGCACAAAAGGTGAAAAACCGAGAGGCATGGAGAGAAATTGTGCGAACAGCTAAAACGCATCGGGACCTGTAATGAGATGTATTTATGAGGATTAATCCACCTCATCAAAAGGATTTTGTAAGTCCGTAAGGACAGCTCTGTTCTATTGTAGAATGTAATGCTGTAAATAAAAATAATAAAATACATTATTACGGTTCATATCGTAAAAATTAAAAAGAAGCCAAAAAAAAAACTTTCCTTAAGGTGACTCGAACCTAGGACCTTCGTATTGCGAGTCCCACATCTTAGCGCTGCGCTAGCTAGTAGTTGAAAATTTAATAACGTAAAACACTTATGTATACATAAAGTAAGACCGAAAAAATTTTTATTTTCTACACGCTTGGCCATCTGGAGCTACAACTTATATCACTTGCAATTCTAGTCAAGTCCTCCATACACTATAAATTTGGACGAAATCGGTGATGTCGAGTAGGGGTCCCCTCCTTGTAAGATGAGCATGCGCTGCTAACTAGAACGAATGTAGCTCGAAACAAAATAACATACGAGGTCCGGTCATAAACCTTGCACATAGTAACAAATAATACCAAATCTGAACAATTTTAGTGAAAGCATGTAAAATAGTGTCTGTGCCTCGGTTCTTTATAAAACCATGTTGTTGGTTGCTCCATAATTTATTGTCACAGAAGAACTTACATTGGCTCTAGAAATTATAAATATACTCCTATGTTAAACGGACATTTCCATGATCCTTTTTCTCATATAAAAATCTATTTTATAGAAAAATGTTTCAAATATTTTTTGTTGCAAATTTCATTTCCTTTATTTTGGTTTCTATACATGTTTCTATACATTTTGTTGCGCCGTTTCTGAGTAACAGCGACTTTAAAAATACTCTGCAAAAATTTAAATAAAACACTCATAAGAGCAATGTTAATTTTATTAAATTTTTGACAGAGTGTTTTTAAAGTCGCTGTTACTCAGAAACGGCACAACAAAATAGAAAAATGTATAGAAACAAAAATAAAGGGAATGAAATTTGCAACAAAAAATATTTGAAACATTTTGCTATAAAATCGATTTTTATATGAGAAAAAGGATCATGGAAATGTCCGTTTAACATGGTTAACATAGGACAGTATTAATAATTTCTGGAGCCACTGTATATATCCTATCGTATATAATTCTTTCAAGAATCTTTGAGAAAGAGTTGAGTAAACTAATTGGTCTATAGTTGGCAGTCAATAATATTATTCAGACAAAAATTTGGAAGGGGACATCGTCAGCTTCGACAAATTTTTGATCAAGTTTTTCCATATAAAATTGGGCGGTTATTGCCCTTATAATCTGAATTTGATAATGAAATTTGGAACACTTAGTAAGTAAATTTCAGAGTTACATCTAAAAATGAATCGAGTTCTTACGAATATTTACGAATTGAACCCAATATAAGAATTACTTTTTTGAAAAATATCCTTTCTTAAATCAACATTTGAAATTAATCGATTCAAGTAAATAATATTTCGATTAACATAATTTGAGAGTGAAATTAAATAAGAAATTACTTAAAAGTAAATTTTTCTAATAATTGAATTAACTTAATTTGGGATTAAATTAAATTCTACACTTTCTTCATATATTATTTTATTTTATGAACTGGTTTCGACTGTTCGTCTTTTTCAACGTGTTCCGTCAATTAATACATTGATGTATTAAAATGCATTAATTGACGGAACATGTTGAAAATGACGAACAATCAAACCTAGTTCCTAAAATAAAATAATAATCGATGAAAGTGTAGAATTTAATATAATTTGGGATTAATTTGAGGAAGGTATTATTTAAAAACAATTGAAACTCAGTTAATTATAAATATCTATATTTGAAAATTTCTATTTTAATATTTTTAACGGATGTTCTCGCCATCATAATATAAAGTTGAACAGGTTGATTGTTTCTCCAGAATCCTGAAATCATTTACATATAATAATACAAAAATAATAAAACAATATTATTTCGATTAACCTTACCATAAATAATTATTATTCCATCAATAAGCATCTTGTTTCCAATGTTGTTTATTTAATAATGTCAGCCTCTCTTAAATAAATTGCAGTTTTAGAATCTGTAAATAATTATAATACAATACATTGTCAGATTATGAAATTGCAGGTTAGATGTTTTTTTAAATAATTAAAAGTTACAAATTTAAAAATTATAGTTAATGCGGTATTATCAACGTAAAAAATTCTACTTCGACTTCGAGCAACATTGAAAATGCAAATTTTTATGCAACTAGAAAAGTACACTAAACCATAGTATAATACTAATAGAATAAGTAGGTTTACTCCCTGTCGGGACGTTTTTTAAGTTGGTGTCCAAAGTAGTATTAGATATAAGAAACAAATTAAAGTGAACTTTACAAGCAACAGCTGACAAGGATACTGAATAACCGTGGGCTGCTATTGGTCCTTGGCCTGCGCGTAGGGGACTGCGCGAGTTCCAACTTGGGGCAAAAAATCATGGGAGTGAAACTACTTATTCTAATAGTATTATACTTATGGTGACCATATGTACTTATTTTAGTAAGACAGTACTCTTTTTTGGAACGATGTCCTATGTACTTTAAAACTTCTCGAAGTACATACAAATGTACTTATTTTTTTTAGGTATTCACGCTCTGTACTTTTTTTTCGTGAAAATATTATGGTCACCATAATTATACTATGACTAAACTAAACAAGCTAATTTGTCTAAATTAATTAAAAGACACATAACCAAAACGCGATCCACGCTTTTTGAATTAGTTAATAACCCTTTCAGTCACCAATTATCAATTGACTACAAGGTGTCCGAAAGGGTTAAATTTAATTATTTTTTAATTTTTAGTACGTCATAAAAGCGTGTTTTTTTGGTTTTTTAAAACTATAATATTTTTTTTAAAGAAGCAATCAAAAAACTACCATTAACGCTACCCAATAGAGCACTATTTGACAAGGATTTAGTTAAATATGTGAAAAAATTAGGAATACCATATTTTAGAGGAATCTTTATGCGTGATACGTTACCAAAAAACAGTCTACCACACACTAATGAATGTGGTATACTTAATTTAGATTCTTTTAAAAATCCTGGAAGTCATTGGGTAGCGTATGTTAAAAGAAACAATAAAGTAATCTATTTCGATAGTTTTGGAGGTCTTAAACCGTGTCAGGAACTTGTAAAATATTTAGGAGATAAGGTTAAAATTGTATATAATAATGATAGTTATCAAAATTATAATGAAATTAACTGTGGACATTTATGTTTAGCATTCTTGTATCAAACATATAAAAAACAATAAACTATCTACTGTGAAATTAATTACTATCGTTTAGGAAGTTATATATAAACATGTAAAATCTTGAAAATCCTTAGTAGTACATAAAGCACCTATGTATAGTAAGCATCTCATATATTTTTACATTAAAAAGTCATAATCACGTGTTATCTATCGATTTTACAAATCCATTATCAGTCGTACCTGAAGATGAATATGGATTAGCTCTGATAGGCTTTCATATAATACTATTCCGAATATTTACGAAGGTGAAAATAAATTTTATTAAACTGATTATAATACAGTGAATTATAGTTGAGATATTGATCATAAAATTCTACAAAGTAGATTGAAATTCTAAATAAACAAAATCGTAGCAAGACATCGGCAGACAGGACCGTCTCAGGAATCAATGACGAATGAAATAATAGCAAGAAAAACTCAATTAAATTCAAAAAATTTTATTTTATATTTTATTTTTTCAATTGCCAATACGAATCTGATTGATATGTATTAACTACACTAACATATTGATATGCGTTTACAATAACTTTATTAATAACTAACTGGACCTCTTCTGCTGAATCCACAATTACATTTTACTTATATATTAAATATAGTATTCTTCCTGAATTGGTACTTTATATATTTAATCCTTTAATCCAGGATATATTACATTTCTCCCCTTTAAATGTTGTACCGTACCATACCGTTCGGGAGGACGCGATATTCGATTTGACCTTCTTACATTGACTACTGTTGGACTTCTTTGACTTTCGTGATGTTCTTCTTGCTGTTGTGAATTTCTGGTGCGTTCTATATTGATGGCTTCCTTACCTGTGTTGTCATCAATTGTTGGTGTCATCATTTCCTTTTGTGTTTTTTCTAAACTAGGTTGAATCTCTAAATTTTCTTGAACTCGTGGTGTCCTGACAGTTGGTAGTATATTTTCTTCTTTACTAATTATTTCCGTACTTTCGGCAGGTGCACTTCTTAACATGTCCTTATGCACATGTGTTATTGCACCATTCCTTAACACCAGATAAGTGTTGAAACTTATTACTCTTACAATCTTTCCTTTCTCCCATTTCACGCTATTACGATCGGATTCCCCATTACTATATAGGTTTGTCTTTCTGACTGTTTCTATCTTTTCCTTTTTGGTTACGCTACTACTGGTTTGTCCATTAAACGGTGGTTTGATCAAATCAAACTTGACTCTGGGTTTCATTCGTAAAACACTTTCGGAAGGGCAGATTCCTGTTACTGTGTTTGGTGTGTTTCGATAAGCGAACAAGAAGTGTGCTAGTTTTTCTTTTATTTCGCTTTCTGAAAATCGCTGCATGGATCTTGGAATTGTTTTTTCTAAACCATTCTTGACTGTTTGTACTCCTCTCTCTGCTAACCCATTAGATTGGGGATGATATGGTGGTGTTTTAACTGGATTGATTCCGTTTGCTTGACAAAATTTAACGAATTCTTGAGAATTGAATGGCGGACCATTGTCTGAAACTAGTTCCATTGGTAAACCTACGACCGAGATAATTTCTTTTAGTGCTATTATTACTTCTTTTGCTGTTGTTCCCTTATTCAAAAATTTTACGTCGATCCATTTTGACTTGCTATCTACCCATATTAGGAAGTTGTAGTTGAACTTATGAAAGAGATCAATGTGAACTCTTTGGAAATTATTATTTGCGTTTGGCCATGGTCGTAATGGTGCTTCTGTTCTATTATTTCTTTCTTCTTGGCAATTACTACATTGTGCTATGAACGTTTCTATATCTTCATTCATTCCCGGCCACCAACAATAGGAACGCATCAGCATTTTTGTCCTTACTATTCCACTGTGTTGTTCATGGAATATATCTAGTACTGACCGACGGATTTCTTTTGGTATAACAACCTTATTACACCAAATTAAGCAATGTGATTCCACTGATAATTCTTGTCGTTTTACAAAATATGGTTTAAATCTTTCATCCTTAACTGACTCTGGCCAACCTTTCCATGTTAGTTCTATTACTTTTGATAATACTTCGTCTCTTTTGGTTGCTGCTGCTACATCTAAATGGCTGAGTGGTGCGCTTTCGCTTACGCTGAATGAATATAATGTTTCCGGAATATTGGTGGTTTCTTGTGTTGGTAACCTTGACAACGCATCAGCATTGCCAATACTTTTTCCTTTTCTGTATTCTAACGTATACATGTATCCTGATAAGATAATTGCCCATCTCTGAAGACGATTTGCTGATGTTTATGGTATTCTTGACTTGCTACCAAATATATATTGTAATGGCTGATGATCGGTTATTAAAGTAAATTGTCGACCAAACACGAACTTATGGAACTTCTTTACCGCGAACATTATCGCCAATGCTTCTCTTTCGATTTGTGCGTATCCTTGTTCTGCATTTGACAGTGTTGATGAAGCAAACATTATCGGTTTGTCTTGGCCATCAATTCGGTGGCTTAAAACTGCTCCTACACCATACGAGCTGGCATCACATGTTACAAACAATGGTAAGTTGGGATCATAGTGTACTAGTACTTTTTCAGACATTAACATTTCTTGACTATTCTTAAAACTATTTTCACATTCAAGTGACCATACAAACGGTATTTCCTTTTTGCATAGGTCGTATAATGGTTTCAACTTAGATGATAACATTGGTATAAACGATCCGTAATAATTCAGAAGACCTAAATAGGACTTCACTTCTGATACATTTTTTGGTTTGGGCGTGTTCTTAATTGTCTCCAACTTGTCCTCACATGGGCTTATTCCTGACTTATGTATCATATGTCCTAGAAACTGTATCCTTGTTTTGAAAAATTCGCACTTTTTCCTATTTACTTTAATATTGTATTTTTCTAGTCGCTGTAATACCTTGATGACGTTCCCATAACAATCTTGTAATGATTTTCCTGAAATAAATATATCATCTAAATAACATTTAGTACTTAACCCTGCCAATACTGACTCCATGAATGCTTGAAACATGCCTGGTGCCGATTTGACCCCATATGTTAACCTTAGGAAACGGAATAACCCTAAATGAGTATTTATCGTAAGTAATTCTTTCGTTGCTTCATCGACTTCTAATTGTTGATATGCCCCTTTTAGATCTAATACTGTAAAAAACTTACTTCCACTTAGTGATGCGTATATATCTGCTGGTATTGGTAACGAACAACAGCTGGTTTCTAAGTTTGGATTTAATGTCCGTTTAAAATCGACACATATACGAACTTCTTTATTGTCTTTCTTCGGGACCACTACTATGGGACTTGCCCAATTACTGTGTTCCACCTTCACTATAATCTTAGATTCAATTAACCGATTCAGTTCATCTTCAACTTTCGATTTTAATGCGTAAGGCATCTCATATGCCCTATGAAATATTGGTTTTACATTTTCTTGGAGTCTAATGCTCGCTGTGAACCCTTTGATTGGACGTGCCATATCTTCATCAAACACGCTTGCAAATTTCTTCATTAATTCATTGCTTAATCGCTCGCTATCCATTTCTTCGATTATCTCATTTTTATTGATTTCTTCTGTACCCATAATTTGTTCACATAATCGCTTCTGCCACCCTGGTTTTATTATTGATAACCAGTTTCTTCCTAATAGTGGCAAGAATTTATTTTTGCAATCTATTAGTACTAATGGTAATTCTTCATACCATTTATTATTTATGCACACGTTCACTCTGGTTTCTCCAATAATTTTAACCATTTCGCCTGTTACCACTCGGAGTTTAAATTGCACTGGTTTAATTTCACAAATTTCTTGTAATTGACCAAAATCTTGTATGTGCAGTACCGTTCGGCATGCTCCCGTATCAACTTCAAACTTGTACTCAAATTTTTCAAAGCATACCTTGACCATTACCGAATTCTCGCTACGTACATTTCCCAAATGTTTTAGATATGATAGAAATTCTTCTTGCTGTTCTTCGACATTAGCTACATTTTTTGCATACTTGCATACGTATTTTGTGTGACCTTTTTTCTTACATATAAAACATTCCCAATTTATGGCCGGACATTTGCTTGGATCGTGTTTCCTTCCACAACGAAAACAATTTTTACTTGGTAGCATTTCTTGTTGTCTTACCTTATCTTGACCATTTTTTTGGACTTGTCTTCGGTATATTTATTTGACTTGTTGTTCTCCACATATCAGCCGTCTTTGATTTTCAGTCGCTTCATCATTAATAGCGATTTCGCATGCCTTCTTAAATGTTAGGCTTTCTGATTCGCCAAAAAGCTTCTTTTGCGTATCTGCATTCGAGAGACCACATACCAACCGATCTCGTAGTGCTTGATCTAAAAACGTTGCAAACTTACAATCTCGCGCTAAGTCTTTTAACACCGATATGAATGTTTCAATATTCTCGTTTTCTTCTTGTTTACGATTATAAAACTTATAACGCTTCACAAATATACTGGTAACTGATTTGTATTTTTCTTGCAGTACTAAAACTAACGCCGCATACGTTTTTCTTCCTGGCTGTTCTGGGTATAACGCATTTTTTAATACTTTATACGCTTTTGGACCCATACATGCAATGAGGTGCGCGGCCTGCATTTCTTCTTTGACATCATTCGCTAACAGGTGAAATCTTAGTCTTTCTTCCCACGATTCAAAATCCTCAATCTCTTCATTGAATTCTTGAAATTTTGCCATTTTCTTGGGTTCGTTTCTTTTCTCGTCGCCAATGATATGTATTAACTACACTAACATATTGATATGCGTTTACAATAACTTTATTAATAACTAACTGGACCTCTTCTGCTGAATCCACAATTACATTTTACTTATATATTAAATATAGTATTCTTCCTGAATTGGTACTTTATATATTTAATCCTTTAATCCAGGATATATTGCACTGATGAGATCAGTGTCGTGGATAACACCGCGAATAAGATCGAAACATGTAATTCGTTAAGGCTTTTTTTGAATTTAATTGAGTTTTTCTTGCTATTATTTCATTCGTCATTGATTCCTGAGACGGTCCTGTCTGCCGATGTCTTGCTAAGATTTTGTTTATTTAGAATTTCAATCTACTTTGTAGAATTTTATGATCAATATCTCAACTATAATTCACTGTAGTTTCTAGAGATCAACTAAAAAGGTTTTTAAAAATTTTTGAATTTCTTGAAATTCAAATATTCTTTTTACCGTTATATTGATTATAATACTACTAACAAAAAGAAAAAACAGGAAACGATTATATTACCGACTGGATCCTATGAAATTTTGGATATAGAAAATTATTTAAGGCAACAATTAATTCCAAAAACTATAAAAAAGAAGGACTATGATAAATACTTCTCTTTAAAACCTAATCATAATACGTTAAAGTGTGAAATTTATAGCGAGAGATACTCATTTCGTTTTGCATATGATAATCATAACATTGGAAAAATTTTGGGATTTTCTAATCGTATATTAGAACCGGATAATGTACATGAATCTGATCTTCGGGTTGATATAATCAAGGTTAGAACAATTCAAATAAATTGTAATATAACACAGAAGCATTTTATGATAATACGAAGTACCTCAAAATTTAATATATTTACCTATAATCAATAAGCGAGAAATAACGAATATTACACTAACCATATTAGATCAAGATTTTAAACCTGTAAATTTTCGAGGAGAAACCGTTATAATTCGTTTGGAATTAAAAAAAATTAAAATGGGATTAGTGTTTAATAATAATAATAATCAAAAAAACTATAAAACCTCATATAAAAAAGTTTGGTCTTCAGTTTCAACCAACCGCTTATCGGAGATAAGTTACAAGGCTAGAGGTATAGACTAAATACTAAATACAAAAAGACTAAATACTGAAAATCGTATGTTTCTCGAAGTAATAGGATTACGATGTCGTTAAGTCAAATATTTAATATTTTCAAAAAACCTCAATATGATGAGACAATTAAAAAAGTCGAAACTAGAACATATCAACCTTATGTTAAATCATTCAACAATAATGATGTCATAGAAATATAGATAAATCAATCCGATCAATGGATTCTAATGAGTGATGCTACCTTAATTCTCGAAGGAAAAATAAAAACCGTAGGAACTGGTGAGGTATCTCTAGTAAATAATGCAGGAGCCTTTCTCTTTGATTCAATAACTATGATTTAAATGGACAAGAAGTTGAAAGTGTACGTGATCCAGGAATTTTAAGTACGATAAAAGGATACATGTGTTATAATACTACGGATTCTAAGCATTTGGATATAGCGGTATGGAATTTTCCATCTAATCCTATAATACAGTGGCCGCAATCTAAAATGCCCGGTTGAAAATTTTTAAGTTATTCTTAATTTTTCATTACATGTATTATTAACATAGAACTAATTCTTATGTTTTATGACTGTCCAACTATAATACGTAGAAAATTATTAAATTTAAATATATTGAGATGTTATTTTTTTGTAATAATAATAAATTTATAAATATTTGAAAATTACTAATTTTACAAAATCTTTCGCCTCGACTAACATCAGGGTAGGAAACTCTTATCTCTTACAAGCCTTCGATGTATTTTTTTGCAAAATAATCAATCAGATCTTACAACGACAATAAATTTATTAATTTCACAAAATTCAATCATTCGACACTTTTCGCCAAAGAACCCAATACTAAATTCAGTGTGCAAAAAATAAAGTTTCTTTTACAATTTGACACTTATTCCAATCAGCTCTAAACTTTATTTCTGAAACCCTCATTATATTTTTTATGTACAAAATCATTTATAAAATAATTGTTACTGTTCCTTTTATTAATAATTATGTTTAAAAGTTTATCTTTTAAAAAAATTTTTTTTTTGCCACACGTTTAATTTTTCAAAAACTGTCTTACTCACTTGTTCTATTGCTGTGAAATTTGCCTTCATCAATAAATCAAATGGTGGTTCATCTAAATAATATGCGTCCTTTTCTAATTTCCATGTAGTGTCCAATTTTGTTTTTAACAGTCGTCCATCTAGCATATGATATTTAAACCCATATTAATCCAAATTACATTTCCAATAATCATCCATCAATAAACGATAATACTGTTTACATCCAAATTAATCAGTAAAATATAAAAATTAACGTTACTTTTCTATGAAATTAAATTTTGTTACTGGAATTTTACGTTTTCCTCCTTGATATTTTAAAACAACCATCCACCATGTTCATTCTCCAGCTCGCTTATCACCTTTTTGTGCCAACCTTTTCTACAAAATTTTAATCACTCACTATTTAAATTTTGGCGGCAAATCGTTACTTTAAAATTTAATACCTTTGTACATAAAACCTAAACTTTATAATTCTAAACTGATTCCTTTTAGATTTATGAAATCATCTTGTCCGTTCATTGCCGGACTTTCATTAAAATTAAAATTAATTTTAAAAAATACCAAAAGCTTATACATTCGAGGAACTACACGGAGATGTTAGTCTTAGCTTCGAGGACCGCAAGTTTTTCAAAAATAATTAATTAAAATGTAAAATAACATGACAATATATTGCATAAATAACCAGCAAAACACTTCTCTGCAAAATAAAGCACATTTTTCAGGTAAATTTTTGATCCCGAATTTTATATAAAATACATATATAGTAAAATAATTTTTTAAATGATAATTCATGTAGCGAAGTGTTTATTAATGATGTAATTATTAACAAAAAAATAATTTATATTTGATCGAGCCTCCCCTGGCCTTTATTACATCCCTTAATCGGTGCGACATTGATTTGACCAGGTAGTGCAGGTAGTCGTCACTTAAATTAATGTTGCAAACAAATTTTATGGCTTATTTTAGGTCAGGTACACTTTTAGAAATATTGACCACAAACCTCTTCACAAACCTCTTCATAATGACCAAAAGGTTATCAATTGGATTTAAATCAGAACTGTTACGTGCTTAATTGATTGCATAAATACCGCTAATGAAATAACTCGACTCCTAGGCAAAACAAAAAACAATTAACTTCATATTTTTCTATAATTTGTTAGTTAAAGGTGTTCACAACATTACCTAATTAATCAATTGATACGTGGTTTAGGTAGTGTAACTCAATATTAACCATATCAATATTTTAGAAAACCCAAAAAATGCACTAAACACTTTTCAGAACTAAAATGTTTAAAAGTTAGCACATGTACATATAAATAAAATACACTGTAAGTATTCGCAAACGTTTTCACCATACGATAGCATCATCAGGCGATGAATTAGAAAGAAAATTAAGAGAGAATCCTTTAAATATTGTTCAGAGTGGTAGGGGGAGGTTTTTATAAGAAAAGAAGGGATATTTTATAAACCCCCCCCTTTTTTGTAATAACTTTCAAAATATCCCTTCTTTTCTTATAAAAACCTCCCCCTACCACTCTGAACAATATTTAAAGGATTCTCTCTTAATTTTCTTTCTAATTCATCGCCTGATGATGCCATAGTATGGTGAAAACATTCGCGAATACTTACAGTGTATTTTACATGTGCTAACTTTTAAACATTTTAGTTCTGAAAAGTGTTTAGTGCATTTTTTGGGTTTTTTAAAATATTGATATGATTACCTAATTAATTTATTTAAAAAAAAAATTATTATCAAAACTATTACTTATCGTTTTTGCATTATGGCAGCTTGCATTATTGTGCTGAAAATACCATTCTTAATTTTCAACAAATAAATTTAAAACAAATGACTCCAAACTGAATTTTAAAATTCAGATGTATTGTTTTATATTTACCGACTCTTCTATTGCCAAATCCAGGTAGAAAATAGCAGCCCCATGTCATAATAATTCTAATGTCGACCTAGTATTGTTTTTATCTTAGATCATATAATACTAGATACCAAGTACCCTATTACAATGCATTGAAGCTAGTGAAGCAAAGTAGTTACGACATAATAATTTGTGGCTGTCTTTGTTGAATACTACAATTGGCTATCTTATATCTCTTTCTAAATTCAGAAACCGAATGGCGCATGTACAATTTTTAAATTTGAATTTGACAATCCTACTGCAATCATTATTCAATGATTGCAGTAGGATTAGGCGTTTTCAAAAATTGATCAGGTGGTAGATATCTACCTACCGTTTACCTTTCGGTAATCAGCTGATTTGTTAGGCGTTAATATAACAGAAATATGAATTAATTTAATATTTTGTCATCGATCTTTAAAACGTGAAAATGGTTAAGTTGGTATTATCTATGAATTAAAAAATCCATTCGTTTGAATAAATTTTTTAAGCAAATAAATTTTGTTTAATTTAAATAAAATATTATTGGTCAAAAAAAAATTTGTTTAAATCAAAATAAAATTTTATTTATTCTATTGTGGTTAATTAATTTTTAGTTTCTTTAGTTAAATTTAATTTAAAAAGTTAATTCATATTAAACAAAATTAAGTTGCTTCAAAAAGTTATTATGCAAAATAGTTCTTTTTAATTTAAAGAGCGTTTTTACTGTGTAAAATAATGTAACTGAAATATCGTTTTACAAGTAAGAAAATTTATTGTTTCATAATTTTGCTATTAATTATAAATAATAATTATGTAAATTTAACTTTCCAAAAAGAAAAAATAGACGAACACAATGGGTTGACGCTTTAAAATTAGTGGTAACATTTTATTTTAGTAATAGATATTAATTTAGTAATAAAGAAAAAACCTAAAATAAATTGCTTTGTTTCATTTCATAAACATTCAAAAATATTTAAATATAGAATACAGAAAACCGAAATTGGGACGTATTGAATTCAAAAAGAGATGCAAAAACCAGTTTTGTATTGTATGACAGAGACGCAATTAAAGTAATACGTCGTTGCTGTTTTGCGTCTCAACATTTAGGAGTACTTGGTATCTATGTAATATATATGATCTAAGGTTTTTATAGTGCATTTGTCCTATAAACGTTGTGACGGGCTCAAACTGCCCTAAGTCTCAAAATTGATAGCGGGGAATGGCTATTCGTTCAGACACACAGGATTGCCGCTGGCTCGAGTCGGCGAGGTCGTGGGTCGCTGAAAAACAAGGAATCCTGGGTCCGAGTAAACGATGTTGCTCAAAGAATCTTCAAGAGTCGTCAAAATCGAGAGGGCGCCTCTCGAGCAAATGTCACTAAATCTTACCTTGAGTTGAGTTCGGCTCGAGATGGAATCTTCAACTAAATATGATTTTGGGCAGGTAGATTCAATAGGAAGATAGGTCAATGAAAAATTAATAAATTTTAATGAAGGGTTAATTAATGACAAAAACAAATTTTAAAAATATAGTTGGTGAATAATTTGCAAAAGTACCACAAACGAGATCTTAAAAGTTGATAATAATTTTGGTTTCCGGACAGTTATAATGCTTAAAATTAATGTGCGTGAAGTTAGCCCCGCCATTTTCGAAAATTTAAAAACTAAATATTGTGCCGGGTTGTGCCCGATGTGTGCTACGTTGTGCCGTATTTTTTTTTTATTTTACTTTTTTCTTGTTGATTTTATAGAGATTGCTTATTTTGGGGTAGAAGTTAGCCCCGCCATTTTCGATGATTCTAAAAATTAAAATTGTATTGGATTATACTTGACTTGTGCCGTTGTGTGCCGTAAATTATAAAATTTTATTTTGATAAATAAAATTTTTTTGGGCCAAAAACTATTTTATCGATAGAAGTTAGCCCCGCCATTTTCGATGATTCTAAAAATCAAAATTGTATTGGATTCTATTCGATTTGTGCCGTTTTGTGCCGTTAATCATAAAATTTTATTTTGACAAATAAAACTTTTTTGGGCCAAAAACTGTTTTATCGATAGGAGTTAGGCCCGCCCCGCTGGACACCCAGGATATAGTCCCTCTTATGCAATGGTAATTGGTAAATGGTAATTTAATCCTTTAATCCGCTTATATTTTAATAATAATAAACTATATAAGTAAAAAATTGCAATTCAATAAACAACAAAATTTACAACGCGAAATAAATACGAATAGTTAAAAATGAGTGAACGATCTTCCATACGACAATTGCGAGAATTATTAAAATTGAGAAAGTATAGAGCTGTTATGCTTGATGATGGTTCGGTAACAGTGCCGTCTTCTCAGGTATTCATTGAATTATCTAACGCTATGGATGAAACAAACCGTTTGTTACCAAAAAATATATACACTATTTTAAAATTGAACCGCTATAATATGCATACCGATCTCTTAAAGTTATATGATATCCTTTATAATCCTCCACTCAAATATGAACCGATCTTATCCGAATCTGATAATAACGAAGATGTTATTAAGTTTACGATCGACATTAGATCCATTTGGGAAGACATCAAAATTGAAGATGTACAGTATAATTTCAAATATCGTTCTCGAACTCTATAACTCGAAAATCATGGACTAATTTGCTTTTTGATATGATTTTTAAGACCACCAAAATCCAATGTCCTATAGCATTTAAAAGATCAACGACGTCCGTCTCCGGATACGCAGTTACCGTTCCTGGTTATTGTCCTGAATGTGATGCTCAGTTTATGGGAAATGTAATAAATGAACCAACCAACGATATCGATCCTGTGTATATGGAATGTTCTGTTATGAATTACGATGCATTATTTTTGCACAAGAAAAAACGTCAATTGAAAGGAGCGAAAAGAATTGAAGTGGCAAAAGAAATGATTGAAGGTAAAACTCTACCTGTGGTATGGAGACGTACAAAAATGAATGAACTTGCTGATATGTACGACCCAGAGCCACCTCATTTGTTTTCTTTAAAACTTTAAGAAAAGCGAAACAAGAACGCCAACAGAAAGTAATAGGTTTAAAGAGTAATATATATGAAAGCTTACATTTATTAAAGTACAGTCCACAAATTGGGGGAGCTATTAGAAATATAGGATTAGATCCTTTATATGCCCATTATTGCACTAATCAACAAATTGCAATTTATCAGAAATATCATGAAGTATTATACATTGATGCAACTGGGTCATTGATGAACTCTGTGAAATTACCAAATGGAGAACGCAGTTCGCATATTTATTAATATCAAGCCGTAGCGAAGATTGGAGAAAAAACTGGTCCTGTGTTTCAAATGATTTCATCAGCTCAGAATACAAATTTCATTATTATGTGGTTAATGGAATTTCTACGAATAGGGTCCTTCCACAAGTCTACTTTTCCTTTTCCTAAAGAAGTAATAACAGATTTTGACCGTGCATTAATGGGCGCAGTAGTAAGAGCATTTGCAAAACAATATTCTCTGGCTGATTATCTGTCTTTATGTTTTAATTTAATTCAAAATAGAAACTTTGAAACTCCACGATGTTTTGTACGTTTGGATATTTGCCACTTCACCAACATGATAGCAAAATGGAAATTCTGGCATGAACACCCCTCGAGAGTTAAAATATTCTACATTAATAGTATCGCCGTTTTAAGAAATCAGACAACTCTAGAAGGAATCGAGAAACATGCTAGAGCTATTTTTAACATGGCGTTAATAGTAACGAAGGTCCTGGAAGTTCTACCGATAACGCTCGATCTTTTTTAACAATGGTAGTTAGAGATATAAATATGAAAGATCCGGAAATCAATATAAATGATGAAGTTGAAGAAGTTGGAGAAGTTGATAAAGTTGATGAAGTTGGTGAAGCTGATGATGGCGTTGATTTATCAAAAACAAATATTTTTACATGGGCCGTTGGTTTGTATGAAACTTGCAAAAATGATATTGCATTGGAAGAAGAAACAAGTAATGTTAATGGGTTTTATTGTCCTAAACTTGCAAAGAAATTAAAAACTTTGCTTCCATACTTTCCGTTGTTTTTCGAGGTAATGACATTAATATTTGGTTATGGATCGGTTAGACCAACGTCAGCAGCAGTTGAATCGGAATTTAATGATTTGAAAAATCGAATTTTAAAAGACAAAAAGACCAATGCGAGTCGATTATTTTATATCCCGTCATTTAGATACTCTAGCCGGAAAATTAAAACTTGCTGTAGCTAATGAAAAGCCATACGATCTTGAAAATGAATATAATATGAAATCTGACGAAATTCTCATGTTACCGGAAAATATAGCCGATGAACAGATGTACACTTCGAATGAAAATATTGTGAACGACGACGATGTCGAATTTTCAATAAAATCAGAGAAAAATGAAAAGAATAGCAAAAAGGGCAATAAACTAGACGAAAATGAATTTTTGAACGAGTTATCAGAACTGAAATGCGAGGTAAATTGGCGCAACAAAAATCAAACTAAACAGTCGCATAGATATGGCGATTCTTTACCTCAATTTGATCCAACTCTCCCAAGCAAACTCATGCTTCCCACTATCATTAATGGTAATTTTTGTAAAAATGTCGACAACGATAAGAAAACTTTTATAGTAAAGAATACCTGTGGATTTGATAGTGCATGTCAAATATTAGCGACAAGTATAAGAAACAACGCAGTGTATGAGCAAGCTATTGGGGAAACACACAATTTAGTTTTTGAATGTGCACGAACATTAATTAATAATGGCTTAAAAGTCAAGTTTTACAGGCAAAGAGCACAATTGCTTTCACAATTAAAAGTATTTGAAATTGACTTATCTCAAGCCATTATTAAACTTAATGCTGCTGTAAATATTTCCAATTTACTGAACGAAATATTTACTGCAACTCCAAGCTGCATAACAACTTTTAAGTGTAAAAAATGCAATGCTGAAGATGAAACAATTTCTCCTGTAGTAAATGTCAATCATAACATCTTAAAAGAGCAAGGGTTTTCAAATCTTGTGGAAGCAATAGAAAATGGGTTTTTCAAACCAAACAAACCATGTTGCAATCAGTTAAAAAATGTTATCAGGCATTATGCACCGACAGTAATGGTTGATACTGACACTGGCGACCGCAATTTTGTAAAGTTGCACGATATACCACTTCAATTAGAATTATTGGAAGATTCTTCAATGAAAAAATTTGTGTTGGTAGGTGTAATTGCATATAATGGTCATTCAAAACAGGATCTATCGGGCACTACACTGCATACATGCAAATATACGAGAAATGGCTAAAATTTGATGGAAATTACAAGGCGGGAAAAGTAACTATAATGTTACAAATTTTGCAAAAGTTCACGCACACATGTGTATTTATACAATAAGTTAATCGTCTAAATTAATTTACGTAGGTACTGTAAACTTTCAATATTTATATTTATATGTAATGTAATAATATTAATCATTTTTGTTAAAACTTATATAATAAATTATATAAAAAAAATATTGTTTACTTTTAAATTGAATTGATTTTAATTTTACTTAAATATTTTTACTTTTTTATGCTCCAATAACGAGGTTTTTTATTCACCTGTTTTATAAACACCCTTTTTATTTACCTTAAATCAAGGACTTTACCTTTTACTTATCTGGTAGAAACCTTTTTTTAAACTTTTACCTGAAATACAAAGATAAATTCAAAAAAAAAAAATATATAAGAATAATACAATACGTAGAAAATCAAAATTCAAAAAATTTTTAAAAAGGAGACAATTAACACATAACAGGTCTGGATTAAGAAAATTTGAAAAAAATGAAAATTTCGTAATACGAAGTACAATATAACGTTATTTCATGGTTATTGCCATTCTTCAGTTGCACGCATCGATTACGATTACATTGTGAAATTAGAAGAAAAAATTTTCAAACTAAACAAAATTATCGACTAAATTGTACAAAATTGACTTACCATAACCTCCAAAGATTATCAAAACTGAACTTGTTACATGAAGTATGAATAATTTAAAAATGATTTGAACTAAGAAATTCGTTTACCTAGCACTGCTAGTTTGAAATCCGAAGGCACTGCCCTCTTAATATGATTTCTAAAAACTTTGAAAAAATTCAAAATTCAAAAATTTACCACGTTTTTTAACCGTGAGGCGTAAAACTAGAAAAAGAACTCAAAATAAAAAATTTTAAGTAAATTTGTGGTTTTTAGTATGTATTTATGGTTAAATTCAAAAAAAAAAATATAAGAATAATACAATACGTAGAAAATCAAAATTCAAAAAATTTTTAAAAAGGAGACAATTAACACATAACAGGTCTGGATTAAGAAAATTTGAAAAAAATGAAAATTTCGTAATACGAAGTACAATATAACGTTATTTCATGGTTATTGCCATTCTTCAGTTGCACGCATCGATTACGATTACATTGTGAAATTAGAAGAAAAAATTTTCAAACTAAACAAAATTATCGACTAAATTGTACAAAATTGACTTACCATAACCTCCAAAGATTATCAAAACTGAACTTGTTACATGAAGTATGAATAATTTAAAAATGATTTGAACTAAGAAATTCGTTTACCTAGCACTGCTAGTTTGAAATCCGAAGGCACTGCCCTCTTAATATGATTTCTAAAAACTTTGAAAAAATTCAAAATTCAAAACTTTTACCACGTTTTTTAACCGTGAGGCGTAAAACTAGAAAAAGAACTCAAAATAAAAAATTTTAAGTAAATTTGTGGTTTTTAGTATGTATTTATGGTTAAATTCAAAAAAAAAAAAAAAAAAAAAAAAAAAATATAAGAATAATACAATACCTAGAAAATCAAAATTCAAAAAATTTTTAAAAAGGAGACAATTAACACATAACAGGTCTGGATTAAGAAAATTTGAAAAAAATGAAAATTTCGTAATACGAAGTACAATATAACGTTATTTCATGGTTATTGCCATTCTTCAGTTGCACGCATCGATTACGATTACATTGTGAAATTAGAAGAAAAAATTTTCAAACTAAACAAAATTATCGACTAAATTGTACAAAATTGACTTACCATAACCTCCAAAGATTATCAAAACTGAACTTGTTACATGAAGTATGAATAATTTAAAAATGATTTGAACTAAGAAATTCGTTTACCTAGCACTGCTAGTTTGAAATCCGAAGGCACTGCCCTCTTAATATGATTTCTAAAAACTTTGAAAAAATTCAAAATTCAAAAATTTACCACGTTTTTTAACCGTGAGGCGTAAAACTAGAAAAAGAACTCAAAATAAAAAATTTTAAGTAAATTTGTGGTTTTTAGTATGTATTTATGGTTAAATTCAAAAAAAAAAAAAAATATAAGAATAATAATAATAATAATATAATATAATATACGTAGAAAATCAAAATTAAAAAAAATTTTAAAAAGGAGACAATTAACACATAACAGGTCTGGATTAAGAAAATTTGAAAAAAATGAAAATTTCGTAATACGAAGTACAATATAACGTTATTTCATGGTTATTGCCATTCTTCAGTTGCACGCATCGATTACGATTACATTGTGAAATTAGAAGAAAAAATTTTCAAACTAAACAAAATTATCGACTAAATTGTACAAAATTGACTTACCATAACCTCCAAAGATTATCAAAACTGAACTTGTTACATGAAGTATGAATAATTTAAAAATGATTTGAACTAAGAAATTCGTTTACCTAGCACTGCTAGTTTGAAATCCGAAGGCACTGCCCTCTTAATATGATTTCTAAAAACTTTGAAAAAATTCAGTCTCCTTTTTAAAATTTTTTTGAATTTTGATTTTCTACGTATTGTATTATTCTTATATATTTTTTTTTTTTTGAATTTAACCATAAATACATACTAAAAACCACAAATTTACTTAAAATTTTTTATTTTGAGTTCTTTTTCTGAAATACAAAGGTTAACAAATGACCATTGCATAAGAGGGAGTTTATATTATTATATTACCTTGTCTTTCATCTCAATTAATTATAGCAAAAAAATTGTGTCTAAAAATATTTTATTAATCAAAATAAAATTTTATAATTTACGGCACACAACGGCACAAGTCAAGTAGAATCCAATACAATTTAAATTTTTAGAATTATCAAAAATGGCGGGGCTAACTTCTATCGATAAAACAGTTTTTGGCCCAAAAAACTTTTATTTGTCAAAATAAAATTTTATGATTAACGGTACAAAACGGCACAAATCGAATAGAATCCAATACAATTTTAATTTTTAGAATTATCGAAAATGGCGGGGCTAACTTCTATCGATAAAATAGTTTTTGGCCCAAAAAAATTTTATTTATCAAAATAAAATTTTATAATTTACGGCACACAACGGCACAAGTCAAGTATAATCCAATACAATTTTGATTTTTAGAATCATCGAAAATGTCGGGGCTAACTTCTATCCCAAAATAAGCAATCTCTATAAAATCAACAAAAAAAAAGGAAAAAAAAAATACGGCACAACGTAGCACACATCGGGCACAATCCGGCACAATATTCAGTTTTTAAATTTTCAAAAATGGCGGGGCTAACTTCACGCACATTTAAAATTAAATGAATGATGAGATGAAGTTTAACATTAATTTTCAATACCTGTAAATAATAGAATTTTTCACATATGTTGTTGTAACATTAAAAATTTAATACAATAAAATGTTGCCTTAGAAATAGACAACCCAATTAACCCAATTAACACAATAAAGTTTTTGAAATAATATTTTGAAGATAATCAAATAATTAAAATAGCAAGCATACAAAATAATACTTTGTATCCCCGACTCGTAGAGGTGTCGTAAAAAGGAACACAAAATAATTGCAACGATGACCTCCAACGAGTCAAGTCAAAGTTTTGCAGTGTTAGTCAAAAGCAATTAAGATTAACTAAAAATACGTTTGGCATGGAGCACTTCAAGTTATTTCGGTAGTGGAATCAAAATTATTGTCATTTAACCGAGACTTAAATTCCCATAAACTTAACGGAGCAATGTATCAGTGGCACTAAACTAAATAACATGAAAGTTAAAAGTTAATTTCTTAAAATTTTGAAAGTTATTTAGGTCGGTTAAAAAAATGCAGAAACCGGTAATCACAAATGCTGGGGATGGTTCAAACCGGCAAGGTTGCTGGATGACGTCACAACGGAAATTTTTCAGAAATTCAATACAAGGTGGACCGTTAATTGTGGGTGAAATCAAATTTCGATGGATGTTAATTAAAAGAATCGTAGTCACTTACAGTTGTGTAGAGTAAGCGGATTAACGTTGAAAACTAAACAAGATGGACGCTGAACAACATGGTCGACCGATGAAATCTGCAATCATCGCCTCACTGGGGTGCAAATGGTGGTAACCAACAACGTTTCGGGATGTTAAATCCAGTAGTCCACAAAGGTTGATATTGAGTTGTCTGCAATGGTGATGTTCAAATGGTTTTCCTTCAAATTTTGAAGTGAAACGCAATCGACCTGGGATTGCGCAATGTTGGATAATCTCTTGGAATTTGTGAATTAAATTTGCAACAAGTGCAGAATGGTCCTTGATCTGCCTAGATCATAAAGAACCCCAAAACTTAAACGGCAACACTAAAATTTTCCAAGTTTTTCAACAAAAAGAAAACCATTTCCCAACACACAACCTAAGGAGTCCGCTGATCTTAAAGGACTGCTCGCCACAGAACATATATATTGAGAAGCGAAACCTGCATGTTAAATGATCGCAACACGGCCCTCCTGCGCCCGTAAGGCAAACTAAAATTTAGCGCGACGTTTGAATAGCATTGTATAATTTTATAATTTTATTTCCAAACTTAAAATTTCAAATTCTTTAAAAATTTATTTATAAATTTTCTATAATAAACAGAGGTAATTATAGAAAATTATTAAATACATTTTTTAAGAATTTAAAATAATTATTTGCTAAATCTGACAAAGGTTAGTTGTAATAAAAATTCACAAACTAAAAATGTACAACGAATATATTAATAAAAACTGAAATACACTAAATACGTAAACAAATAATTTTTGAACATAAATAAACATTTTCTATACAAGTTAATAAAGAAATTAATAAAAATTAATGACTTTATAATAATTGTGATCTTGAAGATCATTGCTTGTTCCTTCATTATCATGTGAAAGAGGCAAATCTGAATATGAGCATGAAGCTGTCGAGAAAGAGCTAGGTCCAGTACAAGAATTATTTAAAGAAACCGAATCATGTAAATAGGCAAATCTACCCTTTCGATCAATTGTTCATCAGCAATGCCTTCTAAAACATTGGAATTACTTTGAACATTTAAAATTTCTACAAGGCAAGGTACTGGCACAGCCCCAGAAATTAACCGTTGTTTTGCCTCGTTCACAAAATCACATTGATTAAAATGATCTTCACAAATTTGCCAATTTCTTGTATTTTTTGTACAATCTACGTTACAAACATTTCTCCAAATATTATGAACATGAACATCTTTAGGAAATCTAAAGAAATGTTTGTTTACATAATCGCCTTTTGTATTTAAAAAGTAATGATTTTCACAAGAAGGATACTTGCAGCTAAACTTCTAACGGCCAACCAATTCCATTGCTAAATTAATATATCAAACGAAACCTGAAATTGAAAAGAAATTTGTTTAAATAATGGTGTAGTATCTGCAAAATCTTATACTTAATTTTCAATTTTCACACACAATAAATTTGCACTTCACTTTGTAGGGATCACAGATTAATCATTTACAATACGTATAATAGACATGGATTCAGGACATGACACAATAAATTTATTTTGATATAAATTGTTGTATCATGGTTAGGGTACACGCGCTTTTTGTACAAAATGCACAAATATAACCTAAAATAGAATGATTATAGAAAGTAACCAACTATGTGATTTTAAAAATCACTAGAAACCACCATGGAAATCACTAAACTCTGCAAATATCATCGTTTTTAGTAGGGTGTATACGAAACCTTATGAAAATTACGATAAGGCACCGCCATGTTGTGTTTCGGTATTTCAAATCTCAGCTTCACCCCGTGCTGCTCGCTGCAGCCGATGCGCAGTTAATCGTCAAAAGGGTGAAGGGGGTTTTGCAGGTAACTGCGTTAATAACGAATCTGTGATTACTTAAAAATGGGCTTAATTATACTATTAACCGATAGGGAGCATAAGAATGTTCTTTTACCAAATTAAAAGTGACAAAATTGAATTTAAATTAAATAAAACGGGATTGACAAAGCTAAAAATTTCAAACGAAGGTTACAACGTTCGGTTTGAATTCACCGCACATATTTTTTTCCATCCGACCCATGGAGTAAAAATTTTGACTCATCTGAAAAGATAGGTCTATTTCAATCATCTACTGTCCAATTTTGATATTGTTTGGGAAATTTTAACTGTTTTTGTTTAATTTTTTTTGTTAAAAGCGGTTTCTTGACAGAAGTATTACCACGTAATTTGACTTCAACTAAACGATTACCAACAGTTTTTGTGCTAATATTTACACCAAGTTCATTTTTCAACTGTTTTCTTAATTGTCTTCGAAATTTGGAGCGATCTTTTAACGCCCATTTGCAATGCTTTCGATCTTGCGATTTCGTGGTTTTTCTTTCCGAATTCCCTCTGTGAAGTGGCTTTGTATTGCCACTAATGACATATTTTTTCAAAAATCTACCTATAGTACATCTGTCATGTCCAACTTGCTCACTAATATCCGCTAATATCAGTAAAATTCCTATTTTCACCACGTAAAACGAAAATTTTCTGTTTGTCAATTTCGGTTAAATTCTTTCTACCTATCATTTTTTATATATTTCTATGCACTCTTTCAAAGTAAGGTTAGTAGAGTACAGTGGAAGACTTGTTGTTCCCGCAGTATTTTTGTATAAAAACGGGTAGAAAACCAGATATTTATTAACTGTTATACTTTCTATTGTGTATAGACACTAGTGAATGCAAAGATATCTCCGTATTTTTTTCATGGCTACTAAATTAGTTAAAAACTAACTAACTTCAAAGTTGGATTATACAGAAACATTTACCAGTGGCGTATCATTTTATTTTTTTAGTCCTCTTCAGGGGTGACTTGATAATAAGAATAAATATGGTCAGAACTAGTGCTGGGCGATGTTTATAACTATCGATTTTTTGCTTTGCGATGTTATCGTTGCATTCGATGTTACAGAGAATTTATAAATAAAATAAATTCACGTCAAATACACGACGGTTGGTATTATACCAATTTTTTTTATCGGCATTGATAAAAAAATTAGGACTTGTAATTTATTGTAATTTTGTAAAAATTACTACGTATTATAACTTATTTTAAGTTTATTTCTAAATAAAATAACAGTTTTAAGTGTTTTATCATGTTTTTTCCTTGATTTAAACTAATAGACAATAACATCAATGTTTTCAACCGATGTTATCGATGGCATCGATGTCCAGGTTATATATCGACATCGAACATCGATGTTCTTCTATCGATGTCCCAGCACTAGTCAGAACATATAAGAGAAAAAAAAAAAGAAAAAAGGCAGCAGGAAATACTGTGATTTTGATGACGCTCTGTTGCTGTAGGGATTTATATTTTTGATTTTTTTCTATCAAGACGACTCAATAATTGAGGTTTGAAATGCTAAAACAAAGTTAAATACAGGCATTTATCAAGTATCCCCACTATGGGGCGACTTGATAATCTACACATATATTTTTTTTGCCCCTAAGATAGGGCACTTATTTTTTTTTGAACTTTGCATTGGATAGTCACTAGCCCACAGTTATCTGAAATATTTTTTGTTTGATCCCAAATTGTCTGGTAAAGTTTTAAAAATGATTATACATTACCAAAACACCCGTTGTTGGATTATGTGACTTTCAAAACTCATGCTCTATTTGTTATCGATTGCTCTCGAGGAATTGATGCTTAAAAATCGAGCACGATCAATGTTAAAGTTGATATGGAAGCTCAAATAAGCTTTCCTATCAATACTAAAGCCTATTGTGTTATTATCCATGATGCAATAATCGAACATCTTCCACTTACTGAAATAGTACGCAAGTTGTCTTAAGGTTAAGGATTTGTAGAGCTCTCATATCTACTACCGCTACAAATGCTTTCTGTAAATGCTACATTAGTTCGGTAATACATTATAATAAAAATAGAATGGAATTTGCGGAAGAAACTACATCTAGTTCAATGATAAGGATAAGGATTGATTTGAATGGGGGAGGGGGAATCTAATATAAGTAGAATAATCTCACCCCGAAGATTGGTTATACTTCTATACATAAAAGAAAGAACAATGAAGTTTGTGATAGTAGATGTGCAAGGTTATTATTGCAATAAAAATTTTATTGCGAAAGAACTATGTTTTTTTGATGGGTATATTAAAAATTCTTATCTGTTTAAACCACCTTTCCCGTATGAAGATTTAACACCGGTGATGCGAAGTGAAGTGAATTACATGGAAAAGTGTCATCACAAAATTAAATTCAATAGTGGGTTCATGCCATACAACACTATCAACAAAATTTTGATGAGAGATATAATAGACAATAAAGTGAATATTGTTTATGTTAAAGGAGACATCAAGGAGAAATTTCAAGGAGAAACCCAAATTACACGTTGGGTAATCATTAACTTAGAGAAGAATTTGGAGGAAGGAGATTTGGTACCAATATTGAAATAAACTCATCATCCAACATGTTTAAATCATGGAAACAATAAGGAGTGCTTCTGTGAGATGGAGAATTGCGATATTTTATATTATTGGATACTTTCACGTTTACCCAACTCAAATATGTTTTTAGTTAGTGTATACATATTGCATTGTTCAAATAATACTTAATGAAACCGAATGCAGATGTCATTAGTTGCAGTCAAATAATTTAATTCGGTTTTGTTTCAAAGAAGCTTATAATTTAATGTCAATGTCAGAATAAGACACATGTCGCATTTTTGAGGTTAAAATATTAAACATTTGAAATTTTGATAAAACCATGTGGTTGATAAACGTGGATCGAAAGTGCGTGTGCGCGATAAGCATAAATTTAATAAAAATAATGGAATCGAAGGTTGAGAAAACCGGAAGTAAATAAAAAAAAATGTGAACTTGAAAAGATAATTGAATTCCTTGGAAACGCCTGAAAGAAACAATTTGAAAATATTTAGTCGATCTTTGAGCGTCGTCGGCATAGATCAGGGAGATAATATAGATGGGCAACTCCCCACCAATTTTAGGAACCAAGTAATAATTCATACCACCGTCACCAACAGCGCTGCTAATCGTCCGATAAAATCAGCGGGAATTCAAACATTGCATATTACATACTTATGTATTTGAGATTTAAAATTTTTCTAGAATGTTAGTGAAAATTTTTCTAGAATAATTATTTTTACATAATGATAACCAGGAAAATTTCCACTAATATTTATAATACAATTTACAATATACCTATATAATACTAGAAAAACTAAAAAAATACAATATTGTTTGTTCATATTTTTTTATTTGTTAACACCATTACACTAATAAATTTTAATCATTTTAATCAAGTTAAGTTATAAAGTTATGAAGGAATATACTAAATGTTACTAAAAATTATAAAAAGAAGACAAATACTTCTTGTTAAGAACATTTACCGCAGTTATTTCTAATTTATACATTTATATTTTTTAAAATTTACCAACAGTAACAAAAAAAATTTGGGTATAAAAATTATCATTCAACCTCCTCTTTTCGGGAACCATTCGACGAGAAAGACAGCGAGGAAGCCAAAGTTCGCATCAAAAAGTCGAAAAGTTGAAAAATTTGAAAACCTGTTAAATTAAAAGTGCAGATTTACTTCTTTGCACAGATAATTGGAGAGTAAATTTTCGTTCGCCATCTTCTTGCAATGTACCGATCAACGTGGAAGACCTCAATGAAGCGACACGTCGCATCTGCGGGGCTCAAAAATCGCGCTACGCGGGACAGGGAGCGTAAAACCCTAAAACATGTCAAAATTTCATAAACGTCAAACTTGAATTAATTTCCAATAATTTGGATATAACAAATGGTGGTCCAAAAGTAATTGACAGTTGAACTTTTTTTATTTTCTTTATCATTTCCGCAATTTTCAACAAATTTTCACCATTTTCAGCTGACCTCTAAGTTTAACTATGATGTACATTTATGCCAAATTTTTTGACATTTGGTTGCGTGGTTTAACCTGTGCAATTGATACTATTTCATTTCATGATCTCGTAACCACATACAGACATACAGACAGACATACAGACAGACATACAGACAGACATACAGACGAACATCCAATTAAAATTCATCAAAAACTTATCAGGACATGATAAGGAACATTTTAATGCAAAAATTTCGATTTTTGATTTTTGAGTGGATTACAATACTTTCCCTTATACATACGTATATGTATGGGGAAAGTAAAAATTTAAAGGTGTCGTGAAGTGGTTGAGACACTTTTTTTGAAAAAAATCACTAAAAAATCTTCTTTAAAATGGCGCAAATTAGAATTTGATACGATTGATAATAAACGAGTTATCATAACCGTAAACAGGGAAGTGGACGAAACGTGACGTCATTCGTGCACTCGCGACTGCTATAATACCACATACGCGTATTAGAAGTTGAGTGTAATAGTAAGAACAGTTTTTTTTTCATTTCCCAACAAGGATAAAAATCCAAAATTACATGGATAAAATTAAAAGAAAGAACTTCGTTACTACCAATTCAAGTCGCATATGCTCCATCCACTTTAAAGAAAGTGATTTCAAACAATCATCAATATTGAAAAAAAAGCTTCTCCCGGAATGTTCCACTAAATCTAAATTATTTTTAAAAGAAGATGCCGTACCATCACTTTTTTTATATAATGTAAAATAAAGACCAGGCTCCAGAACGTGCATGTTCTTTTTTAAGAAAAAAGAAAAGGCAAGAGATTGTCAACGTAGCTATTGCATCTACTAGTAGGCAATCTTTAGAAGATACACCAATTGAAAATATAGACTCGCCACAAGAATATGAAGAAAGTGGAATAGGAATACATGTGAAATAGGACAAGAAATTTTACGCTTCGTTTTACACGAATCTGTAACGGAAAATAAATCAAAAGTTTTTCACTCTAGTTTTCACTCAACTGACTTTTCAGATAGCGACGACAGTGATGAATCGGAAATTGGAGATTGTCAGAAGATGCAAGAGGATGCTGAAGATATAATGGAAACTAAATTTCCTGTGTACATTATATACTTCGAATGTTTGAAGGAATTATTTTCTTTGCTTAGATGCAATGACTGCGGTTGTAGTTTTCAGTTGGAAAAGACAAATGTTAAAGGTTGTTTATTACTGGTCAAATTTGTTTGTGAAAATGGACATTCAATTATATGGAGGTCTCAGAGTACTACAAATTATTTTGCCAAAGGTAATATAGAAATTGCAGCAGCTATATATATGGTGGGCATGAATTTTACAGCTTTTCAGGCAGTGTGCGAAACTGTTGGAATCCAGTTGTTTTCAAATTCAACTTTTTATAATATTGTTAAAAATTTTGTGATACCTACTGTTAAACAGTCCAAAAACATGATCTGCTCTTTTCTCTAAAAAATTCGAATGAACGTTGTACTCTTGCAGGAGATGGACAGTTCGACTCACCGGGTTTTTCAGCAAAATATGTCACTTACTCCGTAATGGATTTGAAAACCAACAAAATTGTAGATTTCATAATACTTCAACGTGGACAGGTTCAAGGCGAATTAGAAAAGCAGGCTTGCGATAAAATTTTGGAGGATCTTGAAGAAAATGGATTGAAGATTGGTGTATTTTTATCAGATCGACACATTGGTATACGTTGCATGATGAGACAGAAGTATTCACATATTGATCATCAATTCGATGTGTGGCATGTTGCCAAAAGTTTAGTAAAAAAAATTAAGTCGACGGAAAAGAAAGCTCCACTTCTAGGACCTTGGAGGACAAGTATTGTAAACCATTTGTAGTGGTCGGCTATGACCTGTAACGGGGAATCTACAACACTAAAAGAAAAATTTACATCACTTCTGTACCATATTACCGGCCAGCATTCCTGGGACAGTAATATGCATTTTCACATGTGCGAACATCCTCCATTATCTGAAGAGGAAAATAAAATGAAAATGTGGATATCTCCAGTGTCTTCTGACTACCGCTACCTCCAAAATATTATAAAAGACAAAAGATTTTTATCAGATTTAGAACATTTGAATAAATACTGTCACACAGGAAATTTAGAAAGTTATCACAATGTGCGCCTGAAGTACATGACTAAACGAATTCATTATAGCTTCGAGGGAATGGTAGCACGAAGTATTTTAGCCATAATGGACCATAATGGTAATGTCAATAGACCTAGAGTACAAGAAAGGGTAGAATGGTCAAAGTCACAAAAGAAATGGGTTTATAAGCAGATCTCGGCCAAGCATAAGTGTAATGAATGGCGGAAAATACTATTACGTGAAATTAATCGTTCTGTTTACAATTATGATAGAAGTCAAAAGCAAATCTACGAAGACGAAGATGAAATTCCTGCTAACATAGCCCCAGTTCAAAAACCGTCTTTGGAAGAAGCCAGAAATAGACACTTGTCAAGATTTCAATATTAGTAACTTTTTATACATTTATTTTATCAATGAACAAGTAAGTTTACAATAAATCATTTTACTTTTAGAAAAATATTTCCATAGGTAGTACCTACTCATTTTATAAAGAAACTATTTTTTTTATGCAACATTGAATACCTACAGATTAATAGAAGATTATAGATTAAATTTGTAACATGGCGAATGTTACTTTTGTCGAAAAATTAAAATTTTTAATTTTACATGTTACATTTTTATATTGTCCATTTACCTTTCCAACTTTTAATTTGAAGGTTGGTATTGAAAACCATTTTGAGATTATCTTTATCAGCGGAGATAAAGAGAACAAAAATTTTTCAACTAGCGCAGTTAGTTTGTTTAACTGAAATTTCCTTTAAATTGATAGTGTAGGGTTTTTACCGATTTGATCAACATTATCTTTCCTTTTTGTGTGAAGCAGGTAAAAGAAAATTTAATATCATCTTTTACTCATACCTTATCAATTGCGTTTATTTTAGTTAATTTATTTGATCACCATCTGCCGTTGGTGAGGGTTTTTCCACAAACCAACGTTTGAATTTAACAAAACTAATCGTTTACGTAGTAATCATTCACCCTTGAGGAGTGCTGGATTGATTTGTTTATGGGCCAAAGGCTTCTCTCCGAACTGATAAGCTAGCCGCTGCTTGCACAAGCAGCTATCAGGGGGTGCAAGGGGTACAAATTATTTCATTTTACAAAATCTAAAAATTAATCGAAATACTCTGGAACTTCTCCATCAGCACTCTGAAATCCAATATATGAATCAATATTCGCTTCTCCATATTCTTCCCGTACTTTTGCAATAACGCAAGCTGGAATAACTTTTCTTTTCTTTTTGCCTAACGGAACCCAGGCGTTTATCCAATATACAAATTGTTTATAAGCTATATGTCGCCATAAACGGTTAGTAATTTCACTGAGTTGTTGTCTTTTAACATTGTCAGCACGTAACATCATTTGATATCTAGATGCTTGTAAAGTATCCAAGTTCAATATCACACTATTAAAAGATTCGTGCAAAGTAATGCATTTCAATCCGCCCTTTAATTTGTTTACAGTGCTAGATTCACAGCAACAATGTGATTCGGGGTTTGTGTCCATCGGAATACAATTTTCACATAAACACCAATTTGTATTCCCTTTTCTTGGTTCATTGGTATCGTCTGCATCTAATCCTACCTCAACATTTAAACGTGTAGGTTCAAATGCATAAGGAGTTATTTTTTCGCTTGGATTCATACTAAAAAGCAAGAATGTGTTTTCAAGTGGAAATTTTTTGAATTACGTCTTAAAAAAAAGTTTTATTTCAATAAAAATAGGTTACCTGTTTGTTTTAATAGATAAAATGATGGTTTTACTCATTTAATACGTAATTAATGTAGTTATACTCGCTCTTTACTGTACGGAACTAATACTTAATGCAGCATTCGCTTGCACGTATTACGTCACTCCCACTGCAGTTCAACCACTTCACGACACCTTTAATTTAAAAACACGTATAAGATGACACAGAGAAGGTGCACATTCTATATATATATTGTAGTGCTCTTTCTCTCTTATAAAAATGGTTGTTGGTTCTCGAAAAATGGTTACATGTAAGACAATAAAAAAACTGACGAATAACAGAAAAATTTATTTGCAACCTGTACACAAAGAACAAATTTTAGAAAAAACAGGACTCACACAAAATTCGCCGAGCAGCACGTAATTCGGCTTCTTTCTTCCCCACTCTATCCACAAATTTCTTCGGCTAAATTCAACACCAACTCTTGGATTCTCAATTACAACTCCACTAGGGTTGTAAATTTGCGACTGCTTCTATTACTATTACTAGCCTCTCGGGCTTTTAAATCACGACTTATATACAATTAGCCTCTCGGGCTCTCCAATAACGACTCTTAGAACTAGCCTGTCTGGCTGTAATTTTTCGACTGACTGTTCTTTTTTTTTTTATATCCTACTTCATTTCCTTGGTTTTTTATATTATTCTTTTTTTTTAAATAAAATCAAGATTCTTGCTTGCGTACTGCTCAGCTGCATTCGTGTGAGTCGCTAAACAACGAAAATTAAAAATACAAACATTAAAATTTAGATAAAACAAACGAAATTACTGCAACAACAAACTTAAACTAAACAATACACTTAAACTAACGAACAAACTTAACACTAATAAAAACAATTTTGAAAAACGTCCTGCCTTTATTGTTCCTCAGGTTGCAAAGTCAGTTCTTTATTTCTAAATTACGCAACTCACTTTTCATTACTTTATCAGAACACAACAATATATAAATATATAGATTTAAAAAGACGAAAAGTGAGATCCTTTTGAGAAAAATGTTAGCAAGGCGAGATCACTTGGAGAAAGTCGAGATCCACTTTCGGATTTCGACTTTTTTAGCGTGTATATCGAGTTTTTCCGTTAAATGTTGGTAAGGTAGATCGCTTATTTGAAATTTATGCTGGATCTCGTTTTTCCGATATTTTTCGTATTATAGTTCACGAGTAGTAAGGTGGAGCGCTGCTATCGGCAAAGTGTATATATGTATATTTGTAATTGTTTTAAGCCACGCTGAGATCCGATAACTTGGCAACGTAGCAAAGCACGCATTCATAACTGAGTTGACTAATTTTAGCAGATAATGTTTTAATGATTACAATGACGCAGTAAATGTTCCGTAAAGAAAAAAACAACAATATTATTAATATCTTTTGTTATTAGTTAATAAACTTCAATATAAAAAATTAAATCTAAATTTTTACCAAAAAAATTTAAACGTTTCTATTGCAAGTTAGAAAATTGAAAAATAATTCTTGTAGAATATAATATATGAATTATTGAAAATTTCTGTTCAGTTTTTGTTATAGTTATTTTTCTTTTCTGTTTCGGATAAACGTAATATTTTTGGGTTAATCGAAAATTTAAGAATTTAGGTTTGAATATGAAGTTGTTTCATCAGTTTGATAAGTTACTGGGTAAGTTGGCGTGGTTTATTTCTGTGTTTATAACAAGTCAATTAAAATATTTAGTGTATTGAATTAATATTTAAATGGATTTGTTTTTAAATTTTTATAATAAATGTTAAAACTACACAGTACATACAAGTAGTGTAAATTTTTTTGGACCTCCGAGCAAGTTACGTATGGGAAAATAAACTTTTAATGAACTTAAATGAACTTCTATTTTGCAAAAATAATAAATTATTAGAAATAATTGCTAGAAAGAAAAAAAATACGAAAAAAGATCAACAAAACTAGGATTCTTAATTCAATTAGTTAAATGGGTAATCCGATTTAAAGTAAAGGGAGCGCTTGTAATTTTTGGACGCTAAGAAATTAATTCGGGATCAAATCGAGTTCGGGTTTTCGGTAATACAAAACGGCCAATGGGTATAATAAATTACATTTTATATTATACCATATAAAGTAAACCCTCTCACTGGATGGTTAAATCACAACGTTATTTTTAAAAATTCGTAATCACGTTTTACTTTTTAGCCTCTAGAATCAACAAAAAACGTTGGCGTCTT
The DNA here is from genome assembly GCA_949152465.1 of Cantharis flavilabris. NCBI lineage: Eukaryota > Metazoa > Arthropoda > Insecta > Coleoptera > Cantharidae > Cantharis > Cantharis flavilabris. The sequence goes on from OX424435.1 coordinate 49,926,969, forward strand.
GATAACCGATATGCTAACCTAGGTGTACCTTGCTAAATAAAATGGTTTAGAGATCATTATCTTATTTCTATGGTGGGCGATAGAAACAATACAAGAATGGAGAATAATCATTTTGGAAACGGTAGCTTACTTGTTGGGGATAGTGGATATGGTATCAAAAACTATCTTATTACTCCATTAAGAAACCCCACCACACAAGCAGAGCATCTGTTTAATGAAGCTCAAATTCGGACACGTAATCCCATCGAGAGAGGTTTTGGTGTTCTGAAAAGACGCTTTCCGATTCTGGCTTTAGGGATTCGATTGCACGTAGATAAGGTTGAGGCAATTGTTGTAGCCACAGCGGTATTGCACAACCTTGCACGTAAGATGAATGACATACAACCATTGCCATTGAATGACGAAGTTGAAAATGCTATCTTGCTGAACAATGTGCCACTTGTGCCACAGAACAGAACAGTAAATAATCTAAACAACGCAACAAGATATAGTTTAATCAACGACTATTTTGAAACATTAGTAGAGTAGAGTTACTCACTACTTTTTTTTTGTTTTTACTTTTTTCAAAATATTTTAAATCAAATTAAATAAAAATACATACGATTAGTAATACATAATTTTTATTTTAAATAATTATTACTCTGTTGCATAAGTTTTAATTTAAGTATGTGCTCTTCTTTCGCATATTGCATACGTAATGTGTGCTCTTCCATTTTTGCACCCAGTTCAATATTTATTGCATTTATTCTTGCTTCCTTCTCCTCCTTCATGTGTTCTTTCTGAAGGTCTATTAATTCAGCTTTTGACTTGATCCAATCAGATAATTTGTTTTTTAAAACGGTATTACCTTGCATCCGAGTGTTATCTAAAACATATAATAAATAGAGTAACAAGTAGCATGTAATTAGTAACTTACTTTTTTTAATGTTGAAGAGATCGGCGTCTTTAACTTGGCTGGTGTTCCTTTGGTCCAATCTTGAACAGATCCTTTCTTCACATGCACAGCTTCTTTTCCTGGATCAGTACGCTTTGATGAAATACAAAAATTATATTATAGGTATCACGATAAACTGAAATACATACGATTAATATTTGGCAGTTTGCCTTGCAAGCTGGAAGAACCTGCTTGTGGAGAATGTACATCATATGATATTTCATTTTCAGAAGACGCCACTGAAATTTCAAAACTGCAATTAAATTCATATAATAATCTGAACATATAGACTAACCATCATAATCATCAACAACTTCCTCTAACGACGCCATAAAGCGCATCGCCGTTTCTTCTATACTTTCATTTATGTTAAAATAATTTAGATCGTCTAAAACTAATACCAACGTTAATTATTATAATAGAAACATGTACAATACTTGTATTTTGTGCTAACCGATTGTGTTATCATCATCAAATTCTGAAGGTCTTCCAGTTACCTGTGATGTGATAATTTCTTTATAGCATTATCATTTTCTGTTATATTAAAATTTTTACTAGGGCCTCCACCTGTTCCCCTTGCATAGTTTTTTTCGTCTGAAAATTTCTTTTTAGTTCTTTTTTTCAAGTTTTCGAACTTATTTTTTAAAACTACTGCGTCTCGTGAACCATCGACAACAGCAATATTAAATTCTTCTGCAATTTTCTGCCAAGCTTTCATTTTATTTTCATTAGAAGAGGCATCGGTGCGTTTGCACTCAATCTTGGATTTATGTTTTGTTGCTAGTGTGATTAGCAAGTGCTCTTCCTTGGCAGAAAAATTTGGAGATCTTTTAGTAATCTTGGTCATTATAAACGAATAAACACAACTACAAATAATAACATAAATTAAAAATGAAGTAGAGTAAATTAATTTCGATTTAATAACTTAAAACTTAAGTACTTACCGAATATTATTTGAAACCACAAAATTAAATTTTGCTTTTTCAAAATAAACATATAAAACGAAACTTAGAACACTTCTAACACGTGCAAATTCAAAAATATAAAAATTAATTTTGAATTTCAAATCACTTAATGACACTTGATAATGCGTTTTAGAAGTATTGGGAAAAAACCATTTGAACCTCTATTGTACAACCCAAGAAGCTGTGAACCTAGTTCAAGGTTGAACTGCAGTTCAGTTGAACCGGCGTTCAAGCGAAGTTGGTACAACCAGCCCCTAGTACGCCAACTCCGCTATTGCGGGCCGTAGTTTGGAGACCCCTGGTCTAAATAATCATCAAGCAGGAGGGGGGGGGTGATTTTTGAAAAACGCTAGCTAACACTTCAATTCAAGGTCAAATCGAGTTCGGTTTATCGGCAATAAATCAAACTGCAAACGGTCTAAATAACAAAAATTTAAAATAGTGATTGCGCTTGCAACTTTTGCGGGACGTTAGGTAACAATTTAATTCAAGGTCGAATCAAGTTCGGGTTTTCGGAAATAAGTCAAACTGCCAACGGTGTAAATTATCATATTATAAAACAGGGGGGCGACCTATGAATTTTTCAAAAACGCTAGCTAACACTTTAATTCAAGGTCAAATCGAGTTCGGGTTTTCGGCAATAGATCAAACTGCCAACGGTCTAAATAATCCAAATTAAAAATAGGGGTGGACGGTTGCAATTTTTGCGGGACCCTAGATAACAATTTAATTCAAGGTCGAATCAAGTTCGGGTTTTTGGCAATAAATAAAATTGCCAACGGTCTAAATTATCATACCATAAAACGTATACCATAAAACCTGTGAATTTTGCAAAACGCTAGTTAACACTTTAATTCAAAGTCAAATCGAGTTCGGGTTTTCGGCAATAAATCGAACTGCCAACGGTCTAAATCAAGGGTCTTCAAACTATTTAGCTTAAGGGCCAGCCTGATTACTCCACAATGTCCCAAGAGCCAAGATCTAGCTCATCAGATTACGATTACATTTTGACAACTATGTGATGTGTTTTGACAACTATTTTTAGTCGGTAAATAAAATATCTGATTATTATTAATCATTATTAATAATTAATAGCCCGCCAGGTCCGCTTTGCGGGCCGGATTGGTGGTGCTCGCGGGTCGTACTTTGGAGACCCCTGATTTACATAATGTCAAATAAAATGTCAAAAATTTTAAAATTATAATATCAAAAGTTATACAGTTTTTTCGCCCACCTGTAAAGTTGCCTTTTTTTTACTTGTACTGTTTCTATCGCCCACCATAGATTTTTTACTTCTATTAAAGGACAGTTACGGTCTGATGCTTAATCCAGTCGACTACTAAACAGAGATCGGTGGTTCAGCTTGAGTGGAGCAAAAACTTTATATTAACTGTACTCCCTGGTCATGTGAAGGCGAACCACAACGGTAATTTGCATTGAAAACCCTTTATAAAATAAAACGGTCAGTTGAAACCCATCCTGAGTTATAGCGCGACTTTGGTCTAATGAAATTTGGTTATTTTAAACAATAAATAAGTATTTATTTGTGAAGACCTGGAATAAGTAACTTCTGATTGATTAAATTTAAATGAAAATTAGTAACTTCTGATGGGTCAAATTTAATCCGTAAGTAGCGAGGTGGCTTTCTTGTCGCACAAGAAACGAGATGGTTTACCCCAATTTTGTTTTAAAGAGATAAATTCAATCAAACGATGTGAAACACACATGCCCGAGGGGTATATGAAGACCGATGATACAATGATTACACCTATCGATATCGTTAACTGACGGCATTTTCAAAATCTACTGGGAGCTGTCACACCTCACCTCGCTACTTACGGGTTAAGTAAAATGTAAAATTTGACCAATCAGAAGTTACTCATTCCAGAACTAAATATTTATTCGTCGTTTAAAATCACGGCCCTAAGTATATTCTTCTTTGCGTACTAAAAATTCTAATATAAGTTTACCACGAGTATTCATTATTAATTAAAAAATTCAATAATTAATGTAAGATTAATAATTTTATAATTTAAAATTAATATAATAAATTTAAGTTCTCTTAAAAAACACGATTATGCTTATGAAATATAAGTTATACTAATGCACTATAATAATGCAAGCATTAAAATTTTTTTTTGCTATTCTTGCAACTTTTATTTTATATAAACTTGGCAACACTACATGATCTCATCTTGTCGTTGAGTTGTCTTGTCTTGAGTTGAACATCTATACTATCTTTATCATTTATGGTCGTCGGGGAAAGTTGGTCTCTCGACACGTTTCAAGGAGGTTTAAGTTTGGACTAAGAGTCCAACATTGGAACACGAAATCGAGTCCAATCGAGTTGTTTACGTGGTGGGTTTCATCAATTAAGAACCCAACCCTTAGAGAATAAAATTACATTTCGGCCTAAGAAGAATAAATTTTGATTTCGAAGATTTTTGGATAGTGTTTGGTAATTATTTTTGGAAGTGGCAATAGAAATTATTTTGAAAATATTTGGACGTGTTTTCAATTTCACGTGGTGGAGAACGCGGTGACCACATCCATTTCAAAGGGGGAAGCTGATGAACGAGAGATAATAAGAAAGCAGTTCGAAAGAAGAAGTTGGATTTACAAATTTTACTCCTGGGAGGTTTGCATAAACAGATTCTTAAAATGACATCGCGTATATTTGCGGATTGTGCGGAAATTGTTATATTCGGGAAAGAGCGCATCGTTAGGCGGAGTCCCATTACAAATTTGTGTAATTCATTTGTTTATTTTAAATTTCAAAAATAAATAACAATCATTTCATATTTGAAGCTTCTTTGAAAAATTATTGTTCAAAAAAAAAATTGATAACAAAAATTTATTTCGATCAAGACATGCAAAGGTTCGTTAAGTTGTGCATTTACTGCATAAATAAAAAGTAAGTATGGACTCTTAACGTCTTCCACTGTTAACAGTGCAATATATTTATATAAAATAAAAAATTATTGATAAGAATGTTTTCCTATACATTAAAAAATAAATAAAAGAACAATCCTTTCCTAAAGTTTATTACTATCATAAAAGATCACGATGGTGAAGGTGTTGTTATTAGTAGTGTTTACTCTAACCATACAAATGTTCCGTTAAATGATAAAATAAGTTTATTTCACATCCTACTTCACGAAATAGGTCATAACTTAGGACTACAGCATACTAGAGATGAAGAAGATATAATGTATGCATATGCTACCGATAATCATATAGTGAAACTATCAGAAACAGATAAAAAGAATCTTCAGGATTTATATGGGGCACCACCTACGCATACAATACCGACACCTACGACTACTATAGTCCATTTCATTTAAGAAAATAGTAAGAATTTGTACTAAAACGATGACCTCGAAATGTTAACCAATGAAATTGGTTAGAAATTAGGCGGCTTCACACTAGCGAAATTTACGTGTTGGTGACAGATAACATTTAATATTTTGTATTACATTAAATAGTTCCTATGCAATATTTCTTTATGTATTTCATCAAAATCGTATTAAAATAGAAGTAAATTTGTGTAAATAAGTTTCGTAAAATTATGCTTTAACTTTTAAACATTCTTAGCTAGGCAACACATATAACGCATTCAATTTGAATTTTTAAATGACGTTTCCCTGTGTGAATGTGGTTTTGCATTTGACCTGCCACCTACATTTTTAGTATCTGGGATGGACTATAGTATTATTCCTACATCTGTGCAGTATACAGATTTATGTAAAATTATGAAACCTGATAACATATTAATTACTTCGGATCATTATTTATGTATAGCCGCTAATGAATTAATGTGGAAGCTTCCTATACATATGAGTTTATATTCAAAGCGAATTAGTTACACCGCACCAACATCAATATATGTACATCGTCCTCTCATTTCTTTCTAAGTAATTATGATAAAATGTGGGTATTTGATAAAAAAAATATTGCTATTATTTCACCTTTAACTAATACACAAATAATTAATTCGAGTTTAGTAAAGATGGGGTGGCCTAATGCAAATAAAATTAATGCGGCTTTCGAATCATATTCGGGACGAATATTTGTTTTTCACGATGAAAATTATATTTTGAAATTAGCGAGTCCACTCTTATGCCCGGTTTCTGAAGATCTCTGGTTATCCTCTGGTCAGCTAATCAAAGGTTAAAGTTATCCTTTGGTTAAAGTAAGATGGGTTTCTGAAACCACCAACTACTAGAGGATAACTAACCTCTTGTCAACTCGCTTGATGGAATTGCCGGTAGATGGGGATGCAGTAGTTACTTCAAATTAACCAGTTTTTTTTGTAATTTTATTATTTTATGTTGGCAAAAATCTGTTATACATTTAAATGTTTTGCCGAAAAGTTTAAATATAATATTATTTTTATTATTATTATTAATAAAAAAATTTGAAAATAAATTATTTTGTTCGTAAAAATAAAATAGATTTGAATAAAAGAAGTAAAAATTTCACCGACTTCGACGAAGATGTCTTATTTGATATCGAACAAGAGTTTAATCACAAATAAAAGAATAAAAAAAGAAACGGAACTAATATGAAATTTAAAAACGATGCATGGATCGAAATAAGCACTGAATTCAATTCTACTGTCATAATAAATTCGATTGCGCATGTTCTACAAAGTTAACCAGTGGATAACCCGAGCCCATCCGCAGGTCAACTTTGACCAGAGATCTAAGGATAACTTTCGCTATAGAAACTCAAAATCTGCAGGTATATTGCGGTTAAGCTTAACCTTTGTATAACTCGAGCTTCAGAAACCGGGCATTAGTGTTATAAATCAAGGTTACATTGCCAATCTTTTTCCAGGACTACCACTACCACTACTAATCACGAAAGATTTTAGATATATAAACGGAAATTTATTTTTTAGTATAAACGAAACGGTTTACGAATATAACGAATTTACAAATAAACTAATTAGTGTATCACCCTTTACTTGGAGTTTGTTTGAAATTTCATGTCCTAGTACTAAAATCGTGAATCAAATCTAGTCCTTATTGAAATCATTATCATCTTATCTAGGTGACAAAGCAGTAGAGTATAAAAGACGCTGTATTCTTATTTCTTAGGTAGTTATTATTGATAAATCAATATAGTCTAAAATGAATGGTGCTTATAGTGATAGTAAGGACTTTGTAAAACAAGTTCAAAACTGTGAGGATCATTATCCTGATTGTCCTTGGTCAAATCCACAAACAACGTATGGTCCTGATACTTGTCATTGTGTTTTAGAACAACTACGTAACACAAGTAGAGATCATTCAGGAGGTCATGTCCCATACAATAGTGCGCAGAAATGATAAAATTCGTTTTAACAAAATAAATACAGTCCTGAAAATATCGTTCTTTGTTGACGTTTTGCTTTGACAGATTCGCTATTTTCGTGCTTTTGATTATTAAATGATATTAACATTATTTGATAATTTAAATAACAATCAGCCTTTTTTAACGCAATTTGAGTATTTTTATTATACTGAGGTTAGTACAAACAACATTTTAATTTAAAATCGTTTTTAAACGAAAATTTTATTTTTAGGTTAAACTGCTGTGTGTACCACAAAATCTTTTTTTACATCTATTTGACGAAAACGTTTATTATTTTATTGTGGTAGGTAATGCATAAACAAATTAATTTAACATCGTTTTTTAAACAAACAATATTTTTTACAGTTAAAATTCATTACTAATATGAATAACCGTAAAGTAGTTCATAGTCAAGGACGACAAATAATTTATAATGTCATTCAATATATTATGAATAAAGAAAAATGCAAAGGAAATATTTTGTATGCAAAAGTGTCATCTGCAACTGGAGTTTCTTATAAAACTGTTATAAGAATAATGAAGGAAGGAGCTGAAAATCCTCAACAAGCCAAGTTTTCTACTCCCAGGAAAACTATTAAAATGCCATCCCCAAAAACTACAACAAGCCAATTTGAAGAAGATGTTATTAGGCGTATAATTCATTCTTATGCGACTATACATAAAAGGCGACCTACAATGAAAACTGTGTATGAAGCGATGAAAAAAGATCATGGCTTTTCTGGATCGCTTTCATCATTTCGAATTGTAGTACATAGGATTGGTTTTAGGTGGAGAAAATCCCCATGTAATAAGCAAATACTTGTTGAAAAAAGTGATATTCGAGGTAAACGAGTTATGTTCTTAAGAAACCTTATAAAATATAAAGAAGAAGGAAGAAATATTGTTTATACGGATGAAACTTACATCCATAGTTCACATACCGTTCCTAAATGTTGGGACGATGGAAGTACTAACGGTTTAAAGACCCCAGTGTCTAAAGGACAACGATTAATTATTGTTCACGCTGGCGGTGCAAGAGGTTTTGTTACGAGGGCCTTATTAATATTTAAATCTGGCCTTAAAACTGGAGATTATCACGATGACATGAATCACAAAAATTATTTGAAATGGTTAAATGAAAAATTAATTCCAAATCTAGAAAAAAATAGCGTTTTGGTTATTGACAACGCTTCGTATCATAACGTTAGTATTTTAAAATGCCCTACGTCTTCATGGAGAAAAGGTGCTATGCAGCAATGGTTATCAGAAAGAAATATAATATGGCAAATCAGAGATACAAAAATGGATCTGTATAATATAATTAAATTACACAAGCCACGTAATAAAAATTATGTAGCCGATAAACTTTTAGCCGAACATGGCCACGTTGTATTACGGTTACCACCATATCACCCAGAATTGAACCCTATTGAGAAAATTTGGGCGTTGGTAAAGAATCGTGTTGCCGCACGAAATACCACATTTAAAATGGACGATGTCCGAAGATTGACTGAAGAAGAATTTAATAAAGTCACAATAGAAGATTGGCAAAATATTTGTCGCCATGTAGAAGCCACAGAAAAAGAATATATAGAAAAGGAATATATTATGGATGATGTAGATGAACTCATTATTAGAGTAAATTACGAAGATGAAAGTGACAGTTCAGATTATCTGTCTTCGGAAGATGAAGAAGATGATGAAGAGTTCAATTTAGAATGTGAGCCCATCTTGTAAAGATAAAAATAAAAAAAATCAATTACTCGGCTAATAAAATTTACTTCAATGTGCGATTACTCACTTTCTTGTTCGTTATTATTTTATTATAATAAAAATAATTTGTTTTACTTGTACAATAGTATTTGCTTGTACTATAATAATAAAGTTTTACAATAAATTACATTCCTATAGTAATCATTTTATTTTTTCTATAATTAGTTTTTCTTTTCTATAATTATAATGAAAATAATGTTCAAGTCAGATTTTTTAAATTTTCGCGCCAAGCTGATGTTTTCATTTAACATTTATTCTTATGTATTTTGCCCGTTTCGCGCATTGTATGAGACTTAAGCTTCTGAACGAACTCTACCATTACCTCTACTACTAGTGATACCGGAAGCGATAACAGCAATACCTCTATAAAATGTATGAATTGTAGATATCATGTTGTTATAAATATATTAGAAAAAATTCTTAATACAGTTTTACGCTTATGTGATATACTAATAGATAAATGTAAATAAATATTAAATAAATTATATCTATATTAATTTTTATGTCTTTTCATTTATATTTGTGTAATACATCTAATAACTTCTTAATTTACCATAAGATGCAGTGTACTCAACAACAGGAGCCGCTTCCTATACTAAATTTAGATATTTTTAATGACTCGATGATTAAGTATAGTACACATGGTAATCTATTACCAAATTCGTTTAGAGATATTTTTTGTGGTCAGAGTGGATCAGGCAAGACGAATGCTTTATTAAGTCTACTATTTCATCCCAATGGAGCGAGATATTATTTATGTATACTCAAAGTCTCTATATCAACCCAAGTATGAGTTATTAAAATCGGTTTTAAACCGATTATAAAAGATTTGGGGTTTTCCATACCAAAATAATGATGAAATAATCACACATAACGAAGCTCGTGATAATTCTATTTTTATATTCGATGATATAGCGTGTGATAAACAGAATAAAATACGTGAATATTATTCTATGGGTAGACATAAAGGTATCGATGTTGCTTATTTATGTCAAACGTACTCGAAAATTCCAAAACAATTAATTCGCGATAACAGTCATTTAAGGGCGTGAAAACGCTATGTTAAATGAATGGCAGAAAAGTAGCTCTACCATTTCCATGAAAAAAGAAAAACAAAGTCGAATTTCAGAGTAAATGAAGCAGAAATATAAAGTATAAGGTAGCAGCTTTAGATTAAAGCGATTTTAATTAAAGAATGTAATTTAGAAATATTATTTTTAGGGCACACAAAAAGTAGTATTTTAAAACATAATTGATATTTCAAATTATACCTTTTTAACTTGGTTTACTTATATAACATTTAGCGTCAACATGATCAGACGACAATTTACTTCAATTTACTTTACTGCATATTTTAAAAATTCATTGTAATTACGGCGGAAATCGAGTAGTACAAAATATGCACAATTATTATTAAAATTTCATTAAAACCCATATGCGTCAGATAGGTTGCATAAGTGTATGGTGACCATATGTACTTATTTTAGTAGGACAGTACTCTTTTTTGGAACGATGTCCTATGTACTTTAAAACTTCTCGAAGTACATACAAATGTACTTATTTTTTCGATTGACTTGAAAACATTGAAAAAGGCTTCGTTACTTCTGGTGACTATATTATTTTCACGAAAAGAAAAGAGGTGAATACCTAAAAAAAGTCAACGGCTAGAAAAGGTCAGAGGTTAGGAGGATATATTCCTGGTAAGGGTCATAGTTTTAGGTGCCGTTGACCTTTTTTTTTTTTTTTAGGTATTCACGCTCTGTACTTTTTTTTCGTGAAAATATTATGGTCACCATACATAAGTGCGAATAGGAAAATGTTGTAAATTAGTCTAGCCATTTTTCAAGGGAGGGCGCTGGTTTCTAAATAAATTTTAATATTTTTTTACATACAAAAATATAATGTAGATAGTACTAAATATTCTGGTCAATTATAGCCAGATTATCACTTAATTTATGCACAAAATCACCACCTAGGTGGCGGCACCAAAGCTGTCCAACTACCGTATAACCACGAATTTATGAATATAAAGTGGATAGCTAATGCTGATCCCCACTATTGTCTCAATACCGATGACCGCCATACTGTGCTAAAATATTACCTACCTACCCCAAAAAGGGTTTATCTATTGTTATGTTATAACTTATAACCTCACTATACTTTGAACAACTTGGTGACAATTTTTCGTAGCTCCGACAACTGTAAGGCATTAAAGTTGCTGAAAAGTTACTCAAATTTACCACAGAATGGCGGCCAAGGGGGGTTGGACATAAATTGTGGTGGGGATATACAGTAACTGGCTATCCAGTTTATATTCATAAATCCGTGTTTATTATAACACATGCCCAGTGACGTATTTTAAAATTTGGCGCCCTGGGCCCAAAAGTTTTGCCGCCCCATAAATGAATTTAAAAAAACAAAAATTAAGGCTGTTCGGTAAGGATTAAAAAATTGGTAATATGCTGATTTTATAGTAATATTCTTATAGAATAACGTATTTTAAGTGACTTTTACTAAAAAAAAAAAGTTGTAAAAAAATTAGTTTAGCCATAATTTGAAATTAAAGTGTGAAGTTAATTTGTAGTTTCATGTACAATCTAGAAAAGATACAAAAATGCGGTTTTCACTAAGCTCAAGAATTCTTATTTTACTGTAGAACTATAAGATTTTTATTTTGATGAATATTATCATATTCTTGTAAAAAAATGTTTAATTCGAGTAAAAACGTGCTATATTCAGTAAATATAAGATTACATATTATTCGAGCTTACCATTGTATAAAACCATTAAAGTTTATATCATTCTATAGATTGAACTTTCAACTTAAATATATACGTACATTTTTTGAAAAATATTTTTTAATAACAACAGGAAAGTACAAATCGTCTAATAACATCTTGACATCTTCTATTTCTACTTTTTCCATCTTCGTTTAAGTACTCCCACCGTATTAAAATGCATGTGAAAATAGGAGAAATTTGCACGTGATAATATAGATAATGCACTGCATATAAAGTTTCTGTGGTTAGTATCAAGTATTCTTGTGAAGTACTTTGTCATAATTATTTATCTATAATAATTATATTCGTAGAAATTTTATAGTGTCTAATTTTTTATTGTTTCAAAATGCCTAAATCCAAACGTTTTTTGTCGTGGCCTACACCAAAAAGAAATAAACGTTCTAAAGCAATGAAAAAATATTATCAACTTAAACGGTATTTCTTTTTTTAAACATTAAATCTTGACATTGAGAGTTATTTACATAAAAGTCAGGAAAATGACAAATTACTAACGAGGAGCAATGTTGAAGTACGAGGCACTTTGTGTCTAGTATTTTAGAGGTCCGAGTGTTAAGTTTTTTTTTGTCTTAAATTTTTCCAAAAATTTTAAAAAATTAACATTTTAAAACACTAATTGAACAACATTTGTAAAATGAGCAAAAATCAAGTTTGTCAATTTGTTGAATCCATAGTTCCAAACAATACAATAAATTATATAATTTCTAATTAAAATTATTGCCGAACTGGTCAAGGAAATTCAATTTCCCTGCGCGTATATATTATAAGCAGGGAAATGTTGTTTCGATGACAATTTTCGGAAAAATACATTAAAATGTAGGCTCAGATTTACAACAGAATTCTTTCAGCGAGATAAACCAAAATCAAAGTACTTTTACTTACCTAAAATTTACAATCACTACAATTAATTAAAATAAAAGAAAATATACACAGAGCAACAGTGATTCTGCGGTCTGGGGTTTATGATTTGATTTTGGGTAATAATTATGGTTTCCTGAATGCGAAAAAAATTTCAGATTTGTCGAATTGACTCTAGTTTTTGAGATAAAGACAATCCTTTTATATTGAAAATAAAATGAAAATTTCTTTTTAAGATGTCCACGGAGATTCGCTGTCAATGTCTCATTTCTTCATAAAAATTAATAAAAATTTCACAATACATTCTTCAAATGTCACTTTATTATGTAGTAATTGTAGAAATAAATATTTATATTAACTGTGTCGTCAAAAAAAATTATCGAAATATGCAGTTTTTGCTTTAAATTAACCACTCCCCTTAACATGAGAACTAGAGTCAAGTGAAACAAAATAACTAGGTACGTGCCGATACATTAGTGTATCTAAATTCACTCCAAAACCTAAGACCGCAGGAAAAAGGTTTTGTTTTGTTGCCCAGTGAAATCGTCCGGGGACGAATTGTCTGCCGGATGAATTTAATACAAAACATGTCTCACATTACTCGGAGCTCTAAAATACTTGGCACAAAGTGCCTCTTTTTTTAATTAACATTGCTCCTCGTAAGTAATTTGCTATTTTCCTTACTTTTATGTAAATAACTATTCCTTTCTTCACGTATACGTATGGGGAAAAATAGAATATTTTATTAACCTTCGAATGATCACATTAATTATTTTGAGATTATGTAAAAATATAAGACGTTTTACCTTATTGGCTAAAAAGGCTAAAACCTAAAGCGCCAAATTCTAAGAGGCGCAAGAAACTTATTAATTATATAATTATATACTTAAATTTACTAAAATTATTATAGTTTATAATAACTATTAAAAAACCCGTAATTAAATACGTCTCTTTTGGTAAACGAACATATTAAGGTTCGATACGCACAGTCGGCGTGACGGGGGGGCGCGATTGATTTTTGAAAGCGCCTTAAAGTTTAAAAACGTCCTTGACTATTTAGTCAAGAGGGAGGAACTAGAAGGAGGACGCTTACGAATTTGTCCCGGCGCCCGGGATCCCTCGTGGGCCCGGACGAATAACTAAATAAATTCCATAAATAACAAGAAATGCAACAAAAAGCACAAAAAGCATATTTTTAAAATTTGAATGAATAAAAAATTAGATGGTTAGATAATTAGATAATAACAATACGAAGTTCCATATTTCTCCTTTTTATTTATGAACTTTTTAAGAGCAGGGGCCAACGAAAAGTCTTGACACGGGGTCCGACGCGACGTGGCTCTCGACGGCCCTGTCTACTATTTATATTTTTATTCCATTGGTGGAACATGGAAAATTTTAGTTAGACAATATTTTTCTAGTGCAAATTTGCTAATAAGTATTTTGGGCATAAAATGGATAAGACCCAGCAAATCAATAACTATCCGATTATTGACTCATCTTAAAAAACTTAACACTGTGTTTTTCTAAACCTATAATGTTTTTAAAATTGGGAAACTTTCCTAGATGTAAAATTAAATGAAAATGTTAAAAGAATTTTAAATAAAACTGTAATAAATTCATAATATAGTAAATAAAGTGTATCTAGTGCAAAATTGTATTTTTTCTTGAATGACAATCAAGAACTTGTATAAGTATGTAATATAATACTACATTAATCTGTTTCTCATTTGATAACGCGAACCCACGCTTGAAAGCAACGTACGTGAAACGTTTCAGTCATTTGAGGGGAATACAACTTTTAAACAATTTGATCTGTAGCTCCCCACAGCGGAAAAGTTTTGCGTAATTGTCTACCGATCAACCTTAAGCAACATCTACAGCCATTTACTTGTATAGTTTCCTGCGTACATAGGAGTTAAGGCTGTTCCTTAACTCACGATCATTTTATTTTGGATGTTAGGTCGTATCAAATGACAATGTGTTTTTTCCCGGTTTCCATGTACTTTATTTTGTTTATAATAAATAAATATCTGACGAAGGCGATAACAGTCGCCGAAAGCTTATAAATATAATTTTCATTATATTATTGAATTTAACTTCTTAATTAAAGTTTTATTGTTTATTTTCTCACAAGTTAAGATTTATATATTTAATTTATCTAACACTAACTGACCCGGCGAACTTCGTATCACAAAAAATTGTTTGTTGTTTTCTTGATTTTAGGGCATTTCGTCGACACCTCTTAATTTAAGGATGGACAGGAGATACAATCGGAGACAAATGTAGGGTTAATTTAAATTTCACGAATATTGGTGTGATGTGTGTAGCAAAATACTTTTTAAATATCATAAACGATAATCAAAGTTATAACAATGCATGTAGAAAGGTTTTTTTCGTTTAAATCGGTTCATTTTCTGAAATTACAAATATTAAATTTGACATAACAAAATTTTTATTAGTGACTATCCCTGCAATCCAACCTACTAACAAAATAAAAAATATAATAATTTTTATGAGTAAAAATTGATATTTGTTGTTAAAACTGATAAAAACCGAGATATACATATTTAATATTTATAATACCAACAAGTTTTAAATATGTTTAGGGTTCTTTTAACGTCGAAATCTATATTATTTTTTAGAGAATTGAACGTGACAACTCTATATCTGTTGTTCAATTACTAATTCATTTCTCGAGAACGGGGTAGTAAACCGTGATGAAATTTTCCTAAAGCCTTCTTCTATTTACAAGCTATAACTACAGATAATTTGAAAAAATTCTTATATTTTGGTCATATATTTTAAGCTAATATATTCGATAAAATGTTGTTTTTTATAAAATGATTTTTACATTATATAATTTTTTTAAGATTTCTTAAGATTTTGCTTTAGATTTTTATTTAGACAAGTATTTTACTGTTTAACACCTTGTGGATTTTCCCTAAAAGCAGACTCTTAAGGCTAGGATTTTGCGATGCGCTCTTGTATACACAGATTGCATTCAAAAACGGCTGAATAGATTTTCTTCAAATTTTGAAATAATATTAACGATAAATTAAGGACTAGCATCTAGCATCATACAATTTTTTTTGCAATTTGTGTAATTTAGAATTCGTTGTGTTTAAATACCATATTTGCAATTTTTTTAACTAAAATTAAAAAACAGAAAATAATTAGGTACTAATAAAGAATTATCAATAAAAAATTTAAAAAAATTGACAGGGTGCAAAAAAAATTGTATACACAGATTGCATTCAAAAACGGCTGAATGGATTTTCTTAAAATTTTGAAATTATATTAACGATAAATTAAGGGCTAGCATCGTACAATTTTTTTTTTGCAATTAGTCTAATTTAGAATTCATTGTGTTTAAATACCGTATTTGCAATTATCAATTAATAATATTCTATAAAATTAATTATTGAGCTTAGTGGACTAAAATCAAACTCAGTTTTTACGAAGTCGACGTTTCGAAGACTTTATGTCTTCATCTTCAAGACTAGAAGAGAAGCAACGTTACAATAAATAGAAACATTAAAACGCAATAATTATACCTAGTAAAAAATGGATGTCGAGCTGTTTGACTGTATAAAATTAGATGTTAAAAAAAAGTGAGTCACAATTGGTCACAGATAAATTGTTAAAATATGAAAATATGAACTGAATTAAAATTTGTAAATAAATCTATATAATTAAAATAGTGTCTGTCATTAAAATGACATTAAAATTGTGAACAATCGGACAGTAAACAAATTAAAAAACAAGTAGCAAATAGAAGAAAGTAATCAACAGCTCGAACATCAATACAATAAATCGTAGAAACTAAAGTGAAAAATAAAGGCATAGACAGAAAAATGCAAAAGTGTTGTCGAGAAGGTGTTAGCTTGGTTTTGAAATTTTTTCTTTGAAACAATTTAAAATATTTTTGTGGCTAGCGTTTATATAACCAAAATCGGTTTGCTTGTTATGGTTTTCTTCTGAGGTTGAAATGTAGGCCGCCTCCAGAAAAGTTCTCTTATGGTAATTCATCTCCCGGGAAGTCTGGTGTACAGCTTGTAGGAAGTCCCGGGAAGTCCGGGGAAGTCCGGGAAAGTCCGAGGAATTCCGGGGAAGTCTTAGGAAGTCCGGGGAAGTCTGAGGAAGTCCGGGGAAGTCTGAGGAAGTCCGGGGAAGTCTGGGAAGAGCGGGGAAGTCTGAGGAAGTCTGGGGAAGTCTGAGATAGTCCGGGGAAGTCTGAGGAAGTCTGGGGAAGTCTGAGGTAGTCCGGGGAAGCTTCCTTCCTTCCTTCCTATGACCAAGTACTAGGTTTCTAAGGCACTAATTTTTTCTCGGTTTTTCGATATCTAGCGCCGTTTTCGAGTTATTGTAAATTCAAAATCTCAAATTTACAATAATATTTGTCACAATGTCTAAGGAAGTCTGGGGAAGTCTGATATATGAAATGATAATAATTCTTGCCGCGCCATTCTTGCGCGCTATTGATCTGAAATTGTGCATATAGCTTCCTATGACCAAGTACTAGGATTCTAAGGCACTAATTTTTACTCGGTTTTTCGATATCTAGCACCGTTTTCGAGTTATTGTAAATTCAAAATCTCAAATTTACAATAATATTTGTCAAAATGTCTAAGGAAGTCTGGGGAAGTCTGAGGTATTCCGGGAAGTCTGAGGAAGTCTGGGGAAGTTTGAGGTAGTCAGGGGAAGTCTGAGGAAGGCTGGGAAGTCTGAGGAAGTCTGAGGTAGTCCAGGGAAGTCTGGGAAGTCTGATATATAAAATGATATTAATTCTTGCCGCGCCATTCTTGCGCGCTATTGATCTGAAATTTTGTATATAGCTTCCTATGACCAAGTACTGGGATTTTAGGGCACTAATTTTTTCTCGGTTTTTCGATATCTAGCGCCGTTTTCGAGTTATTGTAAATTCAAAATCTCAAATTTACAATAATATTTGTCAAAATGTCTAAGGAAGTCTGGGGAAGTCTGAGGTAGTCCGGGAAGTCTGAGGAAGTCAGAACTTATTTAAGAAACAAATAAAGATAATATAAAAAAGATAAAATTATACGTAATAATAGCAAAGTAAAAATTAAAAAAATTAGGAACTTTCTGTGAATAATAAATCTAAATGAGAAATAAATATGTACAATAAATAACAAAAATATATAAAAAAAAGTTGTACTAGAAATTCCTCGACTAGTATAGGTAACTTCATCCAGTTCAACATTGCACAGATCCTGGATATATTTGGCAACGATAACATGAAAAAAAGAGAAAAAAATTGGTTAGCAATGTTTTAAAATTTTTAATTTTTTTGAATTAATACTATTAGAAGAAATATGGCTTCGTCTAATATCTTCATAATATTTACGAATTATTAATAAACTTGATTCTGAAATTATTTTCAAGCGAATCTCCTGATAATGATCTTGACAAGATATAAAATCAAAATTGATATGCTGTGTTAAAATTTCAATTATTTTACTTTTAATTAGATGAATGTAACCATAATCTTTTAAACAAAGTACAATTATATCGTGCATATGATCTAGACAAATTAAAAATGGATAGGTTACATAATTTAAACGTTTCTGGTCATCGCTAACTTCTTTAAAGGAGGTGAAAGTGTGATGGGGTTGCAAATCGTCAGAAAGAAGGGAAGTTGTGCATCTGGTACATGATGATGACAATTGGAGGTTTTTAACTATGAAACCACATACATATGCTACAGCTTGACTACTAAAATGTTCAATATGATTTAGAGCAGGTGGTAATGTTAAAGAGTGAAGCTCATTAATTTCAAAAGTTTTGTCTATAATTTCTACAGGATTTGTCAAAAACTGCTCTAAATTATCTAAAGCTACAATGGAGTCAGCTTCGCAATTTGTGCCTCTGGTTTTTAAACTAATTAAATTATTTAAAATACAAGATTTTAAAGTAGAAATGAATTGATAACAAGATGGATCTGTATTAGCTGCTCCACATTGCCGAATGGCACTAAATAAATTTTCTAAGGGATCCTGATTTAAAGTACGGGTTCTTAAATATACGAAACCAGATTCATGACAAATCTTCCACACTTCTAATACACCCATTGATAGTTGTAATCCAGCCTTGTTTACATGCTGGTGCTCGATGAATTTTATTGATATCCGTTTTGCTAACGAAGGTCCAGGTATCAATTTTTTTTAACATTTCGTCCCAAAACTTGATATGACCAGATGTTTCGCTAACAGCACAACTAAGTAGTTTACCCATTTCAGGTTTTACCGTTCTACTACTATTCAAACTATCAAAAAGTGTATCAATATCGTGTACAAATTCTGCCGTATGAACAGCACTGGAAGGCAAATGATTAGATGAAATAGCAGTCTCTATAGCGGCTCTATATTTTTTATAAAAATTTGTTTGATGGCTTGTAAAATATGACATAATTCGAAAATTTTAATAATTATTATATGACGTGACGTTTATTTCGCAAGTTTAACAGTAGCTTATTTTAAATATATGTACATTAAAGAAGAGTTTAATTTTATCGAACTGTTGTTTGAACCTTTTTTGTGAAAATAAAAACGAAGAACTCGGCTTTTAAACAAAAAATTGTATGATATTGGTGAAAAATCGTAAGTTCGGAAACATTTGGAATTGTGTGGAAAAAGCCTTCGGCCACTTCTTGAGTGACCACTAAGATAGTACACACCAAACAAATCTCCGGAAATGTTTAACATATTCCATTAAAATTTGGTGTACTGATGATTGGTGGTATTGCGGCATAACCCACACAACACTCAATATCTACTGGATATCCAGTACCAGTCCTGAGAATGTATGTATATCCAAGAATTTATCTGAATATCTATTAGATATACGTTGCACAACATCTATAGTCTATTCATTTAGCAGATTTAGATGATGTAAACAATGTTTGCTGCGTGATATCCACATTCTTGCTTTATATTCAATTGCGATTGGATGCAAATAAGGTCAATACAACCCTATATACCGTCCGTACTTACAGTTTTTCATTGTAAGTAGAGGCATATAATTTTCACATGGCGTTTGAATTTGTAAAAATACAAGGCAACCTAGATTAGTTCCTCTCTGTCAAGCTCCTCCCCATAAATCACGTGCAAACTGTAAGTATTTGTTATTGTCCACTGAATGTGCAAAATGAATAGACTATAGTGAATATAATATAACCGACATCTATTTTATGAACGTCACTATCCAATGGATATCCACTGGATATGGATACAATACATCCACTGGATAATCAAGTTTGTGACACCTGGATATCTACTATAGATATCCACTGTATTTAACAGTCTAACATAGATATCCTCTGGATATCAGATGATCCATCAAAACATCTAGTGGATATCCAGAAGATAGGTTTGTGTTGTCTGGGAAGTGACGATATTTTTTTGATTACCAAACTTCCAATTTTTTTTATGGTTGATTGGAGGTAAAAATACATCATAACGAGTTTACTTTTTCCATGCCTACCCATTCTCTTATATAATCTACTGTGGTGAGTGTCCTCAAACTTGTTCAGATTTATTTTTGAATAAGTAATGCTGGTTTTGTTCATATGCAATCAAAAAATTAATTTTTGTATTAAATTTAAATTAATTCATTTTTGTATTAAATTTAAATTAATTCAATTTAGTATAAATTAAATTTATTTAAATTTGTAATTTAATAATTTGTTTGCAATAAAACAAGATCGAGCATAGAAACCATGGCATACCAATAAATTCATCTCACAAACCAAACGATAACTTAATACTTTTTTCCCAACACACTTAATTCTTGAATTTTGACTACTACATTTGTATTTCAAGGACGAGGTACCAAAATAAATTAAAACATTTCAAGTAGAATTAAATTATTTTTAACCATCAGGCAATATTAAACATTTAAAACCATTCATTAATATTCACTAACAACGATTCATAATACAATATTCTTATATGTACCTATTTAATTGTTTTCTTCAATTGTCACACCTACCACACATAGTATGCTGCCATTGCACACACACTGTTTATGTTGAGTTAATGGGTTAGAGGTAGTCATCGAGGTGACGGTAAACTGCCCCAATCCATGAAACAGGTAAAAAAATAAAATGGAAAACTGCCCCAACAAAATTGCCCTGAAAAGTACCTGCGAACCCCGAACAAAGAAAAAGCAATTAAAAGAAATTATGTAATCAAATTGAAAATGTACCCCGAAAATAATAAAATTAATTATAAATATTTATTATAGGTAATTTATTATACCGGGTGCTGAATGAGTTAGCCGAACATAGGAAATTAACATGTAAAAACTTATTTATGCAAATTCCTGCTTCCCTATTTATTTTAGAGAAAAAATGAAAGACACAAAAATAATGCAGAAATATAAACTACCAATGATAAGAGCATTAGATTTCAGCTAACTTTTACTTAAAATGCCAAAAAATGCTTTTGAAATTGTTAAAAGTTTCATTTATCGGACTGGCCATGAAAATTTCCATGGTAATTATTTTGGAAAATATAAATTAAATTGAATTTATTACATGGCCAGTGCGATAAATGAAAATTTTAACAATTTCTAAAGCATTTTTTGACCTTTTAAGTAAAAGTTAGATGAAATCTAATGGTTTTATTATTTGTGGTCTATATTTTTGCATTATTTTTGTTTCTTTCATTTTTTCTCTAAAATAATTAGGTAAACATGAATTTGCATAAATAAGTTTTTACATGTTAATTTCCTATGTTCGGCTAACTCATTCAGCACCCGGTATAAAAAATTTTAAAAGAGAAAAAAAAAAGAAAAACATGTAACCTAAATAAAAATATAACTCTCGGCCGTTTCTAAAAATCAAGGGTGACAGTGCAATAAAATTGATTTTTCCTACGCCCGATAGTGAGTTCCGAAAAGTAGGCTTTTCAAGCTGTCAGTTGATAGTTGAAAGTGGGCATTTGCCGCTTGGTGAGCGGCAATGTTTCATTGCCGCTCGCTCAGCTTAAATTTGTTTAAAATAAAATACATAAGTAATTACAATTATTTATTATGAATTGTCTTCAAGTTTAACGGATGAAGAGCCACATAATATATTTACAGTAAAGCTTAAATAATCGAGCTCTAGTTCTCGTCGTTCGACATAATAAATATACGCTGAACTTCGGTTTTGGTATTAGGGATTTCCACTATTATGATTGTTTCATTTACCACGTTTACATGCACCCCTTAGGTCGACCTAAAGTTAGATCGATCTAAGCTAGCTCGCTTCTAAATTTTACAAACCGGTGTATACATGCAATTAGTTAGTTCGAACTGAAAGCGGTGTTACCAACTAAAGCATCTTTGAGTTAAACTAAAATTTTTATTTACAAGTACCACTGACAAGTACGGAATAACGAAAATGACAACATTAAATAGTATACTTTAAAGTTGCCGCAAATCAAAGAAAATTTGGTAAATAATATCATAAATTCATATTATTAACCTACTAAGTGGTTGGTACAACTGCACTTAGTTCGAGCTAAGGCGTATACATTCAAATTTAAAGTCGAGCTAACGTGCTAGCCCACGTTTTTAGCTCGGTCTAACTTAGTTCGGCTTAACGGATTAAGTCGCCCTACCTGAGTGTATATGTTACGGTCAATGATGACAATTTGGCCATTAACGTCAATGGCCGGACAATAACGTCAATGCCCAGCTTAGTTGGGCATTGACGTTATTGACCGGGCATTGACGTCAATGACCGTGCATTTTGGGCAATGTTGACATTTAAAATTTCATATATGGTTTTTACATCATTGTCCGGGCAATGACGTCAATGCCCAATACAGGGTGGGCAATGATGAAATTATTATTCTATAGATTCCATCTGAAAGTAATGTATTATTATTAAATGTGCCTTTGCAATTAATACTAGTTATTAAGAGATACTGAAAAGTTAATTTTGTTAGAAAATATTATTGATACCACCAAAGAAAATGAGATTACTCTTAGACAATCAGCAGCTGAAAGCAGTGTTTTAAGAGGCCACGGTTGCAAGCGTTGTCATTCCAAGGGTGAATGTAAAAATAATAAATGTGTGTGTCGCGCCATGGGTCACTCCAGTGCCAGAATAAAAATGATTCATTTAAAAATTTTTATTTAATTATTTTTTAATTGTTATTATTTTTGTTAATAAATGATTATATTGTATAATATAATGAATACAACATATTATGTACGTAAATATCACTTGCCAGTTGGCTGTCAAATTTAAATTCCCATTTTGCTGTTCTTTATAGTAGTTAGCTATTCTATAATATCATCTTTGTCCAATCCATTTTGGTCATTAACACGTGATTGACCGGCCAAAGACGTAAATATTACAATCAAATACAAATATTTACATCATTGCCCACCGTTAACGGGCGTTGACGTCATTGGCCGGTCAATGACGTTAATGGCCAGCGTAAATGTAAATACGTCAATGGCCGGGCAATGACGTCAATGCCCAATTTACGTCATTGACCGTAACATATACATGAAAGAACTAACTAGCTCGAGCCGACTTAGGTCAACCTAACGACTGCATGTAAACGTGGTAATTGTCTTCTATGGCATCAATTGTCATTTTAGTTAGTTCGGCCCGACGACAAGTTCCAGAAATACCAAACCCTAAAGCAACCTAAAAATTTCAAGATAATTTATAATCCAATAATATAATTATGTCATCTTATTTATACCTTCAACATCAAGTAAGATTTATCAGGAGCATCTAACAGAAACCTATCAATTTCTTCTCTTTTAAAAATCTTTGAATTTTTGAATTTTGGTAACCTTTTGATTGCTTCAATTAAAAAACCAATAAATCGGCTATACTTTGAAATGTCAATATTATGTTTGGCGGATATGGTGGATTTGAGCATCGAATATATTGATTATTTCTTAGTCTTGACAAATTGGGATAATCTTAAGATCAAACGAACTTACCTAAGTGATGTTCGATCTTGATTATATGAGGACCTCATCGTAGTAAATTAATAGTGTAGTACCTCCATCTAGTGTTAATTAGTCACAATTTCTAAAGCTCTTTGTTCCTCCTGCAGCCCATTCCAGCTCGCCCCTAATTGCCTCAGTCCTATTTAAAGTCGATTGTTGTAACTTTCTTTGGTTTGTGGGAAGGGTGGGACTAATTTACTACGATGAGGTCCTCATATAATCAAGATCGAACATCACTTAGGTAAGTTCGTTTGATCTTAAGATTATATTCGGCCTCATCTATGTAAATTAATAGTGTAGTTTTTTAAGTTAGTTGCAACAATCTTTTAATGTAAGTATTAAAATTAAAGAAAATTGATTTCTATAATTTATTAGGGGAGAGGCTTGCAGGTTGCCACTGCTTGCAGGTTGCCACCCCTGCCGGATTTTGACATTCTAACATTGTCATCCCCTAAATTTTGACGGAAATCGAATACAAACGAGTAGTTGTCGCTTTTAATGTAATTGTGATGCACTCAAACACAATAACAAGGTGTTTGGTAAACAAAATGTGAAATTTTATTTGTAAAAAAATGAAAAATTAAAATTGTGTTTTTCTTCTGTGCCCATAAATTGAACATTTTCAACGAAAATTTAAAGGAAATATTTTTGCTGTGTTGCTTTTTCATTAAATTTTTATTATTCTTAAATAATTCTAAACATATCATGAGTTGGAAGTTGTTTTTCCTGTATAATCTAAAGTGGTGTAAAAATGCAGGTTGCCACCTTTTTTGGCTTGCAGGTTGCCACTCCTCTTATTTTACATTGTGACGTATACTACAGTGACTGTTTAGGGACAGTGGCAACATAAGCCCCTAAATCGGCCTAGGACAGGTTCCCGCGCAAAGGGGGGGGGAGGTTTAACCCCCCCATTGCATATTTTATATACCTATCGCCGTTAACGCTTCTTAAATATTTCAAAAATTAATATAAATAATTATTTACATGCATTTTTTAATTATTTTTAGATTTAAATGAAAAAAAAAATTTAATTTTTTTTTCAATTTTAACTTTTTTTTTCTTGTCAATTTACTTTCATTTTGTTTTTGTTCACAGCCACTAAGTGTAATTAATATAAATCATATGTTTTTACTTGAGTTTTTCTACATTTTCAACAATTTTTCAAGAGGTGGCAACCTGCAAACCGAAATTTCAAGGTGTCGATTTTAGATACTTTTGAAAATTTGCTGTAAATTTTTAGTTTTTGAAAATTAAAATGATTTTTTGCGCAGGATCGTGGCTTTATACTTCCCCTTTCCTGTATATGTTATTATATCAACAATACGTTGATTGTATGACGAGTTATGACCAAAAAAGCTATGGGGTGGCAACCTGCAAGCCTTTCCCCTATAAGTACAATTTTCTGTTGAACAATTAAGAATAATAAAGACAAAATTATAATCTAACTAAGATATCTTAACTATGATTCAAGCACTGCTTCAGCAAATGTCTTATCAGAAAGCAAGAGTCTATTATAAACTGTGGCAAACATTTTTGAAGATTTTGACCACCCTGCAGCTAATCTGATGGTGTCAAAATTTAGACCCTTCCTGCTAGCTGCTGATGTAGACGCATGTCTAGTGATGTGCGCTGAAAATCTGTTAATATCAACCCCACTCTTTTGTAAAATATTTTTAATCCAGCGACCCAAGGTCTGAGAAGAGGCTTTATGGAAAGGCTTTTTTATTGTTAAAAACATCGAGTCTACTGATCCTCGAATGGTTTTAGTTTTTTCGAGGTATTCTAAGAGACAACTAGCAACGCAGATTTCTGGGTCTCTCTTTAAAAAGGGTAACTGTAAAATAGGTTGGGTCCTATTTCTGGCAGAAGTTTTTACTCTATTTGGAATACTAATATCTAAACCCTTGTCTGATTTGTAGATGTTAGGTAATTCTATTAAGGATAATGTTTGTAGGCGTTGACCCGTGGCCAAAGCTAACAAGGCTAACACAAGCTTGTGTGTCAAAATTTCTAACGTGATATCAGAGTTTTTTAAGTTCCTTACGTAATTTAACACAAGAGACGGGTCCCATGAATTTTCGTATTTCGGTTTATTAGGTCTTAAGGCGTACACTCCTTTAAAGAATTTGCGCATTCGAAAATCCTGTGATAATTCTGGTCCCCCTATC
Source organism: Cantharis flavilabris (assembly GCA_949152465.1). Lineage (NCBI taxonomy): Eukaryota > Metazoa > Arthropoda > Insecta > Coleoptera > Cantharidae > Cantharis > Cantharis flavilabris. The sequence continues at coordinate 49,952,785 of OX424435.1, forward strand.
TGTGCTATGGCCGATCGATAGGTATTTAATGAACTGTATAAAGCCCCACTATTATATTGGGCTGTTAAAAAACTTATAACGTCTATGACAGAGACCAAAAAGGGGTCCTTATTTTGCAACGAACAGAACTCCCACCACAGTTTCAACCCAGAAGAGTATTGCTTCGATGTTGTTTTTGTTATTGAAGCCATGCATATCTCTAAAGATTCGTCTGGTACGTCTCTTCGTTGTAAAGCTTACCTGATAATTGTCCTGCCATTAAAGAGAGGTCTGCTGCTAGTGGATGAGGTGTTCTGTCGACCGAAAGTAAATTGGTAACATTAGGTTTAATTATAATAGGTTTTTCGGTTAATAGTGAAACATATATGGGGTACCATGGTTGTGTGGGCCAGACAGGAACAACCATGATGCCCCTTACTTTTATCATCTATGATTTTTTTTTAATGTTCTTAAAATTATTGCAAAGGGTGGAAAGGCATACAAATAAAAGCTTTCCCAACTTATAGTGAATGCATCTACTGTAATAGCATCAGGGTCTCTGAGCCACGATACGTAATTTTTGCATTTTTTATTTATGCGACTAGCGAATAGATCAATCTCTGGTCTACCAAACTTTGTAATTATCTTTTCAAAAGCTAGTTTAGATAAACTCCACTCTTTCTCTATTTTTAATTCACACCACTGCCAAATTTTTCTAGCAAGGTTATTTAGCTTTGGGAATCTAATGCTTTCCATGCGATTGATGTATGCTAAGGCCGTTGTATTATCTACTCTACATAATATAGAACAATTTGATAAATCTTTCGCGAAACATTTAAGCCCAAAATAAACTGCAAGCAATTCTAAATAATTTATGTGGTGATTTTTTCTACTTCTGACCAAAGACCTTGTGAACTGATGTTATCGCAATAAATTCCCCACCCCGTGCTTGATGCATCTGAAAATATCTCTTTGGTGTATTTAATTGTCCCCATAGAGTTTATACTGGTTTTCAAATTTACTATCCACCAGTCAATATCTGGTCATAGTTGTGTTGAAATTTTCATAATGCCATTGTAATTGTTGTCATTGTCCCTAAGGGCTAAGTATTTTGCTCTTTCCAATAATTTTGTATATAAAAAACCGTAAGGAATAGCCCTACAAGTAGATACTAGTTTTCCCACTATCTGTGAAAATTCTCTAATTTTGCAATGTTTAGTATTTCTAAAGTTTTGTAATAACCGAGTTAATCCTATTCACTTGATATCCGGAAGTGATATTGTCATATTTAAGGAATTATATTCAAACCCCAAAAAGGTGCAAATATTTTTCGGAATTATAATGCTTTTCTTATAATTAATAATAAAGCCTAATTTTTCCAAAATGTTAATTGTTTGAGAAACGTTTCTTAAGCATGCATCATATGATTTCCCTATCAATAAAAAATCATCTAAATATATTACTGAAATAAAACTCTTAGCTCTTAAAAAGGAGACAACTGGCTTCATTAATTTGGTAAACAAAAAGGGGGCAAAGCTACCATTAAACCAAAACCGCAAATATTTTCAGATTTGTCAATAGGTATTAATAAATAGGCGACTTGTAAATCTAACCTGGCCATAAAGCAACCCTGGGTGATTACCCGACTAACTACTTTGCAATCTTCTAATTTAAAATGATGTGTTTAAACAAATTTGTTAAGGGGTTTTAAGTTTATAATAAGTCGTGAAGAACCATCTGGTTTTGGCACTAAAAAAATGTTTGAAACAAATTGGTCTCTACATGATTTGACCTTAGAAATGGCACCTTTACATAATAAGTCTGCTACGGACACTGCCAGTGATCGTTTCTCTACTGGTGACCAGTTTTGTTCTTTTCTAGCAAAGTTCTGTGTAGGTTTTTTGATAAATGGAATTTTAACTCCCTTTAACCACGATAAGATGCATTTATCTTTCGTTATGTTTTGCCAATAACTAGCAAAACTTATTAACCTCCCCACAATTTTTCTTACTTTTATTGTCGATGGTATCTGTTCTTGGCTCTCTCCTGTACTCCTTTTCGTTGTAGTTGTGTGTTGCGGTTCGGACGGCCCCTGGGAGTCGGCTGGAAACGTCCCCTCAGTTTGACTCCTTGTTGGTATTTGAGTGGACTTTGGTAGTTTAAAGACTTGTTTGTTCTCTTTGTAATTGGTTTGTTGGCTTGCAATTGCCTTGATGACGTCTGTAGGGTCTTTGCCGTCTTTAGTCTGTCGTCCAAATTGTCACCAAATATCCACTCATCTATAGGTGAAGCAGTGAGAGTATCCTTCCATTCTTTGTTTAAATTTAAACAAACTAGTTCTCTTCTGAAGATACTCTCGCAGTGTATGATGTCTGCCATCATACGCCCTGCATCACTTGGAGCCTCAATGCGCTCCTTGTTGCCCCCCCCTTCTTTTAAAAGTTCGGAGATAACTCGACCGACAGCTGCTAAGCTTGCTCCTATTTGAGTTTGTAAGGAGGCAAGTCTATCATCTCGTTTTGTTATGATTTCGGTAACCGCCTGCTTTACGAGGGGGTTTAGCTTAGGTGCACCTAAATTTATTCCATTTTCTGGAGATGGGTATTTTGCTATAAGCACTTTTTTCTTTTCTTCGACCAACCCTTTCTTGCATATATTTGTCCATCTATCTGCCACGTCTTGTTGTATAGATGGACCTAGTTCTTTTTCCGTCGTAACTTCATCTCCCAGAATGGATAAGAGTTCTTCGTTTAATCCAGGAGGAGTATTTTCCGTATCCTCGTGTATGATCTGTTCATCTATAATAATTATGATAATTGCATAAATTTATATGTTTTTAATTTAGAATAGAGGCGGAAGCGTAGCTAAAAAGAAAGAAATCATGCTTAAAATTTTTGTTTTTTATAAACAATATTCCCATCTACTTTTCTCCCTAACTACGCCCCTGCTTTGTAAGCCAAAGAGTTGGCAATTTTTGCACATCTCTAAGTTTTTAGGTAATAGGAAAAATATTCCGTGTAAGAGGTGATTTAATCGTCGTCACAAACGATTAAAATGCTGTTGTCACAAACAGCGAGTTGCCTAAACCTGTTATCACAAACAGTGAACAGATAATTTATAATAAAATTATCGAACAATTTAATGTTATCACAAACATTAATTAGGCACTCTTTTACCTCAGAGTGGGTAAAATTATTTGAACTGTTATCACAAACAGTGTATTATTTTAATTTTAATTATTGAGTATTTAATGTTACCACTAACATTAATTATGCATTCCTTATTATAAGGGTGAAATTATTTTACCTTGAGATTCCGAGTATGTTGATTCGGATGAATCCGAAGTAACTGTGCTCGAGTCCGAACGACATCGCTTCCGCTTGTTCCTTTGTTCTAAAACGTCTAATCTACGTTCCATTTTAAAAAAATTTTTAAGTATACCCCTATTTTCTTCCACTGGGGTTTCCGAACGCCTTTTTTTTTTTGAATGATGTCTAGGCATATTGAACACGATAAAAAAAAATAATAATATTACCGTTTATAGTAGTATTAACTAAACACACGATTGTAACTATTTCACACAAAAATGAAGACTGAGGCAATTAGGGGCGAGCTGAAAGGGGTTGCAGGAGGAACAAAGAGCTTTAAAAATTGTGACTAATTAACACTAGATGGAGGTACTACACTATTAATTTACAAAGATGAGGCCGAATATAATATACTATATAGGCAAACATGACATTTTCTGAATAAGATGATCATTCTACTTCATACATACCTTTTTTTTAAGATTTTTCTGGTAGTAAATTTAAAATTACATTCTTCGTGTTTTTTTTCATCATTACTATCTATAGTTTTGATAAATTTTTTTTTCTTTATAAGTTCACGTTTTTACTTTTTACACAATATTTATTGATAAAACAAATTGGAACGCAAAATTTCCTTAGAAACTGTGTAGCAAGGCTAATCTGATAGAAATAGAAATAATTTACTACAGAGATTGAATGTAAATCTTTATCTAGTTTTTGATCATTTTTGAAGCGGGCGAAGGTAAAATAGTATGCATGTTTCAAGCGTAAAGTGCCTTTTGTGCTCGGGGACGATTGCAGCGCTCGCCTGCAGCTCGCGCTTCAAATTACACCTCCGAGCACAAAAGGCTTATAATTTCCGCTTTAAATATGCGATATACTATAACAAATCCCAATCGCGATACTTCTTTATTGATGTATTTTTGCAGTAGTGCGGTAAAAATTGTTTGCTTGTTTTTGGATCGATTGGTTTGTGTAGGTGGTTTTTCAATACTATTGAAAGCAATATGAACTTCGTGTTGTTCTTGTTTGAGAGTATAAACAAATTGGTAAATGTTGGGATGAGAAGAATTAAAAGAATGTTTAAACGTGGCATGAAACGATTCACAATAGTTAGTCGTGGATAGTACATCAGCAGACGCCTTTCAGCAGATATAGCATTTTCCCCCACATAATAAGTACACAAATATTCGGAAAACTTGTCGAGATCAGCATTGGCAGGTTTGATCTCAAGTAAATTAAAAAAAGGTTTCTAAAACGTCGTCAGCTGTCAAAAACTTCAATTCATAGGAATATCGCGACCTTTTACCAATTTCAGAATTCGCATCTCTGTAGTCAGGAGCTAATCCATTTCTTTGGATAGAACGGTGCCATGTTTGACCTAGATGAAATCTGCATCCTTGTAATGGATACGTGTGGCCATTGAATTTTACATGTGTTTCTTATCGCCTCTTCAAAATCAGTTACTATTCTGAATAGTTGCAATATTTCGAAGAAGCTGCCATCAACCAAGAAGCTACTACCAAGTGTGTATACTTCTTTTCATATTTTATTTTTCCATCTAGTTTTTTATAATTAATTATTCTAAAATTAATATTGTGTTCAATAATTATGTATGTTAATAATATTAAGTAGTGCTAATAACGCATTGCTGATGCACATTTTTGTTTGTTCAACTTTATTTTGTACTTATTTCTGATAATAAAAAAAAAATGTAATTCTAGACATTCGTAAAATTCTCGTAATTTGCCGTCTTCTCTGTTAAATTAAATTTTTTTTTTTATTAATTATTCAAAAATCAAAACGCGCATAATAAGAAATCAAAATTTTATGAGAGGATAAAGCAGCGTTGACATGGGTAGTAAATAACGATCGTGATCCACATTTGTGAATTTTCAAGTTTTAATTTTCACGATATGATAATTTTTATATTCGTAGCAAAGGTTACACGGATGTTTATATTGCTCTTCTAAACATAACTCTGCGAAAAATCAGTATTTATATTTTACGAATCAGTAGTTTACCCGGCGCTTATTCTACAAAAGTGTGACTCACTGTCGTGATTCACTACCCATGTCAACGGAGCTTTATAATAAGGAGATTCATTTCACTTCGTAATCTTCGTACTTGTCGTACTTTTAATTTTTGTAGAATTGTGTGACATGAACACACCCGCCCTTCAATGTTTCGTAAATTATTTCGTACTTGTATTTGTAGATTATTTTGACGTTTTAATGTAGATTATTTAACTAATTAATTCTAATTCACATTTACTGACGTTATTCATTGTTCAAATTTTTCTTGGTTACTATGTATCGCCAACGTATATAAATGTAACGAAACTACGACATCTACATACATAAAGTACGACGAGTACGACTACGTAGATTTGGTAAACTAGATCTGTATTAAAAATCTACAAAATTTACAAAAACCAAGATCTACGAAATTTACGACAAAAGTACAACGTGACCGGGGACCGTAAATTGCGCCAGCGGTTGAGGGTTTTTCTGATGCTACCCGTAAATTGCGCCAAAAATTTTTAGGGTTGACCGTAAATTTGGGTCTAAAAAAGGTTGTTATATTATAATCCTTTGCTTGTTTGATAATAGGATTAGCATGGCCTATAAAAGTTATTTTTATTTTATACAGGGGTGCATTTAGCCCGAATTTTCACACTGTAGAGTTTCACTGATTTATGAAGTAATTTATTAATCTTTTTAATCTATTAATTACCAACTAACAAATTTTATTATATATATAAGTCTCAACAACACTTACCAGAAACTAGGTTAGAGAGAGAATAGAAGCGAATTAGATAATTTAAAAACGGCTAGAATTATGCAAGAAATTGTGAGCGAACGTGGACATGTGATTTTGGTAGTTGGTGGTTTTAAGTTTCGTCAAAGTAACACTTTACAATCAGGTGAAATAAGATGGCGATGTACTGATAAAAAATGTAGTGCAACATTGCACACTACAGGAGAAGCTGGGAGTCGTATTCAAACTAGAGAAAACTTAAATCACAATCATGTGGAAGATGAAGGTAAGTTAAATCGACAAATAATAAGTGTAGCTACAAAACGGAAAGTTCAAGAAGATGGTTGGAGGCATGCACCGCCAGCTAAAGTTGTCAATGCTGTTTTAAAGGAAAATCCGTCTGTTTCGATAAACGTTGCTGATATTTCAAATATAAAGCGCAATGCCTACAATGAAGTTAGAAAACAACGACCCCCCCCCTGCCAACTTCTATTGATGACGTTCATTCTGCATTAGACTCCATAGACATCAGAACACACCGCGGCGAGAACTTTTTGATGGTTAATGATAGCGTTCAACATTTATATGGTGCGATTCTCTAAAAATTTTATTATAGAATGTTACGATAACATTATGTTAATAACATAGCTCTGTAAAAACTTCCATAACATACTGTTATAATGTTGCGACAATTTCAATTCTGTAAAGTCAACTGTTACGAAAACTGTAATAATGACATTAGCATTGCGTTAGAAATAAATGTTAGGTTAAGCGCATGCGCAGTTTGGTTTTTTATCAATTTGTTAATTTAAGAATATAGATAAATAATTTGAATTTTCTAAGGTAAAACGGGCACACAAAGGTAACTTTATATTGAAAGTGATAATGGTGAAAAATCGAATTCAATGTGCAAGTTTTGTAAAACCGTGTGGTTTGCGCAGAAGATTTGGACAATATTTTATTTGGGAAGAGAACGCGACGTCCAAATAAAAATATTTTTACATAGGAAGAAAAAAAAAACGCTTCATAAGATAGGGGAATTTTGAAAAAATCAAGAAATTATTGAGAGAGTGAAAACCCAAAGCATCTGAAAATTATGATGATTTTAGACCAGCTGAACTTTGAGAACAAAGCTTGAGTCCAATCTATAATGTTTAAAGGTGGAAAGATATATGCAAAGATGCACATTTTCTTGTACTACAAAATGGTGCAAATTTCGTCTAAAAAGGTTTCGGTACAGAGAAAGAACAAGAAAAAAACCAAGGCAAAATTGGCCGCTTAGAGGAATTTCCCGCCACAAAAACAATACGTGAGTTTTGGCGAATTATCATTGGCCGATCACGTCGCTAATAAAATCCAACTCTTCCAGAAATCATATAAAAGGGGATACATTCTCGAATATTTTTTTAGTGCATTCCAAATTTTGGAGCTAGAAGCAGCGGAAGCTTCTCTTCGAAAATTGTTCAATATATTATATAAGTAATTAATAATTATAATTCATAATGAATAACCAGCAAAATGCAAACGTTGTGATTCCATTATTTGTGAATCTTATTATGGATGCACATATAAGGCGGTAGGTTACAACTTTAACAACATACAAATACTGTTTGTAGGTTTGTATGACCTACTTATTATAACATTATTTTAGCAATTCTATGAGAATACATAGAAGCACTCTTCGAGACTCACAGAATCCGTTTAGTGTTCCGGAAAGAGAATTTGTAAAAACTTATCGACTTACCCAGCAATTAACTATCGACTTAATAAATGAGTTATCCCCTCATATGCCACAAGGCGAAAGAAAAACTTTCATACCTAATTATCTAAAGGTAAATAGGAAAATATATTTTCAAAAAATATATTTACTTAACCTTTTAGGTGCTTGTTACTTTGAAATTTTTGGGTAATGGTAGTTATCAACATGGAATTGGTTTGGCAACGCACACATCCATGAGTCAGACATCTTGTAGTAGAGCAATAAGACTTGTTTGTCGTACAATAACGAATGTAATGCTACCACGTTGGGTCCAATTTCCCACAACTGAAGAAGAAATGGCATTAATAAAAGAGCAGTAAATTTAAAAATCATGTTCAATATCCATTAAGTAAATTATTACTCTTTTAGATTCTACTCAAAATTTAGATTTAGAGGGGTGATAGGTTGCATCGATGGTACACATGTAGAAATTGTTACCCCATCTACCACTGATCCTGATCATCCCCCTCATGTATACATCGATAGAAAAGGTGACCATAGCATCAACGTTATGCTGGTAAAAAGCTTATTTTATAATTGTGCAGGCTATAATAATTATATATATTAAATAAATTGTAGATGTAACCGTAACTGTACCCACCTGTTGCTGTGTACACATATAATATACATACATAATATAATTTTTGAGTAGAATCTAAAAGATTTACTTAACCGTTGGTTGGCTACATAGGTAAAATTTTAATGCATTGTGCATATAAGTGAAATATTCACATGACTCGTAGTCAAAAAATTGCATATTGCACATGATTTATAAATTTACTGGTTTTGAATTAATGCTGTTTCTTCTTTCGTTGTTGGAAATTGGACCCACATCACATGGTAGCATCACATTTGTTATCGTATGACAAACAAGTCTTATAGCTCTACGACAAGATATATGAGGGGATAGTTCATTAATTAAGTCGATAAGTTCTCGCAAATTCTCTTTCCACGACACTAAATGGATTCTGTGAGTCTCGAAGAGTATGTTCTATGTATCCTCATAGAATTACTAAAAAATGTTATAATAAGTAGGTCATACAAATACTGTTGTTAAAATTATAACCTACCGCCTTATATAATATGTGCATAAAATTCACAAATAATGGAATCACAACGTTTACACTTTGCTGGTTATCCATTATCGGTTGATAATGGTTATAATAATACTACATAAAATAATAATTATAACTATTTTAGAAAATTTTAAAATATTCAAAATACATCCAGTAAAAACAAAGTTTTTATCGCATAACCTCACATTTGGCGAACATTTCATAAACTGTCAAGTTTATAGAATCATAACAGTGCGTAACATGACCTATAATATGAATGTTAAATTACAGTGACTGTTAGCACTCAAATGTTAGTAACATTGATGTAATTTTTTTACAGAATACCAATTCATAACATTTATGTAATTTGTGGGCGTGGCCATCCATAACATAACTATTATCAACGCTATTATAGAATGTTAAAAGTTACAGAATCGCACCATTAGTTATATTTTCATCTGAAATCAATTTGAAGTGTTTATGCGATGTAGAAAGTATATATGTGGACGGTACTTTTAATTCTTGTACGAAATACTTTAAACAGTTATTTACAATTCACGGATTCAAAAATGGTCATTATATTTCTTTAGCAATTTGTCTCCTACCGAACAAATTAGAAAATACATATACCTATCAATTGTTTTCAAATGTTGGTAAATATCTGCAATGAAAATTATAATTTACGTTTTCAAACTACATCGATTGTTGCCGATTTTGAACAAGCTATTCATAATAGTATAAAGAAAGTTTGGCAAAATGTAGAAATTATAGGGTGTCGTTTTCACGTAAGTCAAGCTTGGTACCGAAAACTTAAGGAATTTGGACTTGCAACTGACTATCAAGATAAGAATTTACTTATTGGAAATTGGTTGAAATGGACATTTGGACTGCAGTATTTACATCCCACAGAAGTTTCGGTAAGTTTTGCTGAAGATTTAATTCAAATTATGCCTGCAGATGCGAGACTTTCTAAATATTCTTCGTATTTAGATAATACATACCTACAAGAAAATTGTCTCTTCCCCCCAAAAATTTGGGCATCGAATACATCAAATATGTTCCGAACAACTAACGCGTGCGAGTCTTTCCACAATTATTTTGCAAAAAATTTCCATACAGCTTATCCAGATCTTTACACATTTTTGGACGCTGTGTTGGATATGCAAATATCGGTTTACGTTAAAATTGATAGTATTAATCAACAGAAGCAAATCCGTAGTAAAACAATAGAAAAGCAAAAATCATTACAATTCAACATAGCATCGTATCAATCGAAAGAAATGAGTAGATTAGATTTTCTAAAACGTATATGTCATCATTTTGCAGATATTTATTAACAAATTTCTTATCTTTATTAATAATTAAAAGAAAATTAATAAAATAACTTTTTTTTTGTTTTTTTGAAATAGTTTTCTATATTGATTAAAAGGTAGATCTGTACGTAGGTTATAGTTATTTTTAAAAAACAATTAGATTATTAGAAATTATACCAAAATCAATATTGTTATTTACGACTATAGCGATTTGCCCCCCCCCCCCCAACAGTGAGTTCCATCCATATACCTTCACAAAACTGCGCCACTGTGGGGATTATATAATTATATATTTAACCACCCTTTGGGTATTACGACTTAAGGATCGGCTCCAAGGCGGCTGTGTTCATTCATGAACGCGAGAGGGCTTACGACACGAGTATATTTTATAATTTATTAGTATTAATTAAAATTATTAGCTCTTGAAAATACAATAAATATGATTATCAATAACGAGCTACAAGATACATTTAAATCTTAATGTATGGATTTCGCAATCCTATACGTTTAAAATTATAAAAAAATATATTTATGATTGAAAGTGCTTACTGTTCATTGATACGAAAAAATATGCAAATTATGTGAAATAGTTTGCGACAAATGGGCCCTAGTTGTTTCGAATTACTGATTCTCATCAGGCAAACCTAAAAAATATATAATTATCGCGTACAGTATTCAATTCAATATGATAGAAAAAATATAAAAAAAAATATAAAAATTCAAAATTATTTGACATTACAAAAATAAAAGCAAAATTCTAACTAACTTGATTACATTATTCATTTTGTAATCAAGTTAGGTAGAATTTTTAGGTAGAATATTTACTAATAAGTAAATGTAAAGCACAAGACCAATTTTAAATTAATTCTTGTAATGTAGTAATTATTTCGAATTACTTAACTTATGGGGGGGGGGGGTTGAACACCCAAAAACACTTCCTTCTATACGGCCCTGCACAAGACTACAAACCTACCTTTAAGACCCCGCTGTACCTACAAAATTAAATAAAAATGTGGTTTATTTGCTAGATGTGCTCGCGCAGCGTTTTATTTTGTAAAATCAGAATACTTATTGCCCCTTTATATAGTTTATCGAAACCAAGTCAAATTGCGTCATAAATCTAAATATTTTTATATAACTTGAATAAAACTCAACTCCCACAACACAACAAAAGCTTAAAAAGGCTCAAAAGATTAACATTAACCTTGACCACCTCGACTTAATTGACCGACCGGTGGAACTTACATGTCAGAAAATAGTGACCCAAAAGGGACCGGTGGAACTTACATGTCGGATTAAAAAAGATTTGACCGACCGGTGGAACTTACAATCGCCCATTTCTAGGTCATACCTGGGTCATCCAGATTTACCTTAATTCTTCTAAAATCTACAGAAAAAGTAGAAAACTTCTTCTGCGATTGTAGATCCATCTGCGTGATAACGACTGAACTAAACATTATAAAAATATACAAGGGATGTCAAAATTTTTGTATTTTTTGTAATTAAAGTTTAATTATGTTTTAGATGAAATAAATTGACAAAATTTTGCACATGCATTCTATTATGTGCATATATTATTTAAGTAAACGAAACTTTAATAATTGATAATTATCAACAATTTTAAATTTAATTACACCGTTATAAAAAAAAATTAGATGTTTAAAAATAGGAGGTACTATTTCTTATAATATCACAAATATCGTGTCAAAATTTCAAATTTATACGTCCATAAGTTTTTCAATTAACTATGAATAACTTTTTCAGATTTTTTATTTTTTACTTTTTTTAAATTTTTATTTAATAATTTTTTATTATTAATTATTTTTCGTAGTTTGATTTTCGCTAAAAAATTTACGAATGGGATATTTCAACAATTAAAGTTATAAATAAAAAATTTGAGCCATAAAAAATAGGAGATTCTCTTTATAGTGGTATCATAAGTATAATTCCAAAATTTCAAATAAATCCATTCAGCCGTTTTTGAAAACAATATGAAAAACCTTGAGCGCAACGCAAAATCCCAGCCTTAAGCTACCCTCACCAACCGCTGGCGCAATTTACTAGTTGTCCTTAAGGATCGGCTCCAAGGCGGCAGTGTTGATTCATGAACGCGAGAGGGCTTACGACACGAGTATATTTTATTATTTATTGGTAGGCAACACGTTTAACATAAAATGTAATTTGGTTGTTAGACAATATGTGGTGCTGTTTAAATAAAAAAATCAATTTTCTCGCTCTATTTGGGGCAATTTGAAGTTGTTAAAAATTTTACCTGCTGCTGTGTTAATTCTTTTTATGTACCGTTATAATCGTGAAGCAGGTAGTATTTAAATAAAGATGAATGTAATTTTTGAAATCTCAACTTGTGAAATTTGGTTTCATAATTATACAAAAAAGGTTTAATTACTAATAAATAATATATTATAAGCATTAAATACGTAAAATAGTTAAAAAAAAGAATTATCTTTCAATTTTGAGATATAAAGGAATTTTTATCTCTCTTATAAACCATTTTTTTTTCATTTTTGCATTTCGAGTAGTTTTTCTATTTTGATGAGGCAATAATAGAATGATAACTTTAACATATAATAGACCGTCAACACACTCAAACAGATAGGCAGTCTGCAGGTAAGCGTTCAGGTAATGAGATCTCTCATATGATGTAACAAATCTAATTCACTTTGAAATTTTCTAAAAGACTACTATAGATTGTATGTAAACTCCACCGACGGTCAATAATTAATCCGTCCTTCCAAAATGGTCAGCGTCGGTCACCTGTAAATTCCACCGCTAACCGTAATTAGGGATTATAACGTATTAGTAGGTGTACAATAGCCAGATTAATAAAATTAAAATCCCTTTGGAAGAGGTTTTTTATCGACCATGAAACTATCAAAATATTTTACCGAAAATCGTCATCAAAACAACACTTTCCTGCTTATATACGCGCAGGAAAATTGAATTTTAATGACTAGTCCGGTAATAATTAGTAATTGTAATAAAATAAAAGAGACGTCGTTTTTTTCGTTATTACTTTTATTGTTTTGACAGTAACCATCTATGGTAACTATGTAGTTAACAAATTGATAAACTTGATTTTTGTTCATTTTAAAAATGTTGTTCAACAATGATTCAAAATTTCGATTTTTTACGATTTTCGGTAAAATTTAATACCATACTTGTCAGGAAAATGTCTCACTTTACTCGGAGCTTTAAAATACTCGGCTCAAAGTGCCTCGTATTTCAACATTGCTCCTCGTCAGTAATGCATCATTTTTCTGACTGTTAGGTAAATAACTATTACTTAGTATTAAAATTCAAAACAAATAATTACATGAAAACAATAATTATTAAAATACCTACGTATTTATTTAAAAAAATCAAATATAAACCACTCTACAGATTATAGACATCGTAAATTTAATTTAGAAAATATAATTAAAAGATTTTCATTCTACATTAAAAAGTTTTCATGTTTAGTTTTTATTTAACCCTTTGCGGGCAGCTTTTATTATAAATCGTCGTTTCTCATGTATAAGAATTTTAAGTACACCGATAATAAGTAAGTAAAGAAACAGTGTAAAAAAATATAATATTTTTGTGGTATATTACTATATAGTATATATACTACTAAGGGGTAGTCAATAAATTACGTCAAACGATTTTTAAGATTTTCAGACCCCTCCCTCCCCCTGTCACATTTAGTCACATTTTCATTAACCCCCCTCCCCAGTGACGTCACACTTCTACCCTATAAAATTTAATAATTCGTAGAAAAATTTTTTTAACAACTAACTTAAATTAAATCAATTTTACAGGTCTGAAATAACATTTTATTTTTATTATTTATATTATAGCAAGCGCTACTTATGTTGCTACAACCGATCCATGGATCAAAAAAATATATTTTTAAAACTTTGTTTACTTTGTGACATCACAATATTTAAAACCCCCCCAGACCCCCTGTCACATTTTTGCCACAAATCTGAGATGACCCCCCTACCCCCTAACGTAGGACGAAATTTATGGATGGCCCCTAAGCTGGAAAGGGTTAATTTAGAAAATATAATTAAATGATTTTCGCTGTCATTCAACATTAAAAAGTTTTCATTTTTATACGTTTCAACTAGTATGGAATCAAACGCCGAAAAAATAAAAATTTGTTAAAGAAATTTTCAAGGGGGTGGCTCAGTTAATTAAATGCAAAGTCAACAAATAACTTCGACAGATAACTGTTAACAGTTAACTTCGAAAGATAACCTACTTCAAAATTGCTATATATCAATAAACAATATAAATTAATGCCTGATTTCATAAAACTTTTAACAAGCCGTTAGAGTTAACGGATGATTTCTATTGGTTTGTTAGCTTTAAGGAATAATTTCCATTGGTTAGTTAAATGTAACGGCCGGTTAAAATTTTTATGAAATCAGATATATAAGTAACCTAATACAATTTTTATGTACACTGTTAAAAATTTATGGAAAATTACAATGATTTTTAATGTAAAATTTACGTTGAAAAACTATGTAAATAAATAATTACGGCAACGTTCGTGTAAAATTAAAAAATTTGTTTAAAAATAATAGCACAATGTAAATTTACTGGTTTAGATAATGTAAAATTAATTTTTGTTCTGTAAATTTACAAAAAAATTTGTGAAAGCACAATGATATCTGTATAATTACATGTTTGTTATGTGTTTGGATAAGTATTACATGCCTACTGTGTGAATTATCTTGCAATTAAGCATAAAAATCCAGACATTCCTAATGTTTCCTTGGCACCATCAACGTCCGTTACGTACTTATACGCGATAGCTGCTAACCTACAGCATTTATAATTTTATAAGAAAGGTGTTGGGTGCTATTAATTTTTGTTGTGGAACCTATAAAGGTAAGAAAATATTGATAATTTCAGTTGTAATTAATAAAGATTTTGATCGTTCAAAACATAATTTATTAAGTATAATTATGTTAGTACCTAAGGAATTATTTGTTTATCATCACTTATCAGTTATCACGTATTATATTCAATTCTTTCCACTAGTAAGATCGTAAAATACATTTTTGATGGGCTCCGGTGCTGGGCTCATAATTTAACCAACGGTGCTTTAAATTTATTTTTACAAGTCATAATACCTATTATGCAAAATTATTTTAATTTATTTTTTCTAATATAAAATTGTTTGTAGCTTGAAAACAGAGAAACACAGACTTTTACTTGCAGCTTCATGCATATTATTACTGGTAAGCAAATGCTACATATGTAGTTATCATTATCTAATATTTACATCTTTTTCAGGATTACAAAATTCGTTAACATAAGACACAACTACTCCATTTACTACATAGATACAGAAAAAATTGATGCAGTGACCTTACCACTTCTTTAAGGTGTTACATACCTTATATATAATATTGAGTATTATATTCTATTATTTATTTTTGAATATAAATTTGTACAATAAATTTTTAATAAAAAGTTTTATAGATTACATGAAGCATTATGTAAAATTACATCCTTATGTAAATTTACATAGATTATCATAGGTCACAAAGTTGCCAATGATTTTCTATGTAAATTTACATCCAACTAGTATTTTTACAATTCCCATATGTACCCTTATTACTTGGGTATGTAAATTTACATTCTTATGTATATTTACATTGATTATCATAGGTCACAAAGTTGCCAATGATTTTCTAAGTAATTTTACATAATTTTTTTTTACGGTGTAGTGTATGAAAAAACGCGATGTAACATTTACATAATTTATTAATCAAAAATATAAATTAACTAACTTAATAACCTAGTCAAAGTCTTACCTACTTAACGACGAATTATAAACTTAACAATTAAAAGATTAAATGTCTGACCAGTCTACCTGCCTAGTACGCCGGTGGAATATACATATGGGATTATGGGACCCTTTGACCATCGGTGGAAATTACAATCGCCCCTATATACAGGGTGTCCAAATAATCGACATACACCTCTTGGTTTTAAAAGATTAATTAAAGAATAATTACCTACCCTAATGAAATTATTTACTGTACAACTTAATTCATGTTACATTTATATATTTCCAATACTAAAGTGCGATTTTCACTGCTTATTAGTTTACTTTTTCGTGAAAAGCGTCACACGTGCAGTGGCGGATGCAT
This sequence comes from Cantharis flavilabris, assembly GCA_949152465.1. Lineage (NCBI taxonomy): Eukaryota > Metazoa > Arthropoda > Insecta > Coleoptera > Cantharidae > Cantharis > Cantharis flavilabris. The sequence continues at coordinate 49,969,126 of OX424435.1, forward strand.
ATAAGGGTTACCAGATTTTTTCTGAGCAAAAAGAGGACACGCCGCCGAATGAGCTTTTTTTTTAGCTTTTTCCCACCAAAAATAAGGAAAATAATTTAAAAAAATTAATAAGGGTGAATTTTGCATGATATTCGGAAAAAATTTTCGAGCAAAAAAATATTTTTTGCGAGCTTTTTTTTTAAATGGCCGCGGGTTAGCCAAATAGAGGACATCTTCCTTCAAAGATCGAAATATATACCGGACAAAAAGTCAGCCGCCAAAAAAAGGACTTGTCCGGGAAAAACCGGACGTCTGGCAGGCCTAATGCATATCGATAATTATATTCGAATTTTTAGACAATACAATTTAGACAATATCTTTGTATCGCAATTTTCTAACTTTGGATTACATAGTTTGACCTTGAAAATTTAAAAAAAGTTTGCCTGCGGTGCTTAATCCTGGGGCTAAACACATTAGTTATTTATCGTTCAAACCCCCCCCCCCCCCCCCGAACAAAAGTCCGAGATACGGCCCTGATTTCACGTAAAAACCGACCACAATGAAAGAGATAAGAGACAGGGGAGGATTAAAAACTTTTTCATAAAAATTTTAACAAGCCGTTAAAGTTAAGGACGATTTCTATTGATTTGTTACCACTAAGAAATAATTTCTATTGGTTGGTTAAATTTAACAGCCCGTTAAGTTTTATGAAACCGTGGATAAGTACGGCACCGATCTTTTTTGCCGTATATAGAAATTGATTAGATGGTCTTTGAGCATTGATTATGTGTGCAAACATGATAATAAAAAGCGAGTAATATAAAATATTTTAATTAGTAAAAATGAGAAAGAAATAATAAAAAATGATGAATTTTGGGAAAATCAGATGCTTAGAAAATTAGTTAAATTTTATACTTCAGGCATTCTTCCTGAAGTTGTAAGAGGCAATCTCAAAAGAAGACTACGGTGTAGAGATCCCGATTATATTTTAGAAGAGCAGAAAAAAAGAACAGTGAATAACACGGCCTTTTCTTTACTTAATTAATAAATTTAAAACGAGTAATATAATAAAAATTAAAATAGACCTTTTTTTTAAATAGTACCTCTCTAGTTTATAGTATTTATATAAAACGGTAATATTTTTGCTAGTAACAAAAAGTCTTATATGCCGAGTTTGATAGTATATCTTCTAGGCTATCAGGCAGTTCGGCAAAATGTCTTGCTGCCTGATATTTTGGGCAGTGTCTTAAGATGTGGCTGATGTTTAGGAGGTTGCCACAAAGACAGTTTGGGGGTTGCTCTTTTTTAAATAAGTAGCTGTGGGTGAGCATAGTATGGCCAACCCGAAGTCGGTCAATAACAACTTCTTCTTTCCTACTTAATTGTAGGAGTTTGTTTTAATAATATTGAAATTAAACCAGGCTAGACTGAAAAAAGATATTATGTACTTAACTGAAAACTTACGAAGGTACCTAAATTTTTGGTATTCGTTACCTCTTTTAAAATACTCAGGTAGTTTTCCCAGTAATCATAAATCGACGTTTTAAGGTCATACCTGGGTCATCCAGATTTACCTTCCGCTAATTCTTCTAAAACCAACAGAGAAAGTAGAAAACTTCTACGATTGTAGATCCATCTGCGTTACAACGACTGAACTAAACATTACAAAAATATACAAGGGATGTCAAAATTTTTGTATTATTTGTAACTAAAGTTTAATTATGTTTTAGATGAAATAAATTCACAAAATTTTGCACATGCATTCTTTTATATGCATATATTATTTAAGTAAACGAAACTTTAATAATTGATAATTATCAACAATTTTAAATTTAATTACACTGTTATAAAAAAAAATTAGATGTTTAAAAATAGGAGGTACAATTTCTTATAATATCACAAATATCGCGTCGAAATTTCAAATTTATACGTCCATCAGTTTTTCAATTAACTATGAATAACTTTTTCAGATTTTTTATTTTTTACTTCTTTTAAATTTTTTAAATTTTTATTTAATAATTTTTTATTATTAATTATTTTTACTAGTTTGATTTTCGCTAAAAAATTTACGAATGGGATATTTAAACAATTAAAGTTATAAATAAAAAATTTGAGCCATAAAAAATAGGAGATTCTTTTTATAGTGGTATCATAAGTATAATTCCAAAATTTCAAACAAATCCATTCAGCCGTTTTTGAAAACAATATGAAAAACCTTGAGCGCAACGCCAAATCCCAGCCTTAAGCTACCGACCAAGAAAATATAGACCGCTGGCGCAGTTTACATACGTCCAACGTGACATGAATCCACTTAATATTATTTAAGGTATTAAAAAATGTAATGCTATAACAAAAGATGGTAGTTTGGAGGGCAGTTTACCACCCAGCTTAGTGGCAACCTCTTTGCTAGGAGGGCAGTTTACTATTTATGGTCAAATTTGGAGGGCAGTTTACCTATCCCCAGTCATCGGCATCGGCGGGAAAAAACGAACATTTTAAATAATTTTTTTAAAACAGTATAGTTGAACTTATTTAATAAATCAAATAATACGAAGTTATTATGTTGTGTTTTATATTTATTTCGTCAAAAAAATGTTTTTAAATATTTATTTTTGACTAAGTTATCGCCATTTTTGTTGGGCCCCGTCCCATAAATCGTGCTTTGCGGTGACCACTGTAATTCAAAAACCACCCGACGGATTAGAATGAAATTTATACAGTTTATTGAAAACATAAAAATCTAGTGCTTGATGGAAGGATTTTATTTATTTTTTAAATTCACAAAATGGAGGCCACTAATAATTAATTTACAGATTTTCAGTAAAAAATCGCTAGTTTATTGTTTATAAAATCTAGAAATTTTAATAAAAATCAAAATCCTTCCATCAGGCATTAGATTTTTATGTTTTCAATAAACTATTTAAATTTCATTCTAATCCCTCGAGTGATTTTTGAATTACAGTGGTTACCGCAAAGCACGACGGGATTCAACAAAAATAGTGTCACTTAGTCAAAAATAAATATTAAAAAAAAATTTTTTTCGACAAAGTTAAGTTAAAAAGCAACATAATAACTTTGTCTAATTTGTTTTATAAAATAAGTTTAACTACTGTTAAAAAAACATTATTTAAAATTCTCGTTTTTTTCACGCCGATGACTACCTCTAACCCCTTAAATAAAATGTAAAAGCTTTTAAAAATTGTCTGATTTTTTATAGATTATAGAATAAACTTATAAATTTGTAATTTATATAATATAGAAAAATCAAAACATTTTAAGTAAATTTGTTTGGTAGTAGTATTTGAAAGGTGTGGTTGAACTGAATAATGCGTGATTCCAAGCTTTTATGAATTTTTCATCTAAATTATATCCTTTTCATTTTCGCCTAGTGTACTAATTTATTTGATATTGAATATTTCGAAGCACTTGTCTTGATTAGAAAAATAGTATACTTTGTAAAACTGCCGGTTCTGTAAATCTGATAAGATAGATCAGTTGTGCTCTTAAAGTTATTTGTTTTATTAATTTTCGAGGAACGATATCTAATTATGCGAAAGTTTTGTGAAAGCATTTCTTGATAATATCCCATTTCATTTAATTGTAAGAATTAGGTAGGTAACGTAATATTTATTTAAAATTGGATTTTAAACCTTATAGGAAAGATCGTTTCTACAGCAGCCATCTACAGATCGTTCTTCCGTAACATTTTCACAAGGATTCACAAAAGAAGATAAAACAAATATTCCTCATATTTCGTTAACAAAAATTATGGACAAAGTTTACGATTGCACAACAGAAATGAGTAAGTACTAAATTAAATATGATTATTTCTTCTACAAATATCGCTATTAGGGGAGTGTATAGAGTTCTAGGTGTGACAATATACCAACTAAGCAAACAAAACAAGTACCGTTTGTAATTCTTCTCCTAAATTTAACAACCGAAATTCAATTAATTTTATTTACAAAACGCACTTTTATTTCCAATTTCAATTTGCTTTTTAGTAAATTTTACGAATTTTTAAAATTAAAACTGATTTTAAAGTTAGTAGGTTTTTCTTTTTTAAGATTAGTCTATTAAATATTATCTCGACAGTTATGGTCAAAGATAAATATTAAGATAAATTCATAAATATACATATACTACATACGTAGGTAATTATTTTACAAATTATTATTTTTTACATCTTCTGTATAAATAAAAATGAAACGAAAAAAAAATTTATGTACGAGTTATAAGGAAACAGGAATAACGTAGCTTAGGTAAAGTTTCTTCATAAGGATCAGCTTCTGAGTGCATTCACCAAGAAGTTTTTATTGAACGTAACGTGTGAATTGCTGAATGCAAGTTTTCAGAAAATATTATAAAACAGAAATTGTAGTTTATGAAAAAGTTCAGTAGTTTAGAGATAGTCTTTTAGTTAACTTGGTAGCAATTAGTAGTATAAGTTCAATTTGTAATTTCATTAAAAAATTTCGAGTTCTTTTAACAAATTCAATTTCTATTCAATTAATATAATTTACGCTCATCACTTGAGAACGGCTCTACCGATTTGGACGATCTATTTTTTGCTTAGTTCAGAATTGTCAGAACAAGGTTTGTATTTACGTAATATTTACGAAAATCTTATCCGAAACAGATTTTAGAAAAAGGTTTTGTCACGTTAATGACGCGCATTCATGGGTTTAAGGCGAGTCCTTATTACATATTCGTTGGTACTGTGTTTGGTAGAGGACGACACTTAAATTTGGTTTTATTTTATTTATTTAAGAACAGTTCAGCCGTCGGTCCGGTCATCTCTTATACTGACCTGTTACCGTTTCGCCCCGGTTCGGTCCGGACATTACTTATACATATTTAGTGTCGGGCGGAGACGTTCCAGCTCCCGACACTTTAACTTTTGTTAAAAATCTCTGCAATTTTTAACACACGAGGGAGGTGGAGTACACCCCCTTAAGATGACGTCGCATTGAATTTTCGTGACTGAACCTTCGGTCTTAGACACATTGGTTCTTTGCCCTATATAAACAACGCTAAATCATCTGCTCGCAAGTGTATTCGAAACACTACTTAGGGTCGTATTCACTAAATTATCCCTTAGTTAAGGATCTCTTAGTTAAGGACAGGGTACTTGAAGGGATCCATTAAAAAACCCATTCTCTAATTCATCCTTCAGGTAAATTTTTGTACCTAGCAGTTGTCGTTAACTAATGAGGAGGATAATGTTTTTAATCGTGATAGTACACGTAGTGTATAAGAGTAATGTGTTCTCATTGGTTGATTTAAAAAAATAACCTATGAAAAATATTGTACGATATACATGTTAAAATTGATTTTATTTTGTTCGTGGGGGTTGCTCAACTCGCTCTCGCTCGTTTCGCAAAATTCCCCACTAACAAACTAAAATCCTACTTTTAACACTTATATCGTAAATAGTTATTACGTTTAATAACGTCAAGAAACAATAAACTACAATTTATAATTGAACAAAATTTGAAGTACGGAAATTTAAAATAAAAATTTATTTAACAAAATAAATTATAGTTTTATAGTCAAAATTTAAATTACGGCAATTTAAAATATTTAACAAAATTTTTTTAAATTAATAATTGAAAAAACTACTGTTTTTAGGATAACAATATGCAAATTAGTTGAATAATTTATAAATTTATCTAACATGTAAATAATAATAATTTGTTAAATATTTTCACATGATTGCAATTTCAAAATCTCGAATTTACTTATTAACCAATGTAATTCAGCATTTTCAGCGAAATTGTGAAAAATAGTATATACACCTTGGGACTAAGGTTCTTTTCATCCCGTGTGCGATTTTTGCACTCGGCTAACACCTCGTGCAAAAACCTTTGCACGCGGGATGAAAAGCAGCACCTTAGTCCCATGATGTATAATCTAAATATAATCTAAATAATATACTATTGTATAAATTTTTTTGTTACACTTTTCTATTTTCGAATTATAAAATTATTTTTTCTCCAGCCATATTAAAAGCAATACGTTTTTAGTAGCATTACCTCAATTGTAAGTTGAAATTTTTGTTACTAATCTAAAAATTCGAACATAAACCAATTCGAAACCAAATAAATTTGCGGGTGCGTCATTGTAAAAATGGTATCTCCAGTCAAGCTGGAAATCACTAGTCAAATAAGTGATTTTTAAAATGCAGTTTTCTTTTTTATTTTAATATAGCTTTCTATTTTCACCACAATGTGCAACAATGCAAATGTCACTGTCAAAGTTTGCAGGTTATAAACAAAAATTAAAACCTAACCTAACTGCATAAATTGTAGTACTACGTGATTCAAAAATATATATTTAAAATTCATAAACAGTAATAAGTTCAGACATACTAATTTATCATTGTTTTGTTTTTATAATGTACAATATTAGTAACGTATGACTTTTATTGATTTCTGTTTGCTAGACATGCAAATATTTTTGCATTTGTTTAAATGAAGATGAACGACGAAATATTTCACAATATTAATGATGTAGTATTTAACTTTTGGTTACAGAAAAAATGGTATGTCTTATTCGGATTAAAAGTGTCTTCTTTGACGAGCAACTATTGCGTTCGCTCGGATTCGCTGGCGCTCTGCCTTGCAAAGGCAAAAATTTCGTGTCAAGCAAAGATTCACTGTTAATCCAATTAACACAATATATTATTTTCTTTTATCCTTATCCTAAATAATATCTTATTCGGTGTCCACGTAAAAAAAGTTTATTTTTAATATTTACGGATTTCAATTTTTGGCTCCGTTCGGGATTCGATCATTCGAACACCCGAGAAACACGTAAAAGTAATTTATTTCTTTAATGGTGCTTGGAGGGATGGCTAAACTGTTCTTTCTCTAACAGTTTAGCCGGACTGCTCTGTATCCGATCGAATACAGAGCAGTCCGGCTAACCTGTTACATACAAAAATGCCACCAATGGGAGTGGTCGAAGCAAGACGATTACAGTATCATCGAATCAATGAGACTAACTAAGAGCATGCACAACTTTTGGAAGTAAATCGAATAAGAATTTCTCAAGCGCAGGAGCGAAACGGACGGCCAAATGCCACAATTCGATATGAATGTTTGGCGTTCAGATACGATTCAATAGTCGATTACGCCGCGGATGTATCGGTGGACTTTGGAACAATGAGTACTGTTTGTCAACATTGCAATGCTTTGAAATTTCGACATGAATCGCCGAGATTATGTTATGCGAGTGGAAAGGTTAAATTTTTACAACTGATACAGCCCCCAGAGCCACTGGCATCATTGCTTTCTTGCCAAAAACCTCGATAGAAGCATTTCTTGCGGAATATATAAAAATACAACACTTCTTTCCAAATGACATCATTTGGGGCGAATATTACACCGTTCAACAAAACAATAAAAATTTCCTTCGCATGGATTTTACTTAATATATTTTGATTATATGAAAAGTAATATATGAAAAGTGCGTTTGGGCATCGAAAATATTTGCTTTTAAAAAGCATTTAATGTACTTAATGTACAAATTTTATGTATGTTTGTTGAGTTGGTTTTTTGCATTTTTTTTACCCAAAATCAAATGCAGAATTATTTTTTGGATTTATTCTTATTTCTAGCTATAAAAGCAATATAAGGTAGTATATATCTCCTGTGCGCAAAAATTCTGTAGACCTGTGTTATCGAAAAGGAAGTTTTAACCAAACTTTTAAGGTAAATTCTTTTTGTGTTTTCAATTTCAACTTTCTTCAAACAGATTGAAGGACAAATTCATCACCGTCCAAAATCATTGTTGCCCCCAGTGAATGCTGATCACAAATTTTTTCAGATTTATTTCAGAGAACGGTGGTTAAGTGGTTCGGCTCCCGACGGGGTCTGACTTTTTTTTTCTTGACTAACAAGCTATGTTTATGATAAATTAAATTTTGGTACAAAAATAAAGAACGTTGGTTATAGGTACACAGTAAAAACGTTAAAATTTTAACTAAAGGAACTAAAATTCTTGGTTAACTACAATAAAACATAATTTTATTTTGATTTAAACAAAATTTATTAGCTATAAAAACAATTATTCAAACAAAATAGTTTTTTTTTTGATTCAAAGAAAACTTTTTACTGTATACCTACCTATACCCGACCTGACGTTCTTTATTTTTTACCAAAATTTAATTTATCATAAATATTGTTAATCAAGAAGCATAAATTGAATTACTTTTTAAATGTATTGGAGAAAACAAAAATGAATTAAAGAATAAAAAAAAGTTGGATGCCCGCCGGAGTCGAACCACTAACCCTCTGTTAATATGATTATCAATAACGAGCTACAGGATACAACTAAATCTTATTGTATGGATTTCGCAATCCTATACATTTAAAATTGTAAAAAAAAAAAAATTATTTATGATTGAAAGTGCTTACTGTTCATTGATACGAAAAAATATGCAAATTATGTGAAATAGTCTGCGACGGGCGATTGTAAGTTCCACCGGTCGGTCAAATCTTTTTTAATCCGACATGTAAGTTCCACCGGTTCCTTTTGGGTCACTATTTTCTGACATGTAAGTTCCACCGGTCGGTAAGTCGAGGTGGTCAAGGTTAATGTTAATCTTTTGAGCCTTTTTAAGCTTTTGTTGTGTTGTGGGAGTTGAGTTTTATTCAAGTTGTACAAAAATATTTAGATTTGTGACGGAATTTGACTTGGTTTCGATAAACTATATAAAGGGACAATAAGTATTCTGATTTTACAAAATAAAACGCTGCGCAAGCACATCTAGCAAATAAACCACATTTGTATTTAATTTTGTAGGTACAGCGGGGTCTTAAAGGTAGGTTTGTAGTCTTGTGCAGGGCATAAGTTAAGTAATTCGAAATAATTACTACATTACAAGAATTAATTTACAATTGGTCTTGTGCTTTACATTTACTTATTTATAATATTTTTACTAGTCGGGGTGGGAGGCAGGGAAGCTTTAATTTGGTAATTGATTATCGGATTACACAACAGTTAATTACTATATAAGGAAAATAATAATGAATAATAATATATAAATACAAACAGAAAACGAGAACATTAAAAACTTCTAGAAATCCCACACTAATTGTCGGTAATATGGAAACACTTTCAGAAATATTGGGTGTTCTTGGTAATATATTGTTAGTTTACAAAGGATTCAAATTCTACAAACAAACTGTTTTATTGAATGGAACAATTAAGTTGCGCTGTACCAATAAAAATTGTTCAGCAAATCTATACACCATGGGAGAAGGAGAACTGCGTGTTATTACCAAAGAAAATGATCAACATAATCACACGGAAGATCAAGAAAAACTTCTACGTCAAGAGGTAAGTGGGGTTGTCAAGAAAAAAGCAGTTGAAGATATTTCGGAAAAACCATCAAAGGTTTTCCATGCTGCTTTAAGAAGTCTTCCTGCTGTTAATATTACAGAACCTGACGTGGTGCGTATTAAAAGGAATGCATATAATGCAAGGCAACAAATACAACCGCCTTTACCATCGTCAATGTTAGATGTGCATTCCGCTTTAGATGCCATCAATGTTTTGACATGGTCTGACGAAGAATTTTTAATGCTAAATGATAGTAACAATAATTTGATCATATTTTCATGCTTAACTAACCTACGGTTTTTGACTTCAACTGAAAATGTCTTTATGGATGGTACTTTCAATTACTGTACCAAATTTTTTACTCAGTTATTTACTCTACATGGGTACAGTAACGGCTATTATATACCTTTGGTGTTTTGTCTTTTGAAAAACAAGACACAAGATACGTACCGTCACTGTTTTCTAAAGTTAGTAGAAATTTGTAACAAACACGATTTACAGTTCCAACCAAAATTTGCCACTGTAGATTTTGAACTTGCAATACACGCTAGCTTAAAATACGTTTGGGAAAATATTATACTCATTGGCTGTAGATTCCATTTAGGCCAATCTTGGTATAGGAATATTAAGAAATTTGGATTATCTGGAGAATATAACGATCCTTCTTCGCAAATTGGTAATTGGTTGCGATACAGTTTTGCTTTGCAATATTTAAGTCCGAATGAAGTCGATGCAGTCTACAGCGAAGACCTAATATCCATTATATCGGACGATCCACGGTTGCAAAAATATTCGGATTATTTATTTCGCACGTATATAGATGCAAATTCTACATATCCTCCTGAACTTTGATCTGCAAATTCAGCTAGTATGTGTCGAACCACCAACGCGTGTGAGTCGTTTCATAATATGTTTAATTCACAGTTTTATACTGCCCACCCACCATTATATACGTTTCTAGAGAAATTGAAAGAAGTACAAGCAGAAAAGTATATCAAACTTAACAGCCTTCACATAAGAAAAATCAGTAACTCTGATACTGTAAAAAAACATAAACGGTTGGAGCATTTACTTCAATTATATTCTACTAAACAGATTAGCAGATTTCAATTTGTGCAAAGTATCTCTAACCGCTTCTGCGAGATAAATGTTGATGAATCTTGAAGGAGGGGGAGTTTAGTAAATCATTTTTAAATTTAATTTTACATTTATGTTACTTGCATACTTTTATTTCAAAAAAAAATTAATAAAGACATCAGAGTTTGAATTTGTAAAAAAGTATGTTTTTTTTAAGTTTTTCAAAAAAAAAATTTTTTTGTCGGTTTGAATTATCGTTGCAGTATTGCGATAAGTATTATAAGAAACTTTCGGGTCTTAATCCATTAATTCTTTAAGTTGCCATCGGTGGAACTTACATGTTTTGCCCGGGTACCTTTTTGGCCATCGGTGGAACTTACATGTTTACCTTCGGCAGCTTAGCAAAAAAAAGGCTTAAAACCTGACCATCGGTGGAAGTTACTACTGTCCTCTGCGACAAATGGGCCCTAGTTGTTTCGAATTTCTGATTCTCATCAGGCAAACCTAGAAAATATAATTAACGCGTACAGTATTCAATTCAATATGATAGAAAAAATATAAAAATTCAAAATTATTTGACATTACAAAAATAAAAGCAAAATTCTACCTAACTTGATTCCAAAATAAATTAAAATTAAAAATTTTTTTAAAAAGTATCTAACCAAGCAAAAAGAAAAAAGAAAAATATATTAATGAATGCAAACCTAATTGTAATTAAATTATCCCAAAATGGGATATGAGTATTTTATTGAATCTATTGCGAAATCCATACAATAAGATTTAGTTGTATCCTGTAGCTCGTTATTGATAATCATATTTATTGTATTTTCAAGAGCTAATAATTTTAATTAATATTATTTTCATATTTGCACCGTATTGCAATAGATTCAATAAAATACTCATATCCCATTTTGGGATAATTTAATTACAATTAGGTTTGCATTCATTAATATATTTTTCTTTTTTCTTTTTGCTTGGTTAGATACTTTTTCAAAAAATTTTTAATTTTAATTTATTTTGGAATCAAGTTAGGTAGAATTTTGCTTTTATTTTTGTAATGTCAAATAATTTTGAATTTTTATATATTTTTTTTTTCTATCATATTGAATTGAATACTGTACGCGTTAATTATATTTTCTAGGTTTGCCTGATGAGAATCAGAAATTCGAAACAACTAGGGCCCATTTGTCGCAGACTATTTCACATAATTTGCATATTTTTTCGTATCAATGAACAGTAAGCACTTTCAATCATAAATAATTTTTTTTTTACAATTTTAAATGTATAGGATTGCGAAATCCATACAATATGATTTAGTTGTATCCTGTAGCTCGTTATTGATAATCATATTTATTGTATTTTCAAGAGCTAATAATTTTAATTAACCCTCTGTTCAGTAGCCTCACCTCGGTACAGTTTGAACCACGCTCGCTATTGTCATTTGTTTTACTTCCAGTGGGTATACCTCGGGTTAATATTTTAAAAGTCGATTTCCTCGATTAGTTTGAAAGTAGTTATTAATATAATAGGGATATTTTTATTAATTTGTTTTATTGTTAGATATATTAATGTCCCAAATATTCTAATTATTATTCTTTTAAGTTATAATGTTAAATTTGACTTTAATATTAATTATTTAAAAATCCAAGTGGGGTATAATTTATTTTATAAATTGTCTTTTAATATAAAAACTTATACATGTATAAGTAGTTATTATTAAAATTACTATTACTTATTTGTATTTCGAATTATTGAGTTATTATAAACGTGTTATTTGTAAAATTGTGAAAGAAAGTCTACTTAGTCTCTTAATGAAGCGAAATCCAAAGAAATTTTAAGAAATCCAAGGAAATCTAAGGAAATCTTAGGCAATTCAAGGAAATCTTAGGCAATCCAAGGAAATCTTAGGTAATCCGAGGAAATCTTAGGCAATCCAAGGAAATTTTAGGAAATCCGGGAAAATTTTAAGCAATCCAAGGAAATCTTAGGCAATCCAAGGAAATTTTTAGGAAATCTTAGGACATTTTAGGAAATCCGGGGAAATTTTAGGAAATCCAAGGAAATTTCATAAACGGAAATCTGGTGTACAAAAATTTGGTTTGCGGTTTCCCCCTCGTAAAAAACTTAAAACGTGGCGTGGTTTACAAGAAAAGATATAATATGCTACAGTCATTACTCATTATGCAATATATGTATCTGTTAAAATGGGAATTGGAAAGGTAAAATCTGGTTTACCCCTGTCCCCTGGTGTACTTTTATTTATATACCAAGAAAAGTATAGGCGCCGCGCCGTCAATCGAGTTGCGACTTGCGATAGTGGTGATACTTGATATAGGTTCTTATGGCTCGTACACACACAGTGGATTTTGACCAGTAATTAGTAGTAAGTAGTTAGTGACCTACTTACTACTTACTACTAATTACTTACTACTAACCAGTAGCGTAAATAGGATTTGAATTTGGGGGGTGATAAATCTGGAAGGAGACACCACCGGGGGTTACCCCCAGGAAAAACGGGGAAAATTTTTTGGAAATTTTTACTCTTAAAAACGCTTTTGGGGGGTGATTCATCACCCTGATCACCCCCCTTATTTACGCCACTGCTACTAACTACTTACTACAATGATATTGTAGTTTAGTATTTAGTACAGTTTGAAATGGATAAGTATAAACGTCAGATGTCAATTAAGTGCTTTAGTAAATATTTTGAAACTTTTGGCAAAAGAAATTTCTGAAACAAAGAGACTATATGTGATGACATTATTCCGCCTATCAATAAAATGTGGAAGAATGGAGATCAGAGAAATATGCACAATATTTTTTTGCAATTTTTTACTTCAAGTCAATTTTTGAATTGTCATGTTTAATTTAAAAACTGAGCTCTTTATTATAATATAAGCTAACAATTTATTATACTATTCTCAAGGTGGTCCATTATAAAGTACAGATTTGAAACTTTAATAAAAAAATTAATTATTCAATCAAAATTTTTTTATTGTGCAACGTTGTACAGTTTGAAACAAATCCTTGTTTTTAAGTATTATATATAAAAATTATTATAAGTATTATAATACTTATATGGCAAGACTTCGCGGGCCCCCTGCTCTTCTAAACAATTTCGTAAACAAAAAAATAAAAAAAGCAAAATATGAAATTTCGTAATTTTATTAACAAAAATTACGCACAAATTATCCAAAATACCTCTCAAAAACTAACTAAAACAAAGAATTATTTAGTAACTAATTCGTCCGGGCCCTTGAGGGATCTCGGACCCCGGGGACAAATCCCCCAGCGCTCCTCCTCTGCTTGGGCCAAAATATAATACTAATAGAGTATATTATTATATTATGATATATATTGCTATGACCCCAGCGGTTCAATTTAGAAAAGTGATCTACCACGGAAAAACACCTCTCTGGAGTACATACACCTTATAAGCATAAAATTCTACGTAAACTTGAACTTCAAAAATATCAAAATTTTACCGGAGATCAACTCCGATAAACGTCCGTACTCTGCGGCCTTAAAACGATTAAAAATCAAATTCAAATTTACAATATTTGCACAAAATTATTTACAAATAAATTTTTACAAACAAATTCAAATATTAAATAAAATCAACTTTAAAAGCACTCACACAATAAAATTCAAAAACAAAATCATTTCATATTAATTCACAATAAAACAGTCAATAATAAAATAAAATTTAAAAAAATGGAAATTAAAAAAAAAAGGATTTTGGAACACGACCATATTTATGTACCTACTATTATTATGATTTTTTATCAAATACTGATAAAATAACCCAAAAATTAGGCCTTAGATGCTATTTGTTACACTAAAATAAAAGGGACCCGAAAATTTCCTAGAGCCTAGGGCCCAACTCAGTTAAAAATAAGCCCTGTTCCCTATCATTCAAACACTAGGTCAGCGCGGCAGATAGGCCGCTTGACTTTATAGGTTTTAATATTAGAATAATATAATTAGAATTTCAAGAATTAATTATTTGTTAATGGGTAACAATTAAAAATTTTTTTTAATATTACAATAATATAATTCGTTTTTTTACAAATTTTGCACATATTTTGTTTGTACAAGTACCCCATTTTATTCAAGTACCCCTAAATTCTTTCTGACAGTTCTTGAAGTGTGAAATGTTTTGTAGGTGGAAGAATACTCAGTACCATAATAAAATTACATCAATATTTTGTTTTTTTATTGGAAACTATATTTTTATGATATACAAGAAAATTTAATTTCAAATCTGGGTAGGTACATATGCATTATAATTTTTCCCGAGAAAAGCGAAATATTTATCTCATGTATTTATACACCGATTTTGATAAGCGAACGCTACTCGCCAAAAAAATAGAACATTTTCTATTCGCTCGGCTAAATGGTTTTACTAATGTATTTTACTAATTACTAGACTACTCGCCTAAATTTTATTGTTCACACAACGGGTAAGTTTACTACTTACCACGATCACTTGCCGTGTCTACTACGTACTAATTCATTTTACTAAACTACTATACTTAACTACTTACCTACTCGACTAATGTTTTACTGTTCACACAAGGGTAAGTAGGTCATTCGACTAAATTACTTACTACTTACTACTAATTACTGGCCAAAATCCACGGTGTGTGTACGGGCCTTTATGAATGTGTTTGTTATTTTCTTGCATTCTCGGTTTTATTTTTATTTCAGGCTACCACTCGACGCTGGCGGTGCACTAATACATATATTATAATTTATTATAATATAATGTAGAAAGAAAAAGTTCTGGATAAAATATACAGTGACTCGCATAAGTTCTCGGACACTCCTATGCTACCAATGTAAATTGAACATTTTGAAGCCGCTTTTTTTTATACAAAAATCGATTTTACGGCAAAACTTTTTAAACATTTTTAGATGCAAATTTCATTGCCTTCCATTTTGTTTACAGTCACTCCCGGTCGTATTCGTACGCTCCTATGTTAACAATGTAAATTCAAGCTTTTGAAGACCTTTTTGGACACATAAAAATTACTTTTACAGCAAAACTTATTAGACACTTTTTGTTGAAAATTTCATCCTCTTAATTTTTGTTCATATGCATTTTTTCGATTTGTCTCACCGTTTTTGTTTTGCAGCGATTTTAAAAAGAATGTAAAATTCAAAAAATATTTTTATCTATACGATATTTCAAAATTGGTACAACAAAATAAAAAAATTATTAAACATTTATTATTGTAAATTTCATTTCCTATAATTTTGTTCATATACATTTTCCCATTTTGTAGCACCTTTTCTAATATACAGATGAAAATATTTTTTGTATTTTACCGAGTCTTTTTTAAGTCACTACAAAACGGTAACCGTGCGAAAAATCGAAAAAATGTATATTAACAAAAATTAAGAGGATGAAATTTTCAACAAAAAGTGTCTAATAAGTTTTGCTGTAAAAGTAATTTTTATATGTCAAAAAAGGTCTTCAAAAGCTTGAATTTACATTGTTAACATAAGAGTGTACGAATACGACCGGGAGTGACTGTATATGAATTTTTTTATTTTGTCGCGCCGTTTAAGCCGTTTAAGAGGCTTAAACAAGACTCTGTAAAACACAAAAACTATTGTCATCTTGTAACGGGCAATTTGCTTTACCAAATTTGACCTTCCTAAATGGAAGGTTAGTTACTATTAGGTAGCTTCGGAAGCTGGGTCCAGGGGTGGACTTAATTGTCGATATTCTTTCTTTCACTTTGTATTTGCAGGCGCCAAAAGCTTTTCTCAAAAACTTTAAAAATAAGACGGATTTATATATGCGGTTTTTATTTATACTAACTATTTACAAATCAAAATATGTACCACAGAAAATTAAATTAATTAAAAAAAAAAAATGTCAAAATAAACTTATTCTTAAAATACAAAATAATTACTACGGGTGGATACGCCACTGGTCTCAGAGTAATCGTAATGGTGACCTACTCAAAACTTAATCATAAATTCGGTTTTTACTAAAATAATCGGCGGTTACTTTACTAAAGTTAAGTGTGATGCTGCTTCCAGTTTCTAACAGTAAGTTTGATAGTTTTTACTAAGTAAACAAAATGATAAAAATCAATGTTTAAAGGAATTTTCTACTTTTTAGGTTAGATCAAAGATATTATTTAACTACTGCAACTACTAATGTTACTGATTGATCGTCTTGCTGTCGGTTTCTTAGAAAGGTAAATATTACTTAAGTTGGTATTCTAATTTCGGCTAATCTATTTTAGTTTCCTGGTTTTATATTAAGCTACTATTTCGACGGGACTACTGGATATGGAAGGTCTTTTATCGGTATCTCAGGAAAAATGATTTATCAGAAATTAGAAGCTCTTAATCTCAGCTAGTTCACTCTGATACAATGCAGGTGTGCAACTTTAAGCTGCGTGTTCCATCTCGGATAACCTGACTAAACAGTAGTAAACCTGATTATATAATGGCTTCTGAAATAAAGTTAAATAATTATATCGGGAACTAAATTTTGGTTATTTTCAGGATTCTCGTAAAGCCTTGATAACGAAAACTTTATCGAGATTTCGGAACGGAGTCTTTCGTCTAGGTAACGTAAACGAAAGGGAAACGGAAGCTTACGTCTAGGTAACGTAAACGAGAGCGGAAAAAGGTATTTGAAGTAAGCAGTCTTGTACACCGAAAACGCTTACTTGCCTTAAAGCCAAATCAATCCACCTAAGTTTACCTTGGCAGAAAACTCGACAGAAGATAACTTCTACTAAAGTCATCTTTCAAATATTTAAAACATAATAAATTGTAAAGAATAACAGTTTCCTTTAATCTGCTTGTGTGATAAGTGATATTTAATTTATTGAATTATATATGCAACACACCAAACTTCAGCATTTTGTCAATTAAGTATGAAAATTTTAAATTAAATGAATTTTTCAAATTTTCGATTGCGTAAACTTAATTGTTTCTTTACAATCTATATCTCGGAAACTGTGCAAAAAAACTAAAAAATTAATAAGCATTTTTTCTTGTAAATTTTATTCTCTACATTTTTGTTCCTATACATTTTTCTATTTTATCGCACCGTTTCCAAGATATAGATGACAATAGTTTTTGTGTTTTACAGAGTCTTGTTTAAGCCGCTGTCAGTCAGAAATGGCGCGACAAAATAAAAAAATTCATAGGAATAAAATGAAAGGCAATGAAATTTTCAACAAAAAATGTCTAAAAAGCTTTGCTGTAAAATCGATTTTTATATGAAAAAAAGCGGCTTCAAAATGTCCAATTTACATTGTTAACATAGGAGTGTCCGGATATTTTCGTTACTCACTGTACGTACAGATGTCACAACGAAAATAGTAAAAATAGATTCAGGGAAGATCAAAACGGATATTTACGTCAAAATCTGGAAACCGAAAAAAAATTGGGATTACAATACTTCCTTGTTTACAAGTAAGTAAAAATAATAGACTCAGTGGCGTATTTAACAATTACGTGTAGGGGGGGGGGGCTGAAATCGAAGAGTAAAGTTACAACATTTAAAACTCAAGCAAAGCGAGTCGCCTGGCATACAGCTCCGCAGGCAATTTTTTTAAATTTTCAATGTCACGCGCTCTAATGGAAATTTAAATTATGAAATACAAAAATAATTTGCTTTAACTAACCGCCACAATCTAGTTTAAGCAGCCGTGGGCGTAAGGTCTAATGTTGCAATCTTTTTCGAAACAGAAAGAGGCTGATTGTTCAGAAGTGTACTGAAGGGTTTCACTCAAAGGCGTATTAACCAAGTGTAATGCCACAAGCCTTTAATATTTTGCGCCTCTATCCTCGATTAATCTAAGACGATTAAGGATGTAGTCTGATCTGTTGGTTTTGAAAACTCGATTTTTCTTAATGATTTATTTTGAAAGTACTAAGTATGAAGAATATACTGTAGAAATTTCAAACAGAAATTCAAAGTATTAAGAAAGTTATAGTGCATATTTGAGGTCGTCTTAACTAAACCTGTTAGTGCTTGTTCACAATGTACGTAAAACGTAAGACTAACATAAGATTTAAAAATATGAATTCAAATAAAAGCATAATGGAGTATCGAATATTATTAAAATCTTCAAGTAGACGACGTAGAATGTTCTTTTGCATATACCAAAATGACTCCAGTATTTTTCAATATTCGATTAAGGTCTTATTTCTATTTGTAATTCTTATGTTTTATGTATTTCTTATGTCTTACGCACATTGTGAACAAGCACTTACTCAAACTTTTAACGCGATTTTCTCGATACAATATTTTTCCGATCGGCACAGGGCATAAAACAAAATCTACTGAACCGATTGGGCTGAAATTTAAATATGTGCTTCTAAACATCAATGACTATCGCAGGTAGCAGAATTGTTAATTTTTATCAAAAATTTCCTATTTTTTACCCTAAATTTCGAAGAAAACAATGGGAATTTTTGATTTTCTTTTTTCACAAGTCCGTAATTGATTTATTTTTACTTTTAAATGTTAAAGTTAAATTAATTTATTTAACAAAATAAATAATAGTTTTATAGTCAAAATTTAAATTACGGTAATTTAAAATATTTAACAAAATTTTTTTAAATTAATAATTGAAAAAACTACTGTTTTTAGGATAACAATATGCAAATTAGTTGAATAATTTATAAATTTATCTAACATGTAAATAATAATAATTTGTTAAATATTTTCACATGCTATTTAACAAAAACCATAGTTAGTTGAAATAAAAATTCATTAAACAAAAGAATAATATTATTACGAGCCCGTCTTCCTAATAATCCTAATAAATTCCTATTTATTTCTTCGTTATTCAATTCTTCTTCAATTTCTTTCAAATCATCATATAAAATTTTACAATTTATAGTAATTATTATTTTACAATTATCAAATTTTTAACAATAACTACTTCCAGATTATACAATTGCTTGATGTTATGCAGTATTCTGCAGGCATAAATAATTTTAGTTATAAATGTGGGGTGGTAATTCATTGCTAAATAATTATAATCAATTTATTAATTTTTAATTTAAATAAAGACATGTTAGGAAATCGTTTCATAAGAACGTTTCTATAATTTTTGCGTAGGTATATTATGCGTTTAAAATATACCTTTTGCGTAATTTATCAAGAATATTATTTAATTGAATATTTATTTTGAAAATAAATTCACTTTTCAAGATTCAAGTTCACATTCACTAATAGAAATAACCCTTTAATTTTCTTAATGACACCTACTGACCATCTCTCAGTTAAGGGATCAACTTGGTGTATTTTGACGCTGATTATGGATCCCTTCGAGTTACAGAATGCGCAAATCCTTATACCTGAAGAGATCCCTCACCACTCTGCCAGGTAAAGATCGATCTTGAAGAGCGGTATCTAACTAAAGAATCTTTTATTATTACAGAATAGGTTTTGTCATTAGTTAAGAGATCCTCTCCGTTAAGATCCCTTAAAAGTTAGAGAATATGACCCTAAATCTGCTACCTGCGATAACGACAAGCTTACAAAACAATAATTTTTTATAATTTTTGGTTTACGATTACCTGGACCGACGCTACCACCTGGGCCAGTCACATGCCTTTTTTTTAGGTGTGCACTTTGACCATAATAAACACTATATAAATATTGTAAAATTAACTTAAAAAATTTTTTTTTGGGAAATTAAAGATGTCAATAATAACATATTGTAACGAATATTAAACGTTTATTTAATTGCTAAAGGGCTAAACTATACAAAGTTACTTAAACACTTAAAGTTAATAACAATAGAACAATTACTAAGCTAAGATTAACACTAAAACTAAATTACACAACAATAATAATTAATAATCACTAAATAATAAGTCTGTATTTATTTAAACTGAGTCACTTATTTATGTAACACTCGGTATATTTATTTACACCACTATTATTTATTTTCACGTTATTTATGTTCATACTTGCAAGTTAAATCTGGAACTCCTCTCACAGTAGTTCGCTCCGTTATTTATATTCAAATGTATAGTTCTAGAATATTCCACAACCTTCCAGGTATTTCCATCAAGTTCCATTGATTTCTCGAACAATCTGGACTATAAACTCAACATGATTTAAGTAATAACAACATGTTATTACGTATGAATCATCATGGATGAGTCATCATACGTGAATCATCAACCATCATTATTGTTTCGTAACAATATAAAAAATTTGAAATGATTGGATTTTATTTTATAGTAAAAAAAAATTCCTGAAATATCTCTGTAAAAAGTGCAATTACATCAGACTACATCCTTAATGATTAGGTAATCGTAACTCCTGAATTTAAAGAGTACCTACCTAGTACCTACAGGGCCGGATTGGAAGTAAATTATTTACCGGGATTCGTAGACGGTCACCGGCCCCCATCACATCTGAAATATTAAAAAACGCCGTATATAGGCAAAAAAATCAGTCACAGGCCCCCGTGACTCGGGAACTTCCCGATTTCCCGGTGGGCCAATTTTTTAACCATAGAAAATAATATATATAAATTGTTTAAACGCAAGATTATAGAAAAAATCACTTTTTAATTTATTTCATACTGTTGCACCACTTCAAAAAAATCGAAAAAATTCATGAGTGCAGAGGAGTATAAAAGACATTTTCTGACAAAATTTGGTGAGTGACACTTTTCAAAAAGGCGTTAAAAAGTAAGATTTAAATTTTATTTCTTTCGCCACAAATCGGCGTTTTGTTTAAGAATCCTCACAAAAATATTTTTTCATGCCTTTTACTCCTAAGAATTAGGAAAAAAATCAGCATTCGTTAATTTTGATTTTTACTATTAAAAAAAAAATAAAATCGAAAAATTAGGTTTTTTTGAAAAACTCGAGAACCGTTTAAGATAAAGAGCTGAAAATTTGGCTGAATTATTTTTATTTGACACCAAAACGATCCCCCAAGTACGAATCGAAAAAGCCGCAAGGGCAGATTTCCCATATAAACCCGGCTATACCCTTTAAACGAAATGCAAATCCCCACTATAAAATATTATTGTGTTGATAAGATGCACGGGAGAAAGTTTTACATTTAAAATATTTCATTATTATTATTTCATTATTATTTCTATTTATTTGAGCGACTGTATGAAACAGGCAACTATAAATTTGCTTTAAATTGTACACAACACAATATACCCATCTTTGTGATAACGACTGAACTATAATGATTAATTTAATCTCAAATTATTCCCGCCTGATTTGAATTGTACTATTCTTTGGAATTACATTTATAATGTGTTATAGATAAAATAAATTTTCAAAAAATGTCTTTATGAATTCTTTTAGACGTGTACATTATTTATATAAGTAGAATATTATTAATAATAAAATTCTCGTCCAAACTTTGATAATATAAAATTAATTATTGAGCTTAGTTTTTACTCAGTTTTTACGAACTCGACGTTTCGAAGACTTTATGTCTTCATCTTCAAGACTAGAAGAGAAGCAACGTTACAATAAATAAAAACATTAAAACGCAATAATTATACCTAGTAAAAAATGGATGTCGAGCTGTTTGACTGTATAAAATTAGATGTTAAAAAAAGGTGAGTCACAATTGGTCACAGATAAATTGTTGAAATATGAAAATATGAACTGAATTAAAATTTGTAAATAAATCTATATAATTTAAATAGTGTCTGTCATTAAAATGACATTAAAATTGTGAATAATCGGACAGTAAACAAATTAAAAAACAAGTAGCAAATAGAAGAAAGTAATCAAGTAAACTTTCATAAAGCCCATAAAACTGGTACCCCTTTAAGACCTGTTATTAGCTGTATTGAGTCTCCGTCCATATCTCTCGCCAAGATTATCAACAACATTTTAAAGAACTGTATTTCATCTCTACCGTTTAATGTTAAAAATACTAAAGAAGCCAAAGAAAAGATTATACAGAGCGTAATCCCAGATAATTATGTTTTGATATCCTTTGATGTCAATTCCCTATTTACTAACATTTCGAAAGAAGCAGTAGTATCTTCAATCATCAATAACTGGGACATTATCTCTCCATTCACATCAATCCCATTGAACGAGTTTACCAAGTTAATATCTACAATATTTGAAAACAGTTACTTTAGTTTTGAAAATAATTTCTATTCCCAACTAGTTGGCTCCGCGATGGGAGATCTTTGTTCACCTGTGTTCTCAAGTTTTGTTATGAACGATCTTCTGTACAATTTCTTTGGATCCATTAACTTTGATCAACCATTTTTATTATTATACGTAGATGACATCTTATCTGCAGTTCCAAAAACAAAAGTGGATGAATGTATTGATATACTCAATGGATACGACAACCTACTTACTTTCACTTATGAACTAGAATCCAATAACTCCATTCCGTTCTTAGACCTCAAAATTGAAAGAAAAAATGATGGTACATTAACCACCGACATCTACAGAAAACCATCATCTACAAGTAGACTTCTAAATTACAATTCATCACATCCGTTGAACCAAAAATTGAGTGTCATTAACACGTTAAAACACAGAATTTATAACTGCGTACCGGAAAATCTCATCCATGAAAGACTTAACAATTTAAAATTTCAACTACTCCAAAACGATTACCCAACTCGCCTTGTAGATAATGTCCTTTTCGAAATAAAATCACATTTTCGTCAAACTAACCTTCCGACCTAGAAAACTTAGAAAAAACCAAATTTAGCAAAATTACCTACCATCAATGGTTGAACCATAAAATAAAACATACATTTAAAAATTTTATAAACGTTGGTTCAATAAAATTAGCTTTTCATAATCCATTCAAATTAGGAAAACTTCTTTACTCAAGAACTAAAGATATAGTACCTACTCTAGATAGAGCTAATGTTATATATAAAATTGTATGTGAATGTGGTCAACACTACATTGGTCAAACTAAGCAAAATCTATCAAACAGAATTAAACAACATCTACATGACATACGATACAAATCTACAAAAACAGGTATCTCTGAGCACACTGTAGTAAACTCGCACAGTTTTAAAAATGAAGATGTAGAAAAGCTTGCAACAGAAATGAATTACCATAAGAGAACTTTTCTGGAGGCGGCCTACATTTCAACCTCAGAAGAAAACCATAACAAGCAAACCGATTTTGGTTATATAAACGCTAGCTACAAAAATATTTTAAATTGTTTCAAAGAAAAAATTTCTGTTGTTCATGTTTGTAGTGTAATGTGGTATCTGTTCTCTCCAGATTCGTATAGCGTCGTCAATATATATATTAAATAATGTCGGCGACATGCTGCAGCCCTGTCTTACCCCCGTGTTTATTATTTTTATGTCTTTCTCTTCTCCTGCCATGCATATCTGGGTATTCATATACATTTCTTTTATCACATCTATTAAGCGTCGCGGTATTCCTCTTTTTTCCAGAATTTTCCACATTTTACTTCGAACTACTCTGTCAAATGCTTTGATTAGGTCTTATACACTATATGTGTTTCTCGGTTGAATTCTCGGTGTTTTTCGATAATTTGTTTTAGGGTGAATACGTTATCTATGCATGACCTACCTCTTCTAAAACCAGTTCGTTCTTCTGTTAGTGTTTCTTCTGTGATAGTTTTTAGTCTGTTGTTAATTATTTTTGAGTATAGTTTATATGTCGTGTTTAGTAGGCTTATTCCTCTATAATTTTCGCACACTGTCCTATTGCCCTTCTTGAATATTGAGATTATCTTAGCAATCTTCCATTCTTGCGGTGTTCTTATTTGTTTCCAGCAATTGTTTATGAGTTTCAGGAGTCTTAATTTTATTGTTTCGGAGCAGTATTTAAGTAACTCTGCATTTAATCCATCATTCCCTGTTGCTTTGCGGTTTTTAATTTCGTCAAGTGCTTTATTTAATTCTTCGAGTTCTATTCTATCTACCTCTACTTTTGTCTCTTCTATTGTTATAGGCTCTTCATTGTTATTTTCCCATAATGTCTGGTAGTATTTTAGCCATTCTTCATTTTTTATAGTTGTGATCGAGGCGTTATCTTTTTCCTTTTTATTTAAGTGCTTCATTATTTTATATGCTATATTTTGTCGCCCGTGTAAGTCATTTTCAATTTTGCTAATAAAACCTTCCCATTTATTTTGTTTCAGTTCTTTATATATTTGTTTAACTTCCTTGTTTCTTCTTTTGTAATCCTCTTTGTTTTCTTGTGTGTTATTTGCTAATAGTCTAAGATAAGCTTCTTTTTTCTGTTTGACGGCTTTTTCAAGTTCATCATTCCATATGTTTGGTCCTTTCTTTTTTGAAATTTTCTGACGTCCAAGGGCTTCAAAAGCAGCATCTTTAATAATGTTTTTGAGATTTTCCCATTCCTGCTCTATATCATCGCTGTACTGTACGTATTTATTTTTTTCATCTAATCTTCTTTTGAATAGTTCTCTTATCGAATCTTCTTGCAGTAGGTAGATTTTGAATAGTTCTCTGTTGTCAGTATTACTTTTCTTTTTTAGCCATTTTGCTTCTATTTTTATGTTTGCACATAATAGGTAATGATCTGTCCCTACATCAGCACTCCTAAATACTCTGACATCTCTGACAATTTCAGAGGTTTTGTCATTAGTCAAGATGTAGTCAATTGTGGAAACTTGTCCTCTGGCAGACCATGTGTATTTGTGTATTCGTTTATGTTTGAAGAAGGTATTCATTATCTTTGTATTGTTATAACACGCGAAATCTCTAAGTTTCTTCCCATTTTCGTTTAGTATGTCTTCGTTGTGTTTTCCAATAACTCTTGGCATAGATATCCTACCGATTCTGGCATTAAGGTCTCCTCCAATTATAAGATAGTCGTTTTTGGCAGTGTTGTTCACTACATTTTGGAGTTGTTCATAAAACACTTTTGTTTCTTCTTTCTTGCCTTCTTCTGGCGCGTATACTGCTACCAAGGTCATGTTGCCTCTATCAACTTTGCATCTTAGTGTAACGATTCGTTCATTTATCCAGCTATAAGAGCTAATTCGGTTTTTCCACTTGTTATTTACTAGAATTGCTACTCCTCCAGCTGCTCTTCTCTCTTGTGGGACCCTCCATAGATCATTGTGTATCCTTTTAAGTCGCAGCTACCTTGTAGTTTTTTCTTGGTTTCACTTATCAATGCTATATCTACTTTTCTTTCTTCTAACGTTCTACACAATTTGTCTACCTTGTTTGATATTCCGCGTACGTTCCAGCATCCTATATTTAAGTAATCTCGTATACCCAATCGTTTGTTCCTTATTAGTTTGCGTTTCGTCATTAAATTCCGTTCTATATCCGAGGCTATGCTTGAGTGATTGAAAGTCGTATGTATGTCCCTGTATAGGAGACTATCCTATATCAGGTAAGGACAGTAAGGGGGTTGCCCTTTCCGAGCTTCTGTCCCAGCTCCCAGCTGTTCTACTCCTCTGCTGGTAGGAGTTTTCATGTATCTGCAATTTCCTGCAGGTACGTTGTTATGGTTATCCCGCCAATACTCGGTCGTCAGAGCCTCGTTAGTTATATCAGGGTGTACCACGTGAAGGTGAGGTTGACATTTGGGTGTGAGAGGCTATATGTTCGCTTACAACACCCCATAACACCCCTTGTGATAAATATTATTGTGTAAGATTTCGACATATTATATGTATTAGTGGAGGAACATGTTTTACTCAATTTAACCCAGTTCTCTCGCAATTTAACAATTTTTTGGGTAAAAAAAATTACGCGATATTTGCTGAGACCCCCCCTCTCCCCCACGTGAGATTGGGTGAGATTCTGCTGGAACCAAGCCATTCCTAGTCTTCTTCCTAGAGATCATTTTCAGTAAAATTTTAACTACAGAGCTTGAGTACAGTTCAAGAACTGGCGATAACTGTTTTGTTGGAATAAAACTGAATAGTTCTTTAGTGCAGTTACCTACAAGTTTATGGAGCTTTATTAAACAACATTATAAAACTTTAATAACTATCCTATAAAGCGCGGAAAAAAACAGAAGCATTGTACAATGCTTCTAATGAAACCAAACTATTGTATTACAATACGCCATTTATTTTAAGTGTTCGACTGTTTATAAATCGCCGCCATTATGCAAAATTCACATACAAACTTAAAAATGCCAACCACAATTAAATTTTTTAAAAGTATAGATAATTCTTTGGTCAAATTCACAAAGAAAACATTACATTTTTGGTTTCAATTAAAAATTCAACATGATAAAAAAAATTTTTTAAATTTTTTAATAATCCGAAAAAATTTACGTGTGTACTGAATTGGGGCGATTTAATTTTTCATCAAAAATATATACATATTTCACCAGAAAAATTTTCAGCGCAAGAAGATTTTGTCCCAATTGGTGTATATAAGATTTAATTATAGCATTTTCAATATGAAATACTTCGTCATAATGTACACAATATGGTGTGGATCTTAAACTATTAAGTTAATTATTCAGTATTTATGACATCTAACGACATAAATTGTAAATGTAAATTTATTGTATATGTGAGTAATCTTGAAGATATAAGTACTTTATATGAGTTTTATAATCATCACATTAACCTATTGTATAAGAATTGTGTAGTTTACTAATAGAACTCCTTAAGAACTAAACTGTTGCATAAAATGGGGCCCTTTTTGGTTCTGTAAGCATTGTATAGTAGTATTTAACCGCAGTATAAAATTTTCGCGTTTCTTTAAGATTTGCTGTATAGTAGTTTAAACAGCCTTTATAAAATTTATTTTGCTAGTTGGGTAGTGTTTTATAGACCCCATAAGATATGTAAAATCGGCATTATTATGCCTTCATAAGACAGAGGTGTTGGATAAAAGTTTTTATAAAAACGTTTTCGTGATGTCATGAAAATATAATGACCTATAAACTAAAAATTTATTGAAATCTTCTTTTGTGAGAACTTTTGATTGGTGGGGTCGCTTGTCTTTTCAAGAAAGCAATTAAATTTGTAAATTTGCTGATATCCACGTTATGTTCATCGAAATTGTCGTCCTCAGCATTGAATACGTACTCCACAAAGTGGAAGGCTTGTGAACCTTTGCTTTGTTCACAAAATAAGCAAGAAGTGCCTTTTCTACGACTGTTTTGACGGTTTTCGAATCACACCATATTTTGAAACGTTGATATGCAAATTCGTATACTTGCTTAGATTTGTCTGGTAATAAAGTTGAAATTGCTGCATTGGCATCGTTTTCAATATCAGAATCTGTAATAAATAATTCCTTCGCCCCCTCGGGTACCAACCGAATTCCCAATCTCCGACCCCCCATACGAAATGTGCCCGTCAGTTCAGCACAAAAAATTCACCCAAGATGATAGCCGATAACTGACAGCACCAACTATAAGCCAGGCCGGAAAAAGAACAATTCCTCTTCCCCCTCATGGGGCCTTCAGAATTTTTCTCTACACGCTGGGAAACGATCAACCAGCTTTACTGTAGATGCCTCAAGATGTTGATATAACTGATATGGTGCAGAGATCGAGAGTCATAGGTTCCGGAAAAGATATCGATAAAACAAAAAAATAATCTCTGCAAGAAGTATGCTGCCTAGCGGCAGTTGCTAACAAACGCCAAAAAGTCGCAGCTACTCGTCTCAATTATTATCCTTAGGAGAAGCACAACTAAGAACGAGCAGCAACATAAATTGTCGAACCAAAGTAATTAAATAAATTTATTCATAAAATTAAATATTAACCGTTGTTAAAAATATTTAAAGTTGGAAAATAATCGAACGTTGAAAATTTGCTAACTATGATATTGGTATCGCAAGCGTTGCTAGATAGTGGTCCCTATAAATTAAACAATACCTTTGCAAATTAAAAATAATATTCGGCATATTCGGAAGCAATACAAGATTTCCAGTCAGCTTAAAACATAGATCGAGCATCGTCAAAATTAGGTGTCTCCCCACGAAGTTTCAATACAAAAATAAAATAAAAGAACTTACTTAAATTCGACGAGACACGAAAACACATCTCACACTTATGAAGTTCACATCAAAAATCCCCGGAAATCGCTCTATTCGTTTTCAAAACGCAAACTCCACTCCACCCAAATCAGACTCTAGGCAACAAAACAAATTATTAAAATTTGTTAAAAAATCTTCAGAACTACTCATTTCTTCTTTAGGAACTCACTAACCTAGTGCAATAATAAATTATTATACCCGAAATAAAAATTGCTTGTTGTTTACACATATTGTTATAGCAACTGATGTTTGAAAACTTCTAGATTAATATAATTTGGCTGTCAACGTAAACTAGATAATATAATTTGTAAAGAAAAACCATTTTGAAACAGAATTAGAAAAAATCTTGTATGAAACACGAGGTAAAAGTGTCTTTTCGGCTGCGCCTCGATGGACAATTTTCACGCCTGGTTATAAAAAGTTTCACTTTTTAGAAATAATGGTCTAAATTACTTTGGAGCGACGAATCTAAATATAATTTGCTTTCCTCGGATGGTATTAAGTATATTCAACGTCCAAAAAATAAAACATGATTAATAATATCAAGTTTCCACTATAAAACACGGTGAAGGTAACATCATGGTTTGGGGCGGCTTTTTGCCTTTAGACGGGCTATCCGATTTTTCTTTGATATAAGTGGCTTCTTGGAAAAACTCTACCAAATGGTCCAACTGAATGTAGTCGACGTTTCACTGTCGAAAAATGTAACTGATCTCCGCGATTTTCGTTAAAATTTTTAACAATTTGTGTAGTCGTTGGACGAAGATGTTTTACTGCTTCACGAACGATCATTTTATTATCTCTTTTGGTTGTGTTTCGTGGTCGTACTGTTCTTGGTCGTGTCTCTGCTGATCCACACTTACTGTTTTTTCGACACCAGAGACTTATTGTTTGATTTGGAATGTTAAATTGACGTTCTGCTGCCCTTAATAATTTTCCACCTTTTAACCATTCCAAAACCGTGTTTTTTAAATCTTTTGAATACTCTTTGCTTTTGAGCATGTCGATTTATTATCAAGAAAAAAATATTTCAATCAAATTAACTTTAGTTTCACTTCTATGAACGATTTTAAATGTTTTAATCCTTAAAGCGATTTATGCCAATTTACTTTTGAACCCTGTATAAAATTTAAATCACTTTTATACTTTTCCCGATAATACTAATACAAAGTTTTATACGTCAAAATCCGTGTTAACCTACATACTTTTAAAAAAAGTATAATAGTTCACTAAATAATTTCAATTTTTATAAATTTTTGCTAAAAAACTGTTTGCCAACTTACTTTTGATCGCGACTGTAACTATCACTTTTTACTTATAAGCGGTGCAAACCACTAAATGATATTTTTTCGTTTTAAGATTCGATCATCACAATCAACATCAATTTCTAATCATTTATAAAACATTTTATTTTTTACTTGGCTCCGAGTTGGCCTGGCGCCGAGTTACGAGTTAGCAGCGGTGAGTTGGCGGCGCCGAGTTGTACCTGACCGGAGTCCTGTGAATTTTCTAAGCATGGGTTCGTCAATGAGTCACACTCGGGCTCTGGTGGGACTGACTATACTTGAAATTTCTTATTTTACGTTCATTTTATTTAATTACTATATGTAAATTGTTATACTTACTTGTATTACAGACGGAGGTGATTCGGATGAAGAAATTTACTCTGTTAGTGTTAATGCTATTATTCAAAGAATGGCTTCAACAAAGAGGTCAAAAAAATATATGAGTCGTAGAACTAGTTCTCCATTTAGCTCGGATAATGTACCGGGAATAGAAATTAGCAGACGTACTTCTGTTTTTACAACCACTTCCGGAGAGTAATACATTATAACCACTTAAAAAAGTATTTGATATAAAAATAATTCATTTTTAGTACTGCGATCACGATGGACGACAGCTTTACACAAGAATTGACAAAAGAAAAAATTTTTGAAAATATAAAATTACATAAAGAAGTGTTAAACAATGTGAAAATGCAACCATGGAATATGCGAAAAAAAATTAAACTTGTAATACAAGCAAAAAATTATATCAAAAAACATGAGGGTGAATTACAAGATCGGTTTACCAAAACACATTCCATAAAGAATATATTGGCTAGGTGGAATATTTATTTCGTTAAGGTAAGTAATTAATATTATAATATGAAAAGAGCTCTACGAGATTCTTACAGGCAATAAATTCTGAATTACGATTCTAGGACAATTGTTCGCCGCAAATTGTTCGCTATTTGTTCGCCGGGAAATTGTTCGCTATTTGTTCGTCTATATATATGTTTGTGTCACCATATCTCCCGAACGTTTATAAATAGCGACGTACTTATTTGACAGGATGTGTGTAAGGAGAAGATCAGGAGAATGTTCCTGTTCCCGGTCAAATACAAATTCAGTATTATATATATAAATCTATATTTTTTTTTTTAGCTTTTATTAGAAATTAGCTCAAGTTGGTAACTGTGTCGTTTAAAAATAAAATTGAAAATTTTGAAAACCTTTAACTGTAAAAAAATGCCAAAAATAAAAATTAACAATAAAACAATAAAAATAACTTCCCCCCCCCTTACAAAATTTAAGTTTCAGTGGAACTCATTAGTGCAAATCATCCGACGATTTGGAAATTCATAAAAAGTCTCCAACTGGAGCAAAGTAGAAATGAAGCTCTGATTGAGCAATACATTGCCGGTCAGCAGCCTCCGTTGAGAAAAAAGAAATACCGTGATGTCGCCGAACGCACTGCTCGTATTGTCAATCAGTATGGCGCAATCGATTTGCTTGATTACCTATGTGGCTTAGCTCACAACTATAATTTTTGATGTGTTATTATTTTTTGTTATTGTTATTATTATTATTTTGTTATTTTTGTTAAATTTATTGTTATTATTATTTTATTTAAATAAAAATTTAATCTTCTGCAAAGTTTTAAATTGTGTCTATTGTAGTATGTTTTTCAAACAGTTCTTGGTATATGGTACATTTCATAAGGTAAATTATCTATAAACGAAAAATCAGGCGAATAATTTTCCGGCGAACAATTGTCCTATGCGAACAATTATCCGGCGAATAATTGACCTATTCGAACAATTGTCCGGCGAATAATTGTCCGGCGAACAATCGTCCGGCGAACAATTGCCGGCGAACAATTGTCCGGATACCATAACCATGGGCGTTGCCAAGGGATGGCAGAGGGGGGCTATAGCCCCCCCTGGCTTTTGGAAAAACATATAAATTTACAATTGCAATATAAAATTATAAAATTTTTTAACATAAATAATTAATTTTAATAGCGTTTAAAAAAATTTGCCCCCCCTGCAATTCTTGGAAGCGACGCCCTTGGTCATAACCCTTCTTTGAGTGGGAATGGATAAACCTATAGGATTTTAGACAACTGTACTAAGTTGCCGTACTTTCTTCTATTAAAATGTTAAAATGTAGATGCCTACCTGATGACAAGTAATGGCCGCCGTGTATTTCGTGATTACTTTTTATTTTATATGAGTGATTATGGATTACTTAGATTCACAATTTTTATTTAATGAAAACAAATACTTTTGTTTTACAAAGATCTCGACAACTTACAAGAGCTTTGCATCCACAGTTTAAGATATTTTAAATGCCATACGTAAACGGCTTTTCGCCTTCTGGCGATTTTCATCAAAATTAACCCAGTTTGTAGAGTTTTTCACAAATAGAACAAAATTGTTATTTAGTGAATTGTTGTTAGTGAATTGGTTTAACATGCATTCTTAATGTAATATTTGAAGTCCGTTACATTTGGTTATTCTGTTGGGTTATCATTTGTTGATCGGTTGTGCTTCGGTAAGATTAACATGTCGACAATGTTTCATTATTTATTTACAAACAAGATAACTTTTTGTATATTTTACATAAATATATTATATGAACCACTTAAAACATCAATAATACTTTTACAAGAGCTTTGCATCCACAGTTTAAGAGATTTTAAATGCCACACGTATATGGCTTTTTGCCAGAAGCTTACCAGAAGCTACCATCCAGCTTATAGAGTTCTTAAAAAGAGTGCACCAATTTTGTCAGTTAAAGCATTGATCAGCATTGATGTGACGAAATAATCAATAGCATTAAATGAAAAAATAAAGAATTTTAATTAATATATGATAGCTGTCAATAATAACCCAATTAAGAACTGACAACATCGGACGGCGATGTTTAAATCTTATTGGTTAGCTATGGCGGGCAGATTAAATATTTTTTTGAAATTCAAAATTTTTTTCTAAATTGTACGCTGAGTTTTAAGACCAACCAATTACATCAACATGCGGCATTATTATTACAGTTTCATGTTTATATATTACTTCAAAAAATTATTTCTAAGGAAACTCCCCCATTGTTTTAGTGGGTACTCGAGCCACCTTTGCCGCTAGTATGCGCTAATTTTTAGCACTTTAAATTTGCCGCATTGTGTTATGTGTTGTTGTTGTGATGCAATTGAGTTCGCATACAGAGTTCAAATTGTTGAAAGTGAATTTTTCATTAAAGTTCTCATTATATCGTACATTTATAAGGGCCCTATTCTGTAACGTTTTCGTTACCTTAACGATTCGTCGAAACCAGTAAAGTTTGGTGTACACTCAAAAAAATTTTAAGGTTATAAAAAACATTTTTTCTATTTTGCGTCAAAATAAAGTCATTTTAAAACCCAATCGCGTATCAATAGTACGTTGTCTTATTCGGATTAAAAGTGAAACTTTGTTTGACAAGCAATTTTTGTATCGCCACCGCGATCGCTACCGCTACCGCAACCGTGATCGCTGTGGTGTGTTCGACGCTTCATTGAGTGGGAATTATAAAGAGACGCAAGCATATGATATGGAAGAATTGTGAATTATATGTCCCTCTCACTAAAACACACTTCGCGAACTACAGTGGGCCAAGAAAGTCTCCTTACGATCCCATATGTTCCTATACTTATTATTAGAGACCGGATTATATGCAATAGGCAATCCGCTAAATGGTATGCGGAATCCAATTTATGCATATTATAAATTTTATGCGGCATACCAGATATCGGGTTTCCTACTGCATATAATCCGGTCTCTACTTATTATCAATGTAAATTGCATCGTACGGAGACTTTTTTTCGGCATTTTAATAAAATCGCTTTTACAACAATATGACTTTATACATTTTTTGTTGTAAATTTAACTCGCTTCAATTTTAGTTTACGTTTTTAAATTTTTTTTTTTTTAATTTTTTTAAAAAAAATCTTTGTAAAAGTTTCCATAAAATTCCCATAAGAGCAATGTTAATTTTATTTAACGTTAAAAAATTAGTCCAAATGGATTCAGGGAAAGTCAGAACGGATATTTCCGTGAAAATCTGGAAACCGAAAAAAATCGGTTATTACAATAAGTACTTCTCTTTTTACAAGGAAGTAAAACGAAAATTAAAAGCAAGTAATTTTAAAAGTAACCCTTTTAAACAAAAAAAAATTTTTTAATGAAGAGCTTACTTTAGGTTTATGACTGTAATATATTATTTATGCGCAGAATCGACTAACATAGGATGTACTATAGACAAAGTAAACTAACTAAGATTATTCATTCGCTTGTAAAACTTTAATGAGTTAGCAATAAATAATAAATACAGAAGTGCATATTATTCACTCTTTCATTCGGTCATATTACAATGAAAATTACACTTACAAAAGGTAAACAAACACTTACACTGGAAAGAGTGCCTCATCCTGTTTAATGCCACGCCCCTTTTTTTAAATAATTTTGACGTTTTGAATTATTTATTTAAATATAATAGTTGTCAAATTGATATTAATAAAAACCTGGTCTACTATTTTAGAAGTTAATAAATTTTTGATTTTATTCAAAATAATAAATAATCCGAAAGGTAATAATAATTTGTTATTAATTTTGATGCGCTTTTGTTTCACACATTTTGATCAAGTTATAATTTATAATGATCTAATTAATTATGTAAGTATGCGTAAAATTATAGAAAATTAAATGTTCGCGTAATTATTTCACCAAATATAACACGACCTCACCATTTTTAAATCGATAAGTTGTTTGTAAATTTTACTCAGGCATCGTTTCATTTAGCAATTGCACTTAAAACAAGTGGTCGACAACACTTGTTTTTCGTGCATTGCTATGCAACGATGCCTTCGTATTTACAATGCAACTTATCGATCTAAAAATGAGGTCTTGTTATATTTTTTATACTATTATATATACTATTATTATTAT
The DNA here is from genome assembly GCA_949152465.1 of Cantharis flavilabris. Lineage (NCBI taxonomy): Eukaryota > Metazoa > Arthropoda > Insecta > Coleoptera > Cantharidae > Cantharis > Cantharis flavilabris. The sequence goes on from OX424435.1 coordinate 50,003,764, forward strand.
ACTATTATTACTATTATACTATTATTATGTACTATTATATACTATTGATAATCCCAGAATAAGGTACATACTCAAAGTACCTAGTGTTTCCGTCCTTCATCTCCCGTTTCAACTAACCATTGTTTCGTCAACAGAGAAGCATCCTACTAGATCTACCCATCACTTAAAATTGTAAAATAAAAAATTTTTAATAAAAAAACCGACTTAAAAAAAAAGTTAACTAAAATGCAAAAAATAAATATTTTATATTCAGAATTTCATTCTTAACTAATTTTTGTTCCGTGTTATTAAGAAATTATTGTTTATTATATAATTATTAATTGCTTTATAATTATGACGTCGGTGCCAAGCAAATCTGAATTCGCCACACAAATCGTCAGTTTAGAGGTCAAAGTCACCAAGTATATGTACATAGGATTTCTTATGTACTTGCTACTGCTTTTACTTGGCACCGACCTCAATAGGGAAGTTCCATACCCCCACTCCAAGATGGCTGCCAAACAGCAGCTTGGTGGTCTGGTTACTTAAATTTGTCATAAGATTTGTCAAGGCTTCAAGTGTTTTCGTTATAAAATTGTAATTATTAAAGAATTCTAATGAGTTTTTTTTACATTTTTAGCTTTTGAGACACGGTGGTGATTGTTTTATAATAAATTGGACTACTAAAATCCACTATACTTGCAAATAATTAAATAAATTGTATGTTATTAAATTTTTCATAATTTCTTACCTGAAATATTAAAAGTTACAATAATTTAATAATGTTAACAGTTATTTAAACGAAATACATTGCAATAAATAAATAAACAATATTTCAGCTGTTATGTTTTATAATTATTTGCCAGCATTTTTGTGTTTCAGTAATTTGTTTGACTTTCCGGTTCATGTTGAAATAACAGGGCTATACAACCAGAATTTATTATTCTCCAACTTCTACCGGTTTGCCTTTAAACAAAGTCAAATATTTACAGAATAAAAAGTACAGTAAAATTAAATTAATGATTAAACTTAACCAAATCAAAATAGAAAATATCTAATTTAAATGGTTTCTCGTCAGTCAGTTTGAGTTAAGGGTAGTGAATTTTCAAACTTGGACGAAATTTGTATCTGCAAGGCTTAATGAATATTCGCCTAGAAGACTTGCTGATTTTTAAGACATAATTTTTACATTTTTTAGTAAACTCCTGAACTGTGCAAATTACGATTATTTCTTTCACTAAATCTGAATTTATTTATGTAAATTACTCAAAAACACAAAAATGCTGGCAAATAATTAATAAACAGCTGAAATGTTGTTAATTTTTATTTAAAGCAATTTATTTCAAATTATTGTACCTAACTTTTAATATTTAAGGCTAATAATTTTTAAAAATTTAATAATGTACAAATTATTCAATTATTTGAATAATAATAATAAAATAAAGTATGGTGGATTTTAGAAATCGGTTTTATTATAAAACAATCACCACCGTACCATAAAAGCTAAAAATGCTAAAAGAACTGGTTAGAATTCTATAAAAAATACATTTTTATAACGAAAACACTTGAATCTTTAACAAATCTTATGGCGAATATAAATAGTCATACCACCAAGCAGATGTTCGGCGGCCATCTTGGAGTGGGGGAGTGGAACTGCCCTATTATAAAGCATTTAATAATTATATAATAAAAAATAATTTCTTAATTTCATTAAACGGAACAACAAATAGTAAGAATTAAATTCAGAATAAAAAATATTTACATTTTGTTGTTTAGTTAACTTATTTTTTAAGTCGTTTTTTTTTATTAAAAATTGTTAACCAATAATAATTAAATTACGAACAACATAACGGTCTCCGTTAATATAATGTGGGGTCATTTTGTGACATATTTACATACAACATACATTAGCAGTCCATGTTTATCTTATTTAAGAGGTCCGTGGTTAAATCTCAAGTGTAGGTGTATGGTGTGTAAGTTAATAAGATCCTTGTTTTTGTCAAGCTATTTGTATGCGGCATCGGCAGGCCGGCGGAGGACTACTGCTAATGCTTAGTGTTAAAATAGAGATATTATTATATGAATGATACATCATTATTTGTCTGAAGCCACTTACTAATTTTGAATAAATAATTTGTTCTAAAAAAGTAAATAAAAAAATATTTTTCAGAGTTTACACCATTATAAACGAGAAATCGCAAATATATCTAATTGGATGATACCCTGGGAACGGCGAATTAAAGAAATAGAATCTCATTTTGGATCAGTTGTTGCTTCTTATTTTATATTTTTACGATGGTTGTTTTGGGTGAATTTTGTGACTGCAGAAGTTTTAATAGCGTTCATCGTTATTCCTGAAGTAAGTTACAATATTTGTAATAAATAATTTTTTGCTGATATTTCTAAAAATATTTTTTAAATAATTAAATGAACTTACTTAATAAAGTTCGATTGCAACTTTAATATGAAGAGTTTGTTTAACCCTTTGGTGTACCGTCAATTCATCGCGGTCAATTCATCGCGCGACAATTCATCGCGGACAATTCATCGTGCGACAGTTCATCGCATGCGACAATTCATCGCCGCGACAATTCATCGCGTGCACCAATTCATCGCATTAAATACAATTAAAATAAAAACAACAAAAATTTGATATTACAAAATAAATTAAATTAAAACAACATATTTTTATAATAATTATTGTAGTTGGAAATTATGAGCTAGAACTCGAAGAAAATCTAAAATAGATCTGCTGTTAGCGTAATCTTGCAGTTTTGTTTTTTTTTCTTCTGCCAGTGTCTCTGTACACCGGCGGATCCAGATATTTTTTCTAGGGGGGGCACAAGGTTTGAGATGGGCAAAAAAAGTTCTCAGATTTGGGATTGTCTCGTTGCTTCCTTGTTATTTTTAAGCGTCTGAGAAGGGCACGTGTTCCCGTGCCCCCCCTCCCTTGAATCCGACTATGTCTCTGTACACTCTTTTCTGTAGAATTTTCAGAAACAAATTATTCTATCTTAAAGATAGAACAAATAGTTATAATGCGTATATAGATATCTTATAACATAGCTCATAATTTCCAAATACAATTATAAAAATATGTGTTGTTTCAATTTTAATTAATTTTGTAATATCAAATTTTTGTTCTTTTTATTTTAATTATATTTAATTGCGATGAATTTTTGCACGCGATGAATTTTTGCACGCGATGAATTGTCGCACGCGATAAATTGTCGCCGCGATGAATTGTCAAGGCGATGAATTGTCCGCAATGAATTGTCGCGCGATGAACTGTCCGCGATGAATTGACGTAGGTTCTAACCCTTTCGCTACTGGCGTGCTAAAAGCACACGGCATTCTATATTATTTAATGAAAGCGGGAACGTAATTTGGTCATTTGATTTTGATGTACTGATAGCGCTTACCCTTCTTTGGGAAGTGCCTTCTCGGCTGGCTCATCGTAGACATCGAATAGAAGATCGTAGAAACTCTTTCTCTCAAGATGGGAGTGATCATACACGCAATAAAAACAACAGTAAACTAATAATTAAATTTAATTCACGTAAACGGCAATAGAGTTGAATTTTACAAATTATTAAATCAAATATTACCTCTTAAATTAGATAATAAAAACATAAATTAAACACAATAATTTGAATCCAAAATACACAAACGTTATAATTCACTGGTTATTCAATTTACAATTTGCTGGTCATATTCGTACCAGATTACCTTACAACAATCATCTGGTATTTTGTTGTTTGATTCCGAGAGCAGGCACGGCATAAGAAATTTGGTGTAAATCCAAACGTTGACTTTCAAGTTGATTATTTGTTGTATAACGAAACGAAATACGAAACGGTATAAACGAAATTCGAAATATTAATTTTTTGCTTTGAAGATAACAAACTAGGTAACTTTAAAATTATCGAACATTCACATAAATTTTCACTGTATTATAATAATTATTATATTAATCGTTACCGCACGTCAAAAACAAACTAAAACTCCTCTTCGAAAAAGGTAATAGGTAAAAAGGTAAAAGTTGAACCGGAACGTATCAATCGTCAGCCCGTAATGATTTTTTTTATCTCTCCCTTTCCACCATATTCAAAAATGAATCCTTATCAAATATAAAGAAAAGTTCCCATGCTAGTTACGGTCACACGTTTGCTTACCTTATGCTATCACATTTATATTATCGTTAAAGGATGTGATAGCATACTGACCGGCTTGGGAAGTCTACCAAAAATATTAGTGCAAATTATTCAAATATTGCAGTTTATCGAAATTCAACCTAATATAAAATAATTATAAAAAAAAGGACCGTAACAGTACTTGTAATATATCCTGGATTAAAGGATTAAATATATAAAGTACCAATTCAGGAAGAATACTATATTTAATATATAAGTAAAATGCAATTGTGGATTCAGTAGGAAGTTCCAGTTAGTTATTAATAAAGTTATTGTAAACGCGTATCAATATGTTAGTATAGTTAATACATATCATTGGCGACGTGAAAAGAAGCGAACCCAAGAAAATTGCAAAATTTCAAGAATTCAATGAAGAGATTGAGGATTTTAAATCGTGGGAAGAAAGACTGAGATTTCACCTATTAGCGAATGATGTCAAAGAAGAAATGCAGGCCGCGCACCTCATTGCATGTATGGGTCCAAAAGCGTATAAAGTATTAAAAAATGCGTTATACCCAGAACAGCCAGGAAGAAAAACGTATGCGGCGTTAGTTTTAGTACTGCAAGAAAAATACAAATCAGTTACCAGTATATTTGTGAAGCGTTATAAGTTTTATAATCGTAAACAAGAAGAAAACGAGAATATTGAAACATTCATATCGGTGTTAAAAGACTTAGCGCGAGATTGTAAGTTTGCAACGTTTTTAGATCAAGCACTACGAGATCGGTTGGTATGTGGTCTCTCGAATGCAGATACGCAAAAGAAGCTTTTCGGCGAATCAGAAAGCCTAACATTTAAGAAGGCATGCGAAATCGCTATTAATGATCAAACGACTGAAAATCAAAGACGGCTGATATGTGGAGAACAACAAGTCAATCAAATATACCGATGACAAGCCCAAAAAAATGGTCAAGATAAGGTAAGACGACAAGAAATGCCACCAAGTAAAAATTGTTTTCGCTGTGGAAGGAAACACGATCCAAGCAAATGTCCGGCCATAAATTGGGAATGTTTTATCAAATCAAATAAGGTTTACATTCCTTTAGGAATATTCCTACTCCTTTTCAGAAGTCTTTATAATTCAATTCAGGTGAATCACTCCTGTTGCTAACTTCTTCTTTTTTCATAGTCTAGCGTGTGTTTTTGCCTCATTCACTATTCTTTTCCATTCCACTCTATCCTCGCATCTTTCTTTCCATCTCGTTACTCCCATGGCTTTAAGGTCATCCATCACTTCGTCCATCCACCTATTTCTTGTTCTTCCTCTAGGTCTTTTCTCATTCGGTCTCCATTCTGTTATCTGTCTTAATTCGCTTTGTGGTTCTCTTCTTGTGATGTGCCCCAGCCAGCTAATTCTTTGAGCCTTCATGTACCTCACAATGTCACCTTCGCCCAATGTCTTCATCACTTCGTTGTTTGTTCTTTGTCTGTATTCACCTTCTCCGGTTTTCTTCATACCCATAATCACTCTCATCATTCTTCTCTCGAACGCTCTCAGTCTTTCCTCTTCTCTCTTTGTCAAGTTTATCGTTTCCGCTGCGTACGTTACCACCGTTCTCACATATGTCTTGTATATTCTTATCTTAGTTCTTATCGATATGTTTTTGCTCTTTAATATTTTCTTGTTTACATGATAAGCCCTCCACCCCGCTTGTATCTTCTCATGTATTTCCGATGTTCTATTGTTGGTCTTATTTAGCTGGAGTCCCAGGTACTTGAATTGTTTTACATTTTCAAATGTATAGTTTCCAATTTTAAATTCGTTTTGGCTTGTGTCTTCGCTTCTGCTAAGGTTCATATACTTGGTCTTGCTCTCATTTATTCTTAGTCCCATCTCTTTCGCTATTTCTTCCATTTCGCTGAACACTCTGATCAATTCTTGTTTTGACCTGGCTATAATAACAATATCATCAGCGTATGCTAATATTTGCCATTTTTTCGTCACAATTGTTGCTCTGTTTCCTAATCTTCTTATGATGCTCTCCATCACCAGGTTAAACATAGCAGCCGACAGCGCATCACCCTGTCTCACTCCTCCACTGATTGCAAATTCATCTGTTTCTTCTGTACCAATCTTCACAGTTGCTTTCGATCCTTTCATTGTCATCTTTATTAGTAGTTTCAGTTTCTGTGGTATTTTCAATTCCTCCAACACTTCATACAGTTTCTCGCGTATGATCGAATCAAATGCCTGTCGAAAGTCGATAAACAACAAATGCAGCTCTATATTATGTTCGTACGCTTTTTCGTTTATTTGCTTCATTATATGCAACGCGTCTATCGTTGATCGTTCCTCCCTGAAACCGTGTTGGTATTCACCTACTTTGTTCTTAATTTCAATTTTTACTCTGTTATATATGATCCTCGACAGGATTTTATATGCCACTTGCAGTAGAGTTATTCCTCTATAGTTTTCGCATTCCTCTTTATCTCCTTTTTTGTGTATCGGCACTATCCTTCCTGTTCTCCATTCTCTCGGCATTTTCTCTTTTCTCCAGATCTCAAGTATCATCTCGTACAATCTTTGATGAGTTCCTTCTCCTGCATTCCTCATCATTTCACCGCTTATTTCGTCTCGTCCCGGTGCCTTCCCAGTTTTTAACTCATTCAATATTGTTTTCATCTCTCTGTATGTTGGTTCCGTTACTGTTGTTTCTTTTTTTTGTTCTTCCTTTTCTACCTCAGCTTTTTCATCATCTACTTGGTTCAACAGTTTCTGAAAGTGTCTCTTCCATATTCCTTTTATTTCCTTTTCATTGTCACCTCTTCTTCCATTCTCGTCTTTCATTGTTCTTGTGTTTACTTTTCGTTTCCTTGTTTGTTGTTTGATTCCAAGATAGAACTTCTTAGCGTTATTATTTTTACAGTTATAGTCCATTTCGTTCATGATGTCGTTTAGCCATTTTTCTTTCTTTCTTTTGTATAACTTGGTCGCCTCCTTCATTTTTTCTTTGTATGTAATTCTGTCCATTTCTCTTTTTGTTTTCATCCATCTCAATCTTGCTATTCCTTTGATGTTTGCCATTTCTTCACATTCCCTATCGAACCATCTCTTGTGTACGACCTGCTTCTTAAATCCCACCGTTCTCTCTGCTCCAGTTCGCATCGCTATCTTGATATTTTCCCATTCTCTATCTATATCCTGTTCTTTCTCCATGTTCTCTATTATTCTATCAGTCTCCTCTTCATATTTCTCCTTGATCTTGGTGTCTGTCATCTTTTCTATTGCTAGTCTTTTATTGTGCTCTCTTCTTATCTTGTGTATGTTTATGTGTGCCAGTTTCGCAATTACTAGGTAGTGGTCAGAATCTACATTCGCTCCGCGGTATGTTCTCACGTCTTTGATGCAATTTGTTCCTTTTCTCGATATGCAGATGTGGTCTATTTGGTTTCCTTCTTTCTCGTCATTTGCTCCGGGTCTTTTCCATGTTAGTTTGTGTATTGCTTTGTGCTTGAATTTCGTGCTAATTATATACATATTCATCGCTGCTGCTATATTACACAATCTTCGTCCGTTATCATTAGTGTCTTCATGTATCGTAAATTTGCCTGCCACTCCTCCAATGTAATCTTCCTTCCCAATCTGGGCGTTAAAATCACCCAACATTATCAAGATATCACCCCTAGGCACTGTTTCAGCCACCCTTTCCAGTTCACAATAAAATTGTTCTTTTTCATCATTACTCTTATCTTCAGTTGGCGCATATGTAACTATTAAACTTATATTTATCGGTTTTGCCTTTAATCTTATATATGCTATTCTGCCGTTAATTGGTTTAAATTGCATTATGTTTCTCTTCAAATCGTTTCTTATAAAGTAACCAACACCCCTTTTTCCTTGTTTCTCTTCTCCTGAGTACAACAATACGTATTCACCGGCGTTTACCTCCCCATTACCCCCCCATCTTATCTCCTGTATCGTTGCTATGTTGACTCCGTACCTCTTTAGTTCTCTTGTTGTCTCTTGCATCTTGCCCTTCCTCAGCATTGATCTGACGTTCCACGTGCCAATTTTCCACATCCTAGCTTCTCTTCTTTTCCTTTGCCTTACTTTCCTATGTTTCTCATTTGTTTTTATTCTCATTATTCCGTTTTCTCGCCGGTTCGTGCCATGTATCATCCATCCTGCGTGTTTTGTTAGTTTTTTGATGTCTGTTCTGGAGTCTCAGTTCTCTCTTCTACCAATCTTCGTTTCTGCTGATCCCATGTTATAACAACTCCAGGCAAGGTAAGTTTTAGATGTCCAATATTTACCTTTATTCCTTTTTCCCGTTCGTCTTTTGCCCTTGCTCTAATTTCTTTCATAATGCTTCTTTCCATGTTCGTGAGATCACTATCGATGTAGATGTCCGTTCCAGCCAGCTTGGATTTATTCTTTAATATCCCCATCTTATCTTCCCATTTGTTTACCTCAAGCACGTATCGTCTGTTGCCTATCTTGTACGTATTCCTAACTTCGGTCGTGACCCCTAACTTTTCTTTGATAAACCCATTCATTGCCATTCTCATTTTGTCCGGTTCCCTTTCATCCACAGTAATTCCTGTAATGATCAAGTTGTTTCTTATTCTTTCTTTTTCGATCCTTTCTATTTGACATTCCAGCTCTATGTTTCTCAATTCCAACCTTTCCATTTTTTCTCCCACGGCTCCTATATTCTGTTCACTTTCTATTTTTACTTCTTGCAGTTCTTCCTTTGTTTTCTTCGTTTCGCTTTTGGCATCTGCAATTTCTTTTCTCAACTCGCCGACCTCTTGTTTGATCATTCCAATGCTCTCCTGCATATCTGACATGAATTTTGCAACCATGTTTGTAAGTCGGTCTAATTTTTCTTCGATTCTTGAGTTTCCTTCTTGCGGGTTACTTCCTCTTTCATCTCCATCGCTTAGTATGTTTCGCTTCTTCACCGGTGATCTTTGTACTTTTTTACTCATTCTAAAAATATCGTAATCGATCCTTCTCTTCTTGCTACTTTCATCCGTTGCTGACCCCTCACTCTCATAGCTGTCCGTTATGGTTTGTTTCTTTTTATCACTCATTATGTAAGTTTCCATTCACTGTAAATGGTTTCTCACTCCTATGTTGTCTTGGATGGTTTTTCACTCTTATGTTGTCTTGAATGGTTTCTCACTCTTATGTTGTCTTGAATGGTTTCTCACTCTTATGTTGTCTTGAATGGTTTCTCCCTTCTTTACTGTGCTTGTTGTGTTGCCTATATTACAGTGTAGTTTACACTCTCCGCGTTCAAGACTCGGTTCGGTTCAACACCTCGGAAACTTTCGTCTTGTATAACCTAACTTTCCTATCTTTACAATTTCAATGAATTTACTCACTTGATCGTGTTTTTCACCTCTGATTCAACACCCTGTGCTTCTGAATCACTCTCACTTTACTTCTCTGCACCTTCTGCTGTTTTATTCTCTACTATTTATTCACTATTCACTATTTTCAGTAAGACAAGCTTAACTACGTTTTCACCATAAAGGATCCCACACACGCAGGGGAATGTTTTATATGTAAGAAAAAAGATCACACAAAATACGTATGCAAGTATGCAAAAAATGTAGCTAATGTCGAAGAACAGCAAGAAGAATTTCTATCATATCTAAAACATTTGGGAAATGTACGTAGCGAGAATTCGGTAATGGTCAAGGTATGCTTAGAAAAATTTGAGTACAAGTTTGAAGTTGATACGGGAGCATGCCGAACGGTACTGCACATACAAGATTTTGGTCAATTACAAGAAATTTGTGAAATTAAACCAGTGCAATTTAAACTCCGAGTGGTAACAGGCGAAATGGTTAAAATTATTGGAGAAACCAGAGTGAACGTGTGCATAAATAATAAATGGTATGAAGAATTACCATTAGTACTAATAGATTGCAAAAATAAATTCTTGCCACTATTAGGAAGAAACTGGTTATCAATAATAAAACCAGGGTGGCAGAAGCGATTATGTGAACAAATTATGGGTACAGAAGAAATCAATAAAAATGAGATAATCGAAGAAATGGATAGCGAGCGATTAAGCAATGAATTAATGAAGAAATTTGCAAGCGTGTTTGATGAAGATATGGCACGTCCAATCAAAGGGTTCACAGCGAGCATTAGACTCCAAGAAAATGTAAAACCAATATTTCATAGGGCATATGAGATGCCTTACGCATTAAAATCGAAAGTTGAAGATGAACTGAATCGGTTAATTGAATCTAAGATTATAGTGAAGGTGGAACACAGTAATTGGGCAAGTCCCATAGTAGTGGTCCCGAAAAAAGACAATAAAGAAGTTCGTATATGTGTCGATTTTAAACGGACATTAAATCCAAACTAAGAAACCAGCTGTTGTTCGTTACCAATACCAGCAGATATATACGCATCACTAAGTGGAAGTAAGTTTTTTACAGTATTAGATCTAAAAGGGGCATATCAACAATTAGAAGTCGATGAAGCATCGAAAGAATTACTTACGATAAATACTCATTTAGGGTTATTCCGTTTCTTAAGGTTAACATATGGGGTCAAATCGGCACCAGGCATGTTTCAAGCATTCATGGAGACAGTATTGGCAGGGTTAAGTACTAAATGTTATTTAGATGATATATTTATTTCAGGAAAATCATTACAAGATTGTTATGGGAACGTCATCAAGGTATTACAGCGACTAGAAAAATACAATATTAAAGTAAATAGGAAAAAGTGCGAATTTTTCAAAACAAGGATACAGTTTCTAGAACATATGATACATGAGTCAGGAATAAGCCCATGTGAGGACAAGTTGGAGACAATTAAGAACACACCCAAACCAAAAAATGTATCAGAAGTGACGTCCTATTTAGGTCTTCTGAATTATTACGGATCGTTTATACCAATGTTATCATCTAAGTTGAAACCATTATACGACCTATGCAAAAAGGAAATACCGTTTGTATGGTCACTTGAATGTGAAAATAGTTTTAAGAATAGTCAAGAAATGTTAATGTCTGAAAAAGTACTAGTACACTATGATCCCAACTTACCATTGTTTGTAACATGTGATGCCAGCTCGTATGGTGTAGGAGCAGTTTTAAGCCACCGAATTGATGGCCAAGACAAACCGATAATGTTTGCTTCATCAACACTGTCAAATGCAGAACAAGGATACGCACAAATCGAAAGAGAAGCATTGGCGATAATGTTCGCGGTAAAGAAGTTCCATAAGTTCGTGTTTGGTCGACAATTTACTTTAATAACCGATCATCAGCCATTACAATATATATTTGGTAGCAAGTCAAGAATACCAATAACATCAGCAAATCGTCTCCAGAGATGGGCAATTATCTTATCAGGGTACATGTATACGATAGAATACAGAAAAGGAAAAAGTATTGGCAATGCTGATGCGTTGTCAAGGTTACCAACACAAGAAACCACCAATATTCCGGAAACATTATATTCATTCAGCGTAAGCGAAAGCGCACCACTCAGCCATTTAGATGTAGCAGCAGCAACCAAAAGAGACGAAGTATTATCAAAAGTAATAGAACTAACATGGAAAGGTTGGCCAGAGTCAGTTAAGGATGAAAGATTTAAACCATATTTTGTAAAACGACAAGAATTATCAGTGGAATCACATTGCTTAATTTGGTGTAATAAGGTTGTTATACCAAAAGAAATCCGTCGGTCAGTACTAGATATTGTCATGTTCCAAAATCCTTCATTGGAATTTTGTATTTAATTTGGAACTTGTATATGTATTTTGTATAAATTGTATTTTTGTATTTGCTGGTTTTCCCGCCAACAAGTTGTAGTGGCAGCAATGGGCGGTGGAAACCAGGCTTTTTGCCGATAATGGCCGCCATACGCGGTTGAGACGTAGTTTAGTCTCCTGAATTTAATTAAAGTTTATTTGAAGTTTTATGAATTTGAGAATAAACCGTTTGATTTTGTGAGAGTTGGTTTTTGATTTATTTGGAATTTACTTGTTAAGAGATTGAACATATTTTTGGACATACTCAGTTTGGATGAGTCTAAATAATTTGATTACTATTATTTTAAATTGATGATCGATAAAAATTGGATAAGAAAAGAAATATAATTAACTGGATTGGTAAAGTTGGAAACATTAAAACTCGAAAATTTAAAGGCTTTGTTAAATTTATGTGGACGTTGACGCATCTGGTTCGGTATCGCGCACATTTGCGTTCCATTTTGCATTAGTGAATTGATTTAAAGTATTTTAATTTGAATTTGGAACTTTTTAAAATTTTTAATTAGAAATAACATTACAATATATTCCATGAACAACACAGTGGAATAGTAAGGACAACAATGCTGATGCGTTCCTATTGTTGGTGGCCGGCAATGAATGAAGATATAGAAACGTTCATAGCACAATGTAGTAATTGCCAAGAAGAAAGAAATAATAGAACAGACGCACCATTACGACCATGGCCAAACGTAAATAATAATTTCCAAAGAGTTCACATTGATCTCTTTCATAAGTTCAACTACAACTTCCTAATATGGGTAGATAGCAAGTCAAAATGGATCGACGTAAAATTTTTGAATAAGGGAACAACAGCAAAAGAAGTAATAATAGCACTAAAAGAAATTATCTCGGTCGTAGTTTACGTAGTTTATCGTAGTTTACCAATGGAACTAGTTTCAGACAATGGTCCGCCATTCAATTCTCAAGAATTCATTAAATTTTGTCAAGCAAACGGAATCAATCCAGTTAAAACACCATCATATCATCCCCAATCTAATGGGTTAGCAGAGAGAGGAGTACAAACAGTCAAGAATGGTTTAGAAAAAACAATTCCAAGATCCATGCAGCGATTTTCAGAAAGCGAAATAAAAGAAAAACTAGCACATTTCTTGTTCGCTTATCGAAACACACCAAACACAGTAACTGGAATCTGCCCTTCCGAAAGTGTTTTACGAATGAAACCCAGAGTTAAGTTTGATTTGATCAAACCACCATTTAATGGACAAACCAGTAGTAGCCTAACCAAAAAGGAAAAGATAGAAACAGTCAGAAAGACAAAACTATATAGTAATGGGGAATCCGTATTTGTTAAAATCAAAAATGATCGTAATAGCGTAAAATGGGAGAAAGGAAAGATTGTAAGAGTAATAAGTTTCAACACTTATCTGGTGTTAAGGAATGGTGCAATAACACATGTGCATAAGGACATGTTAAGAAGTGCACCTGCCGAAAGTAGGGAAATAATTAGTAAAGAAGAAAATATACTACCAACTGTCAGGATACCACGAGTTCAAGAAAATTTAGAGATTCAACCTAGTATGGAAAAAACACAAAAGGAAATGATGACACCAACAATTGATGACAACACAGATAAGGAAGCCATCAATATAGAACGTACCAGAAATTCACAAAGGGAAGAAGAACATCGCGAAAGTCAAAGAAGTCCAACAGTAGTCAATGTAAGAAGATCAAATCGAATATCGCGTCCTCCCGAACGGTATGGTACGGTACAACATTTAAAGAGGAGAAATGTAATATATCCTGGATTAAAGGATTAAATATATAAAGTACCAATTCAGGAAGAATACTATATTTAATATATATTAATTAAAATTATTAGCTCTTGAAAATACAATAAATATGATTATCAATAACGAGCTACAAGATACATTTAAATCTTAATGTATGGATTTCGCAATCCTATACGTTTAAAATTATAAAAAAAATATATTTATGATTGAAAGTGCTTACTGTTCATTGATACGAAAAAATATGCAAATTATGTGAAATAGTTTGCGACAAATGGGCCCTAGTTGTTTCGAATTACTGATTCTCATCAGGCAAACCTAAAAAATATATTATTATATTATTTATTAGGTTATTATTTTTTATTATTATTATTATTATTACTATTATTTTTTAGGTTTGCCTGATGAGAATCAGTAATTCGAAACAACTAGGGCCCATTTGTCGCAAACTATTTCACATAATTTGCATATTTTTTCGTATCAATGAACAGTAAGCACTTTCAATCATAAATATATTTTTTTTATAATTTTAAACGTATAGGATTGCGAAATCCATACATTAAGATTTAAATGTATCTTGTAGCTCGTTATTGATAATCATATTTATTGTATTTTCAAGAGCTAATAATTTTAATTAATATTATTTTCATATTTGCACCGTAATGCAAAAGATTCAATAAAAACTCATATCCCATTTTGGGATATTTTAATTACAATTAGGTTTGCATTCAATAATATATATTTTTCTTTTTGGTTGGTTAGATACTTTTTCAAAAAATTTTAATTTTTATTCATTTTGTAATCAAGTTAGGTAGAATTTTGCTTTTATTTTTGTAATGTCAAATAATTTTGAATTTTTATATTTTTTCTATCATATTGAATTGAATACTGTACGCGATAATTATATATTTTTTAGGTTTGCCTGATGATAATCAGTAATTCGAAACAACTAGGGCCCATTTGTCGCAAACTATTTCACATAATTTGCATATTTTTTCGTATCAATGAACAGTAAGCACTTTCAATCATAAATATATTTTTTTTATAATTTTAAACGTATAGGATTGCGAAATCCATACATTAAGATTTAAATGTATCTTGTAGCTCGTTATTGATAATCATATTTATTTTATTTAATATATAAGTAAAATGTAATTGTGAATTCAGTAGAAAGTTCCAGTTAGTTATTAATAAAGTTATTGTAAACGCGTATCAATATGTTAGTATAGTTAATACAACATATCAGTACTAAATTTAAGACATTCATAAATTAGTATTTGTGGTTTAATATTATTAGCTCCGGAACCAGAAGGCAATGATTTGTTCTCCCTTCGATACCTATTGCGCAAATTTAACCAAATTCTCTGGCAATCTTTCACTTGAACAACAATAATATTATAAAAACGTAGATTTGCAAGAAATTTAAAACTTCAACGAGGTTGTTTACTTCGATTCATTTACACAAAATAAACTTACCGGTCATATCAAGTTGTTCGGAAATTTGTTGCCAACTATTTTGTTTCATTCATGCATCTTTAAAATTTTATTCGACTTATCATACAAGTGTGGATAATGTCCCAGTCAGAATCATGTTAATGTTAACTGGATTGGTAGATCAGCAGAAATATGACATTTGATTGGTGCATTTGTTAACATTACGTTAACATTGAAATGATTCTGAAGCCGTAACCCTGTATTAAGTGAATCAACAACTCATATTTATAATTATATAATAATAACTAAATTATTGTGTGATTATTTTTATTAAATTAATAGTAGTAGGTATGGGGACACTTGGCCGTGAGAACCAAATTGAGTCCAGGTCCGGACTAGGATAGGTTTCCTGCCAAATGCCCCCATGCTA